>CM021103.1:151369801-151476588 GCA_007115665.2 Sequoiadendron giganteum | reverse complement strand
GCCAAAAGACCAGAATGGAGCAAAAATTAGGGGGTCCCCATCTTGATGGGGTGATGTGTGAAAAAGGTCACAACATCTGGCGACTCCACGGGAAAGTGTTGAAAAACACTTTGAAAATTAAACTTTGGCCAATCCCTCTAACCATCATACGGAAAGGATACTTACTCAAAAAGGGAGAAGAATCCGATATTGGATCAAAACACCTTCATCTGAAATCTCCTGACTTATGCGTTTATCTTATCTCTAAACCATCGTGACTCCCGAGATTGATTATGGCAGGTTATACAAGTATCTTAACTTCAAAAGCATCCCGGACATTGCCTCGCTGCCAGTCAGGCGTCTATAGCCCCGACGAGGTTGTCGCTACAATTCTCACGAATATTGCTCCACTGCCAGCCAGGCGTCCATAGCCCCGGTGGAGTTACTCGTATACTCCCAAACCAATATTCAAAGTACGATATTTCTTTTATTTTCTTTCTTTTGATATTTCTCTTTCTTTTAGCATATTTTCTCCTTTTCTCTTGATTATCCGTCAATTCCATAATTGGTTGGTAAGCAATGAAGCTACCAATGGGTTTGAGAATTGCAGTGGCGCTGAAGCAAGATTTAAAATTTTCACTTGCCGTAATCCCTCCCAAGGAATCAAAATGACTCAAAGCATCTTGTTTGAACCAATAGGACATGATGATCTCAGGCTCATGTGTTAAGACACAATAACTGATTAAACTCCCGAGTCGAGCTTATATGAGACCGGGTGATGACAAGAGGAAAACAACCTTGGCATTCTATCGTTTGCATAAATTCATAAAAACCCCATGGCAGTAGACCAATTCGCGAAAGACAAGAAATCATCACCTCCATTGCAACGGAAAACCCTAAACTCAAGTCCATTCTGAACCCAAACCAAAACCACTTGAGCGGACAACTCAAGGGAAGAAACACCAAAACCAAAAACCCAAAGGGCAACAAACCAAAACCAAAACCCAAAAGGGAAAGCGGGAACAAAACAACCTAATCTACTATGTACAAAGTAGGATCCAGGAGGGAACCTACGCTTGGAAATAATGCTTGAGGAACTGCCTATTGACTGGCAATGGGATATCCTCTCCTGTTAGCGTTTTCAATCTGAATGCATTATCTCCCAGGATCTCAGAAACCTGATACGGGCCCAACCACAATTTGTCGAACTTGTCGTGATCACCTCTTCTTTCGTGGGCTTTATCCCAACATAAAACTAAATCTGAACTCCTGAAGGCCTTGACCTTGGCCTGCTTGTCGAACCATCTTTTCACGACTCCTTGGTGCTTAGCCAGATTTTCCAATGCCTCATCTCTTTTCTCCTCCAAGTGCATCAACTGAGACAACCTGACTTGAATTCGGTCTTCGCCTTCCAGATACTCCTGAATAAACTGAAGAGTAGGGATCCTTAATTGAACTGGGAAGACGGGGTCTTGCCCATACACCAAATGGTAAGGAGATGTTCCCAAAGAATTCTTCGTTCTAGTCCGATCTGCCCACAAGGCAAACCTCAACTGTGTGTGCCAATCCTTGGGGTTCTTATCCAACAGTTTCTTGATAGCATTCAACAAATTCTTATTTGTGGACTCTGCAAGTCCATTTCCTTGTGGATAATAATTTGAGGAGAACTTCAATGCAATCCCATACTCAAACGCCCAATTTGAAAACTTCAATGATGAAAAGGCGGGGCCGTTGTCGCACACCAAAGCGTGGGGGCATCCAAACCTTGTAACAATATTCTCTTCGAGGAACTTAATGACTACATCCGTGGTGGAAAGCTTGAGAGCTTGAGCCTCTGTCCATTTGGTGCAGTAGTCGGTGGCTGTCAGTATGTACCTGTGCTGTGCCGAGGACGGTGGGTTAATCATTCCAATAAAGTCCAACCCCCACTTGGCAAATGGCCTGACCTCAATCACTGGTTGCAAGGGCATAGCCGGATTCTTTTCTCTGTACGCAGCTGTCTGACAAATGTGACAAGCCCTCACATGCTCATAAGCATCCTTAAAAAGTGTGGGCCAATAATACCCAGCCCTTGAAATCTGATGAGCTGTGGCCACACCACCTCCGTGACCTGTCCCGAATTTCTCGTGGAAATGTTCCATAAGCTGCTTAGCTTCTCTTTTTCCTACACATCTCAAATATATACCTTCGTGATTTCTTCTATAAAGTACTAATCCCTGCAGCATGAATCACTGGCTCTTCATTCTTAAAACCCTTCGTTGCACTGGATTCAAATGTGAAGGACACCTGTGGTTCAACAAATAGTAAACAGTGTCATCGTACCATTCCCCTAGGGACACCTCTTCCAGTATATATGTTTGTTGTACCAGCCCAGGTCCTGCCATTGCAATCATTTGTGCCAATGCTTGTCCTTGGACTAACTTCATCGGCTGTATCTCTATGTCATATTCTTGCAAGCTGGCAACCCACTTGCCTCTTCTTTCTCCCAATTCATTTTGCATCAGTAATGTATTTACTGTGGCATCTGGAACTATTGCATGTACTTTGCTCCTTAGGATGTAGAGCCTGAACTTCTTAGCTGCTTTTACTAGAGCATAAGCTTGCTTTTCTACATTGGCGTACCTTAATTCTGCTTCCTTCAATGGAGTACTCATGAAAGCAATTGGGTGTTCATCCTTTTCTTCTGCTCTCTGGGTCAAGACCGCTGCGCAAGTGTGTTCTGAAGCAAAGGAGTACAAGTAGAATGGTTTTGAGTAATCCGGACTGACTAGCACCGGAGCATCTACTATTGCTTGTTTGATTTCTTCGAACGCCTTCTTTGTGAGAGGGGTCCATTCTATCTTTGCATCCTTTTTTTTTTTTTTTTTTAGTGGTCTGACAATCTCGGCGAATCCAGTTATGAATTTTCTCACAAAATTAATCTTGCCAAAGAACGACCTCAACTCTTTCTGACTCCCTGGCATGCCGATCTTTGAAATTGCCTCAATGCGGTCTGGGTCAATTGATATGCCCTGCTCTGAGAGGACATGTCCTAACAATTTTCCTTCGGTGACTCCGAATACGCACTTCTTTGAATTGATAGAAATACCAAATCTTCTGCATCTCTGGAAGATCTTTCTCAAGTCTTCAACATGATCCTCCCTCTTTTTGGAGAACACTGTCAAGTCATCCATGTATATAATAATGCATTTTCCAACTAAGTCTCTGAAAGCGATGTCCATAGCTCGTTGAAATGTGGCCCCGGCGTTGATTAGGCCAAAAGGCATTCTTCTGTAAGCGAATGTTCCCCACTTAGTGGTGAAAGCTGTTTTTAGTCTATCTGCTTCTTCAACCATCACCTGGTTGTAACCTGAATAACCGTCCAAAAAGGACATCATCCGGGAACCATTTACAATCTGCAAAACCTCATCCAACGAGGGCAAGGGATAGTTATCCTTCTCGGATGCTCTGTTTAGGTTGCGGAAGTCAACACATAACCTTATCTCTCCGTTCTTCTTCCTGACGGGCACTAGATTGGCGACCCACGCTGAGTGCCTTATTGGGAAGATTATTCTGGCCGAAAGGAGCTTCCTTACCTCCTGATATATCAACGGTTCCAATAGCGGGTTCACCGGCCTTTGTCTTTGCCTGAATGGTTTATTTCCCAGCTTCAATGGGATCGTGTGCGTGATCAAGGTAGTGTCATATGTCTTTAAGTCTTCGTAGCCCCAGGCTACCACGTCAGAGAACTCTCTCAATGCTTGCACTATTCCTTCTCTGTCTTTTGGGGTACACACTTTTCCCACAAATACATTCTTTACTTGCTCACTAGTTCCCACGTTGATTGTCTCACATTCATCCCCTTGGGTGCTTTGATTCCGACTTAGTTTATCAGGGTCAAAGAGTCTTTCTAACTCCACCATGCCCCTAGGAATGACATTTGTCTTCAAATTTAAGATCCCTTCGGTGTCAAATTCCGCTTCTTCGGTTTCTTCTTCGTCTATAATCTGTGCTTCAAACACCCCTGAGTTAGTCAAGAATTCCAAAATCTGCTTATCATCATCAAACACCTGGAAATTCTTTATATTATCTGGAACTGAAGGTGTGGAGATCAATTCTACTGTGAACTTCTTTAGACCCTCCAACTCTAATGGCTCTAGTGAACTGGCTGCCTGCGCGAGAGAATTAGCCACTGGATTTTTAAATCTTTATACTTGCTTGATATTGAATGCGTCGAAGCTTTCGATCAAGTCCCAGACTCTGTTCCGGTACCGTCCCAATCTCTTGTCGTGGCAAGCATACTGTTTTCTTACTTGGTGGACCACTATGTTGGAATCTCCAATGGCATGTACAATTTTGGCACCTTTCTCTATAGCGAGGATCAACCCATGAATCAAAGATTCATACTCAGTAACGTTATTGGTGCAAGGGAACTGGAGCCTACAAGCACCTAGATATGCCTTTCCCTTGGGGTTGATGAGTTCAAACCCTGCTCCATTCCCTTTGTTAGACTTTGATCCATCAAATCTCAGAGTCCACACTTGATCTTCTATATGAACGCTATGGGTATTGGGACCATTTTTCTCCACTGCGGGCTCAATCTTCTCACTTTCTACCCATTCCTTTGTCAGGAAGCTTTTCTTCTCATTTATTTCTTCTAGTTCTTCCACCAAAGAGACTTGTGGAACTCTCTTTGAAACTTCTTCAATGGCCGTTCTGCACATGGCGCACTTGAATTCCGGGTGGAATGCCTCATGGATCCTACACCAATTGGGCATTAACATACTGCTGATGGAAACATTCTTCCCTGATTCCATCTTTTGCTTGACATTCTTTAGCACAAAGTTTCTAAAATTTTCAAACATCCCCTCACCATCGCTTGAATCATCTTCAATCAATATTTCAGTAGAGGGAGACGTACCTTCCAAGTGTTTTTCTTGATTTACACTTTGCAACATGAGGACTTCCTGTTTGACGGGCTTGTACGAACCCAAATCAGTCTCTGCAAACAATACCTCATTGTTATCACCATATTTAGTGATCATCAACCGGAGCCGTGGTGTGCTTTCCACTCTTATTTGGTTAGGGATTCCCCTCCAAGGCAGCCACATGTGAGAAAAGTCGGTGGCGATATACCCGTTCAACTTTCGGCACCAGTCTCTACTAAGCAGCATGCCGTACCCATCTGGTATATCTACAACGGAAATATCAATACGGCCTTGGATTCTAGGATCCGCGGCTAGCTGCATGTGAATGTCGTTTAGTTCCCCAACAACAGGAACTTCAGTCTTATCTAATTGAGTCACTTTCTTGTTCGTGTGGAGCGGGATCAGGCCCAACCTTTCGCATACCTTCAAAGGCATGACGTTGCTTGAAGCTCCGGAATCAATCAAACAATTGTGTAACATTTTTCCGAATATCCTGACTGAAACCAAGAATGGGGCTGGTTCATCCTTCCCTTGATAAAACACTACTGGTTTTCTTCTTTCATCTGCTACTTCATTTTTCCTTTCATCTTTATGGTCCGACTGGCCTTGCTTGCCTTGAGTCATATTTCTCGCATTCTGTTTCTGCTTCACGGCATCATCAGCTTGAGAGCTTTTCTCAATCTCGGCCTTTCCGGGAGTGCCTGTAGAATTTAATACCATACCCTCAAAGTTTTGATATTGTTGTGGTTCCTCCCAAGAATCGTAGGAGGTTTGTGGCACACTTTGCACCACATTTGTGTTCTGTGCAGGACGGGGCTGCGTGACAACCTGGGGGTGTCTTGGCATGTTAGGTGCCTCTTGCGAAGTGCTTCTTGTGGTGGGGATTTCAGTCCATGTCCCTAAGAGAGTCTCTCTTACTTCTTGGACCTTCATCAACTCATAGAGTGGTAAACTGACCTTTATCTTCTTAAATTCTTCCAGTACAAAGGAGCTCAGCTTTCTTATATCGTCTCTCGGAGAATTCTCCTTTTGTCCTCGGACTAACTGGTAAACTGGCTGTTGAGGCATTTGTGGTCCATTTGATCTTGCTTGTGTGGGACCCTGCTGTCTATACTCCGGAGAGTCTTTGGGTGCAATTGGCATGTTGCTCGCATTGGGATGCGGCGGAGTAGAAAAGTTATTTGGTGGCGTTGACGAAGTCAATGGTTCCCTTTGAGGATAACCTCTTTGATACACTTTAGGGGGCCCACCATCAGTAGTCTGGAGAGCTTGCACTTCCCTGATTCCTTCTACCAAGACATTGTTGTTAAGAGGCGGGAAACTATAGCCATCTCTGCTTAGGGGCTCATCTGGTGATGCGTACGTGACATGAGCCTCTGAAGGCGTTTGAGCCTCTGGCGTCCCCACGGGACCATTTGCCGAAGCTGGTGGAAACCTCTGATTAACCGATGGAGGTGTATAACTTTGGAATTCAGGTGGAAACTTGAAGTCTTCCAAGATCAGGGCTTGATCATACCGGGGTGTTGGAACTATTTCATACCCCGTGATTGGAGGATTCTCCACTGGTTCTGTATTTTTCACTTCTCCTCTGAAGATGTCAGCAGCGACTTGGAACTCGTGGCATTGCAACTCAGAGTGCTGACTAGTGTTGTGCAATCTACACCATCCTGACAAGGCGGCCTCCGCCAGGTATACTCTGTCTGCCGGACGGTTCTCAGGAGGCGGTGGGTTATCCAGCGGTGTAGGAACACCTCCATTGTTGGGTCCCGTATTCCAGGATCTCTTCTGGAATCCTTGATTGTTATTTCTATACCCATGATTGTTCTCCTGATTGTATCCTTGATGAGCATCATGGTGATGATTCGGAGGATTATTCTGATATCCTTGGTTAGCACCTTGGTGTGCTTGATTGCTCCTTTGCATGGCTTGAATTTGATTATTTTGATTTCTGAGGTATGTTACCTCAGTTGACAGCTTCTTTACTTGTTCCACCAGACCTTTTATTTCATCTCTCTCCTCTTGAGTCTGTGTCGATGGTACGGTGTTTTGCAGATAGACCGGCTGTGCGATTGACGCTTGAGATGAAGGTACTCCAGGGTGGAGAACCAACTGATTTGATGGCGCAGTCGCCTGGTAAGATGGTTGTGGAACTGGATTTAATGCTGGAATTTGCTGATTCCAGGTTTGTATCTGACCGCTCGTAGAACTTAAGCCAGTGTATAGTGAGGGACCAGTTGTATTTTGTCCCATGTTCTGGCTCACTTCAACTGCTTTAGCATAAGCTAAGTTCATATCGGCGGGAGCGGGGTGAGCTTCTCTCACAAACATTGCAGTTAAGGGGTCCAATGCGGCGTAGTAGCTTTCTCTAGCATCCGTGATAGTGTAAGGAGTTCGTAATCTTGTGAGAGCCTTCTGGAATCTATTGTTAAACACATGAATGGGCTCTTTTTCCTGCCTCCTTACTTCTACAAACTGTCTGAACAATTCTGCGGGAGTGATGGGAATACCAAACTTTCCGATGAAGGCCGTCTTCATCTGTTCCCATGTTCTGATTGAACCGACTGGCAAATGTATGAACCAATAATGGGCCTCTTCCCCCAAAGAATAGGGGAACAACCTGCAAGCTACATCTGCGTATGCAATCTGTCTATTGCGTAGGTGGTCTTCAAACATTTTGATGTGATCCTCAGCAGTGCGGTTCACGTCGTGGACGTGGAACTTGCAGCAAAAACTCTCTGGATTCTTTGGCATGTCGTGATAGTCGGCAAACTCCAGCGGAGATGGGTTGGTAACCAACCAGGTAGCACCATTTGCAACTGGCTGAGCCATTGCTTGCCTTCGCCGATATACAGCTGTTGGAGTCGTTCGTTGCTGCTGCTGAATTGCTATTGGTGTGGTATCTCGGGTGGGTCCTTGCTGGGCAAACCTTGAAATGCTAGGCGGGGTTTTGAATAAGCTCGAGACCTCTTCACCGCTTACTGCTTCTTCACTTGATTGAGCTTCTTCGTTTGATAAAATTTCTTCACTTGAGGGAACTTCCCCGTCTGATCGGGTACCTTTCTTTTTCCTTGTTCTAGATGGTAGCTCTAGCTCTACAAGTTCCTTGGTTGAGCTGGGTGCAGACCTCAAAATTCTCTTCAACTTATCCGGCGAGAAAGAACTGATGCGATCCAGGATGAAGCTGCTTCTTTCACTGACGAGGCACGGGAGTGAGTGGCTGTCTTTGATTCAATAAATCTCTCTCAATAGCAACTTGGATCTCGATAGCTTTTTCTTCTTCTTCTTGCAACACAAAGCTCGTCCGCATGTACTCAGCTGCACTTCTCTTTGTTCTCCACGCGAGGTTGTTCAATCCTGAAAGAATATCTTCTTGGTCGTCGTTGAATCCCAAATTTGGCTGTAGCCGCGGAGATATCCCTCTATGAGGTAGCACCATCTTGGTACATTACACTTTTATAATTTCTTCGCTTCACTATAAAAGTAGCCCTCCTTCTAGCGCCAATTCTGTTGACGTGCTTTTTATGACAGCGCCAGCACAGAATAAAGTTGCCCAACGGTCACTCTATTCTCTCTTGATCAAAGTGTCCCACATGCTAAGATTGCTTGAAAGTTCATGTGTTCGACTCCAAGGTTCCTTTTATCGCGAATAGACTCAGTTGGTTGATGTGTTTTGCTGGTTATTTCAAGGGGACTTACGTAGTTGTTCGATTTGTGAAGCAATTAGGACATGAATGATTTGGCAATATTGTTCTGGTATCTAGACTGACTCGAAAATGCAGAATTTAAAGGGGATAGGGATAGGGATTCTACAAATCTACTTCTAAAGGGTGGAGGACGAGGATCGACTTAAACAATCTTCAAACCAAACTTTGCTTTGTCTCCTTTCGAACAACTCCGACAAAGTTGGTGCAATCTTCAAAGGATGAGAAAAGTGTTCAAACTATGACGCAACACGTTCATACCGTCAATATGACGCATACAAACATATGAACCATAATCGAAGTTAAGTGCTGATACTCCAGTTGACCACGCAAGGCGAACTTACCATCAGCAAGCCCGCTAGTGGTATGGATGAAGAAGATATGCTTAAATCACCACGCCACACTCCACAATTAACAACTACTTGCATGAAATAAAATCTATTTTACTCTATCTACCTTGAATTGGAAAGACGAAATGGCCTTGCTAGCTACTCATAACAAAGAAGAAATCACCAAGCAATGAAACTCTTTGTATTATGAAAAGTGTTCACAACAACCTTTTACAAAACTTTCAAAGGAAAGTTTTCTTCCCTCCTCAATCTAAAGCTAACTTCTAAGCTAAATGCTATATGCCTTCTACTCTCTAGCTCTGATTCAACTCTTGATCTAATGTCTAATAGATTACAAATGAGGGGGGATGCCCCTTTTATAATAAGTCCAATTCAGTGGACGGTTCAGATCAAATTACAATGAAGGGCTCAGATCGAGCCACCTATGCCCTGATTAGGGTTTCTGCCCTAAAAACCGCCACAGAGAGGAGTGGGCAATGAATGCACAGAATATTCTCCACTCCCCTGCAGGAATCATAATGAGCAATTAATGCCTACTACCATCATCAAGAAGATCCTCATCAAGCAGCGCGTTCCCACTGGCCTTCTCCCGGATAGCAAACTCGATCAACCGGGCCAATACTGCTTCAACCTCCTGTGTAGAGATCGGTGGAATATGGTTGAGCTGGAACTCCAAGACTGCTACCGTCTGTCCGTATCTGATGCAAGATTTTCTCCATGTCACCAAGGCGTCCTGGGTATGCTGAATTATACTAGAGAACGTGGAGACATTCTCAAAGTCATCCAGGACAAGTGACCTCGCAGCTGAGAAGAATGGAGGCAGTCTACTTTTCAAGCCATCAACAGTTATCTCCTCTGGGACTAACTTTCTAGCGAATATGGCTTCTAATGTATTGAGGACTCCCCCCAAGATGTTGCCCATTGCTTTCCTCACTTTAGCTGAATCTGCCCTTGCCGCGTCGTGAAACATTTTCAATCAAGGGCGTATTTAGCATGAGCCACTTTCATTCTCCACACTTAGAAAAATTTTAAAAAAAAATCTCCACTTCAACTTGGGCGCATATTCATGTGTCTACTTCCATTTCGTTGCCTTAGGAAATTTTCTCCAGCAACCTTGGGCGCATATGGGGTCTTGAGCTTTCATTTCCATGCCTTAGACGTTTCTCCAAGTCCTAGCCACTTTATCTTGCCTTGGGCGCATTTTGACCTCTCTACTTTCATTTTATGCCTTAGAAGAATTTCGGCCATCTCCTCTTCATCATGGGCGCAAATGCTAGGCCAAGCTTCCATTTTTACCTTAGGCGTTTTGAGAGAGTCATCAAGGAGGGCGCATTTACATGGGTCTACTTTCATTTTTTTTGCCTTAGAAAATTTTGACCTCTCTCCTTCCTCTTTGGGCGCATTTTGAGGTATGAGCTTTTGTTTTTGCCATGGGCGCATTTCAAGTGCCATGCTTTGATTTCCAATGCCTTAGGCGTTTTTTTTTCAAACTCCCTCACCTCTCCTTGGGCGCAAATGCTAGGCCATGCTTCTGTTTTGCTAGGTGGGCGCATTTCAACATGTGAGCTTTCATTTTCACCATGGGCGCATTTGGAAGGGGCTACTTTGATTTTATGACTTAGAAACTTTTTAGTCTTCAATCCTTGAGGTGAGGGCGCAAATCACTAGGTGAGCTTTTAATTTTGATGCCTTAGGCGTTTTTACCAAGCATCATTTTCTCCAAGGTGAGGGTGCATTCTCATGGGTGTGCTTTTGTTTTTGCCTTAGAAAATTTTCAAGGCTTCCATCAAGGTGGGCGCATTTTCATGGGTGTGCTTTCGTTTTATGACTTAGAAACTTTTCATGCCTCTGCCTGCCTTTGTTTACGCATTCTATTTTTAGCAAGTTGTGCTATTTTTAGCAAATCCCTTGATTTTCAACCTCTAAGGCTCCATTTTGCCTGAAAATTTCATCAGATGATATGCTCTGCCTGGTGAACCTGTTCTGCCAGTCCTTTGCCCTGACATGCTATTTATAGCCACCTGCTATTTATAGTAAGTTCCTACTTTCTGACTTTAGTAGCTCCGTTTTGCCTGAAAATTTCATCAGATGATATTCATAGCTTGAGTGTTACTCTGATGCCAACCTCGGGTGTAGACCTGCTATTTATAGCTGTGCCCTGACTTACTAAAAATAGTAAGTTCTCCGATTTCGCTCAAATTTTGCCAGCAGGTACCTTAAGGTGTGCTGACATGGGTGGGGTACTTCGTTTCGGCTATTTTTGGATTTTACCCCCTATAAAAGTGGAAACCCTAATTTGACTTGCATGTATCCCGAACGGTCTCTGTTTGACTTCGTTCCTTCTGCATGTCGCTTTGTCTGCTGAACTGGAGTGTTGGGCGGCTGCCAGAGTGTACCTGCTAAAAATAGAAACTGTCTGAAAAGTGACTCATCCACTGCCGGATGGTTTTGCATGTCATATTGCCCGTGGAATCTCAAAAAACCCAGAAAAACCCAGAAAACTGGTCTGCATGCATGCACTGGCTAAAAATAGTAAGTCCTTAAACTTTGATCTTCTCCGCTTGCATGTCACACCGTTGCGAAGCTCTCGGAAAACCCATAAAGAAAAACCCGACATGCGTTGAAAAACACTGCATGCGAACCCTAAAAATAGCCTCCGAAGGTTGAACTTTGAAAGTGGTCGTCTCAGTTTGCATGTTACATCACTGCGAAGGTTTTGGAAAAACCAGAAGGATTCTCCAGACATGCATCTGAAAAGCTCATGTGGAAACCCTGAAAATGGCTCTTGAAGCCTGAACTGCCAAAAATAGCAAGTCGTCTGATCTGGCTCAAAATTTACGTGTAGGCAGCTTGATGTTACCAGGATGCAGTGGAACTGACAGAATTCCAAAATCTCAATAAAATAGTCCCAAATTGAATACTTACTAAAAATAGTAAGTTGCCGGAATACAGTGGAAATTTAGGGGGACTCTGCTGGAAGTCTTCTGACTGCTGCACTAAGCTTAGATTTCAATTTTATTACTCGGTTTGACCTTAAATAAGCCTGAAGGATGAAAACCCTAATTACATAGACTTAACCAATATTTCAACCTGGGTCAAACAACGGGACATCCCCGGAAAGACCAGAGACCAGAGAGAGAGCGAACCAAAGCCAAAAGACCAGAATGGAGCAAAAATTAGGGGGTCCCCATCTTGATGGGGTGATGTGTTTAAAAGGTCACAACAGGCACCAAGTTGGATGAAGACTGCAAGCCCAAAGGAAAGGCGTTTTAACCCAGATGAAAAATACACCCTTTTGATGCAAGTACGGCCTGACAGAAAGTACGGCTGCTGCAGCAATAAATGTAAATTGTACGGCCTTGTCCAAGACTCTCCAGATCCCCTGAAATGTGCGCCTAAAAGCAATAACTCCTCTGTATGAATTATTAATTGAAAACTCTGAATGGAAATAACCTCTGAATGTTTTGTGATTTCTTCTGAATGAAGAAATTCCTCTGCTGGCAATAAATCAGGTGGTATCTCACACCCTCTGAACTGCTTTCAATGGAGATGGCTCGTTCCCCAATGAATTCGAGTTTCAAACCCTAAGGTTCTGTGCTCAGACAAAACTTGATCAATTTCAATATCAATAATCACATAATGGCTCGATTTCCAATGCAAATGCCTTATACACTTGAAAAGTGCGATTTCCTTAAGAATAGGGAATATTAAAATAGTTTGAACTTTTACTTTTAATTTTTCAATAGTCCTCGGCCAAATTTTTATACTAAAATATAATCGCCAATTTGGCCCCCTTTCATGATGGGCGACCCCTTTATCAAAATCACTTAATTTATAATAAAGTATTATAACTTTATATTATAATCCCCAATTAATTAATATTTAATCAATTCAATTAAATATTAATATCTCTCTCATTATTCATCCGATGTCTGATCCGTCTGAAGTTGACGAACACTGAAGTGATTCTGAAAACCAACAATCCATACTGCTAAAAATAGCAGGGGTCCCACGCTGACTGCCAATAACTGCTAAAAATAGCAATTTATGCAAGAAGTGTCCGAACGAGCCCGAACGAAAGCCAACTGATCAACAATTGCCAATTGAAGCTGAGCCAAGCTCCAACATGACCCTCTATCCAGTCTATCAGCCTACGAGGGTCGCATGATAGGCTAATCCTGTGCTCGGAGAGATGTCAACCAGAAGGGGACATGACAGTCCGCCCCTCCTGAAATTGCTTGTCCTCAAGCAATCTCAACTCTGGATGCTGCAATATATCCTAGCTCTCCCATGTAGCATCCTCAACAGGCAAATCTCTCCATTTCACCAGATATTCCCTGATAGTCCTCCGACGCAACTGTCTCTCCCTGTACTCCAGGATGGACTCAGGTACTAAGATCAACTTTCCCTCATCATCCAAGGGAGGTAGAACTGCAGATGGTACCACACGATGTCCTAACGCCTTCTTGAGGCGTGATACATGAAATACATTGTGTACCCTGCTCTCTGCTGGTAGCTCAAGCTCGTAAGCCACCTCGCCAACTCTCCTCAGAATCCTGAAAGGACCGTAATAACGTGGCTTAAGCTTCTCTGACTCACTCTTCCTAAGAGTGGACTGACGGTAGGGCTGCAGCATCAGGTAAACCATGTCACCAACCTCGAAATGCCTCTCCGTCCTCTTCTGATCCGCATACTGTTTCTGCTGATTTTGTGCCTTGGCTATATTTTCCTTGAGAGCCCTCATAGTATCCTGACTCTCCTGCAACCAACCTCCTGCACTCGGCACTCTACTGTCGCTCAGTAGCAAATCAAGGAAACTCGGCGCCTCATACCTGTACAACGCCATGAAAGGGAACATCTGAATGGTCATACGGAATGTCGAGTTATAGCAATACTCACACAAATGTATCCATTTGACCCATGCCTTCTGCTGCCCCGCAATGTAGTTTCTGAGATATCCTTCCACCCACTGTTCACAATCTCCGTCTGCCCATCAGTCTACGGGTGGTAACTAGTGCTCGGAGTGAGCTCGGTCCCACAAGCTCTGGAGTTAAATCTACTAGAAGGTGTTGCTAACTCAATGCTTCGTGCTTTCTTCATCGCCTCCTATAAAGGAGGAGGATGAAAGGCTTTGATCCAGCCTCTTAATGGTTCTGTCAACCCCTCCATGAAGAGTACTACCAAACGCCTCTCTGATATGTTCGGAACCATGACTGAAAGCCTCTGAAAGTCACTGATATAGGCCTCTAGACTGCCACTCTGTCTCAACTGGGCTAAGTCTCTGAAGTAGGATTCCGGATCCTTCCGGTCAAACCGCTCTACTAACCTGTCAACAAACTCCTGATATGACGTGATCCTATCATGCTGGAGTGTCACCATCCCGTGGTGCCACCAGTCGTAAGCTACTCCCTCAAGATGCAATGTCGCATATCGGATAGCATCTCTCTCAGCCATCGGGCGTAATGTGAGGAATGTATCTAACTTACTAATCCATGCCTGGGCTGTCACCTTGCCACTACCATCGAACATCGCTAGATTGAGTTTTTTTGTAGCATGTTTTAGGTCATTGTTCAGATGTCTAGGTCTCCAATCCTGTCGTCCTCTGCGATATTCTCTCCTCTGTGTAACAAATCGGTCAAAGGAAATCCTCTCTCTGACATCAGGTGGTACTAACTCCCACTCCTCGTTCGCTGCCATAAGTGTATCTACGAACAACTCCTCATGCTCCTCACCTGCAATAGCCTCATCGGGCTCCTGTCTCACAAAAGTAGGCCTAGTGGGCCTGTCTGCTGTCCGTGAAACAGTCCTAGGTGCTCTCCAAGATCCTGCATCACTCCTGTTATCGTCACGCTGTGGTGACGGTCTCCTCTGTATACCTAACCTTTGGATTGCCACTGCCAACTGCTGTAGCACATCGTTAGACTGCCGCTGACCTGCTCATAAGTCTCTGAGAGTGTCTAAAACCTCGGCATCGTCCTGATCTCTAGGGTTATTAGGAACCTCTGTTCTAGGTATATCTGCTCTGTCAGCCCTGTCATTCCTGTCAGCCATGTTTCCTGGCTGCCTACTCAAACTCCGTTGCCTGGCAATCAAGGCACGTCTGCGTGTATAATACCTGTATGGTTCAAACTCGTTTGGCTGCATATGATGGCTAAACCCTCAGGATGGCAGGATTTAGCTCTGATACCACTGTAGAAACCCCTTGTTTCCCCTGTTTCTGAATCTGACTATTTTTTGTTTGTTTTTGACATAGTTACAAGACTCGGACTCGCCTCGGACTCAGCAAGCCGATTTTTGACTCGGACTCGGACTCGGAGCCTAGACTCGCCCAAGACTCGGCAAATAGAAAAACCCTTGAAATTTAGAGATTTTTAAGGATTTAAAGCTTGTTTCATGCACCCTTTAGTGAATAAACCTCAAATGCACAATAACATCATGAAATAGAAACTACTATGATCCTATACACAAACATATATCGATCACATAAGTATAAACGCAAATTTTAGCTGAAGGAAATAACACATTCAGATATATAAATATTGTCAAATGTATACAAAACTCATGGAATATGAAATCCATGGCATCAAAACAAATATCAAAACTAAAAAAATAAGTCTATGGCTCAGAAGAGCTTGCATTACTCATCCCAATATCACGACAAGTCATGCGCTAGTGTCTAAGTTAGGTCCTAGATGATGATGTAGCCATGATATTTGCTTGTGTCTCAATGATTGGTGTGTATATTCAAGTGAGGATTTTATTATTAAAATTTTATTGAAGCCTTCAAGACTGCATGTTTTGTTGTCTAATGTATGAATTTTGAAACAAGATAATCCTTGATTATGGCTTTGACTGTGAAAGATGCAAAGATTTGCAACAGGGGATATGTATTTTGTAGGTTTTTATGATCATGATTCATCATTGGCCTATAACATGCTTAGACCTATAGTTTGATGAGGGTTTGGGGGAAACGCCCCAACGGGGTCAAGGGGCAGTGCCCCTAGCGGGGTCGAGGGGCAGCGCCCCTCGCAGGGTCCCGGGGCAGCGCCCTGGGTGCGCTCCCTGTCGCGATACAGGGCGGGGTCGAGGGGCGGAGCCCCGCCACCAAGCCCAAATGAAGACCTTCAAAACCACACAAACCTTCATGGCGCACACCATTTATTTAAAAAATTTGAAAAAAAAAGAATGCAATTTTTTTAAAAAAAATTTAATCAAAATGGCCGAGTTTGGGGCACGAGACTCGGCGAGTCTGCCAAGTCCGGCGAGTCCGGCGAGTCTCGGCGAGTACTCGACAGCCGAGTCTCTGGGACTCGTTTAGGGTCACCCGCCTCGGGACTCGCGAGTACTCGCCGAGTTTGGGTGAGTCTTGTAACACTGGTTTTTGAAGTTTTTTGGTGTTTTTGTGATTTTTTTTTTGCATAAAATAAGAAATTGCAATTTTGCTTTAAAAAGATAATAAATTCAATAAAAATATTTCAACTCCGTAAACTATGAAATCTACGGAGGATAAGGTTGCCAGATAGTTTATTAATCCTCTGAGATGATTACAATGAAGATTTGCTATCATGCAACAAATGAATCAACAATTATTTAATATAAAGAACCTGGTATTTTTGCAGCAAGCTGGAAGTACAGATCAGGTACGACTGCATTAAATATTCCCTTTTCCCTTAGTTCGATGGCTGCAAACTGACCCAGACTCCTAGGCGCCAAGTTGGATGAAGACTGCAAGCCCAAAGGAGAGGCGTTTTAACCCAGATGAAAAACACGCCCTTTTGATGCAAGTACGGCCTGACAGAAAGTACGGCTGCTGCAGCAATAAATGTAAATTGTACGGCCTTGTCCAAGACTCTCCAGATCCCCTGAAATGTGCGCCTAAAAGCAATAACTCCTCTGTATGAATTATTAACTGAAAACTCTGAATGCAAATAACTTCTGAATGTTCTGTGATTTCTTCTGAATGAAGAAATTCCTCTGCTGGCAATAAATCAGGTGGTATCTCACACCCTCTGAACTGCTTTCAATGGAGATGGCTCGTTCCCCAATGAATTCGAGTTTCAAACCCTAAGGTTCTGTGCTCAGACAAAACTTGATCAATTTCAATATCAATAATCACATAATGGCTCGATTTCCAATGCAAATGCCTTATACACTTGAAAAGTGCGATTTCCTTAAGAATAGGGAATATTAAAATAGTTTGAACTTTTACTTTTACTTTTTCAATAGTCCTCAGCCAAATTTTTATAATAAAATATAATCGCCAATTTGGCCCCCTTTCATAATGGGCGACCCCTTTATCAAAATCACTTAAGTTATAATAAAGTATTATAACTTTATATTATAATCCCCAATTAATTAATATTTAATCAATTCAATTAAATATTAATATCTCTCTCATTATTCATCCGATGTCTGATCCGTCTGAAGCTGACGAACAATGAAGTGATTTTGAACACCAACAATCCATATTGCTAAAAATAGCAGGGGTCCCACGCTGACTGCCAATAACTGCTAAAAATAACAATTTATGCAAGAAGTGTCCGAACGAGCCCGAACGAAAGCCAACTGATCAACAATTGCCAACTGAAGCTGAGCCAAGCTCCAACATGACCCTCTATCCAGTCTATCAGCCTACGAGGGTCGCATGATAGGCTAATCCTGTGCTCGGAGAGATGTCAACCAGAAGGGGACATGACAAGGGCCCATACATCCTTAGAGCAGTTGATTGTACAGGGCATCGCAAAGATACTGATTTTTAGTTTTAGGTCCTCAGGTAAGCTATTGAGGAGGTTGGGCCACAAAATGTGGTCCAAGTAGTCATAGATGTAGCCCATGTGTGTAGAGCAGCAGGGAAACTCATTGAGGCAGCCTATAGTCATATTTGGTGGACCCCATGTTGTGTGCATGCCATGAACAATGCACTCAAGGACATGGGTAAGATTGATTGGATTAGAGGAGTGGTCATCGATGCAAGAGATGTGCAGATGTTTATCTGCAACCACCACACTTCACATGCACTCTTCAGGACCTTCGCGAAGGAGTTCTTGAAACCGGTGGAGACTTGATATGCATCATATTTCATTCTCTTGGAGAGAATGATTGAGTTGCAAGAGGCATTGCAACTCATGGTTATGAATAATGATTGGAATAGATGGGCCGAGGCCAAGACAATGCAGGGGAGAAGGGTGAAGGAGATAGTGAAGAGTGATGTGTTTTGGACTGATGCGAAATACATTGTTTCCATCATTTCTCTAGTATTCCAGGTTATTAGATATGGGGATGGGGATGCACCTAACCTTGGAGAGGTGTATGAGTGCATCGACTCTATGCTTGATCAGATGAGGGCTGCTGTGCGAGTGAAGGATCCCTCTTTAGCATTCTACAATGAGCACATCTGGCCAATCATTCAGTGCAGATGGGACAAGTTGAACACTCCTTTGCATATGGCTGCCTTTGCCTTGAATCCTAAGTGGTACAAGACTAGACCGGGTAGAGTGACATCGATTCAGGATGATGAGGTGAAGGCTGGTTTCTTTAGGTGCATAAGAAGATGTATGATTCTAGAGATGCCGACACAATTCGCACTGAGCGGACCAAATTTGCCACTCTTAGAGGCTATTCAGATGCGGCAAAGATGGATATAGAATCTATGGCATAGGAGGACCCACTTTTGTGGTGGAATTGTCATGGTACAAAATCTTTGACCACCACTCTAGCTATCCGTCTGCTATCCCAGGTTTCCAGTTCTTCAGCTGCTGAGAGGAACTGGTCTACATATAGCTTCATCCACTCTCTTAAGAGGAACAAACTTACCTCTAAGAGAGCAGAGAAGCTTGTGGGTGTACACAGTGCTTTGTGTCTTATAGACCGCAAGACACTTGAGTACAAGGAGAGTCCAGCGGCATGATGGGATGTGGAGCCAGAGGAGCCTTCACAGATTGATGAGGATGATCCTACCACTTCAGATGCAGGGCTGGTTGGTGTGAGCTTGAGGGATCTTGACCTCGTGGAGTCTAACAGTTCTAGTGATGAGGAGTTTGCACTTGCAGATGATTAGAGGCCTCCCTTCACTACATTTTGAGTTTTGACATTTTGGTATTTTGTCTTTTGTAATGCTATTGCTATTAGTATCTGTATTTACTATTTGCAATTTGCTACTCATTGTAATGATGAATCATGTAATCATCTTTATAGACTTTGTGATATCTCATATGACATCAAATATTCATATTTTCGATATAAATTATAATAGAAATATCCAATTTGAGAATTTCATTTGCCAAATTCTGTTTAGCAATTAACATTCAAGAAATCATTGTATTTAGATTTAGTATTTCAAATCTTACTATGTTATAATTTTACTAATTTCCTATAGTTTGATTTGAAATGTAATTCTTATAATGTTATGCATCTTTTCAAAACTAGTTTTTCAAGTACTATAAGTATATGTATAACTATATCAGGACCACCACCCTGCCACCCCGCCCCTCGCCGTCCCCAAACTTAGGCCCTTTGTTCCCCCATCCTGGAAACCCGTCCCGCACGTTTCCCCGTCCCCCCATCCCCAACACCTGTGGAACACTGCTTTTATTGCTCTTGTTCCCAAGAAAGAGGAAATTTTGTCTTTTAATGATTTCAGGCCCATCTGTCTATGCAATACTGTCGATAAGATTATATCTAAGGTAATGGCAAATAGGTTGAAGGGTGTTCTGGATACTGTGATTTCTCCAGAGCAAAGTGGTTTTTCACCAAATCGCTCTATCTATGAGGGAGTCATTGTTGCTCATGAAACGATACATTCCATTCGGTTAGCCTGAACAAAAAGAATGCTAGTAAAACCGGACATCAGGAAGGCGTATGATGAAGTAAATAGAGATTTCCTTTTAAAGGTTTTTAGGAGGTTTAGCTTTTGTGATGCTTGGGTAAATTGGGTAGAGAGCTGTATTAAAAACCCTCGCTTCTCTGGCTTAGTAAATGGAAGTCTGCAAGGCTTCTTTGATTTAGAGAAAGGGTTAAGACAGGGAGACCCAATTTCGCCTTTCTTGTTTATAATTATGGCTGAGGTTATGGGAAGGCTAATAACTAAGAAGAGGAGAGATGGGCTTTGGAAGGGTGTCTAGGTTATGGATGGTATTGACCCTCTCTCTCACTTGCAATTTGCTGATGATACTCTTTTGATGGGAGAGGCCTCCTTTAGGGAAGCTAGAGTGATGAAAGAAATTTTGTATAAGTACACCAAAGCCTCTGGACAGTGTATTAATTGGAGAAAATATGAAATTTTCTTTTTTAATACTAGTAGTCAAAAACAAAGGGAAATCTGCACAATTTTGGGTATGAAATTGGGATCCCTCTCGGGGAAGTATCTAGGCATTCCTTTATTTGGGGGGGGCAAGTAAGTTGACAATGTGGAAGGAGCTGGTGGATTGTTGCCTGAAACGTATAGATGAATGGAAAAGTAAGTGGTTAACATCAGCTGGGCAAATTTTGATGTTGAAATTTGTTATTTCAGCCATCCCAATATTCTCAATGATGTGCTTTAGAATTCCAAAAAAAGTTATAAAGGTTGTGGGGCAAAGGATGAGAATTTTTTTTAGGAATGGGGCTAATGAATAGGATAAGATATACTCTCGTGGGAGAAGATTTGCAAGGCAAAGGAGAAAGGAGGGGTAGGATTGAGAGATTGGAATCTAATGAATGAGGCATTGGGTGCAAAGTTGGTTTGGAACATATATTCTCAACCCTCCCAGTTGTGGGTGCGGATATTAAAAGCCAAATATCTGGATTCCATGGAAGACAGTAGAATTTATACTATGCGTAATCCTCCTTTTGGCTCAGCAATATGGAACCTTGTCGTATCACGTCATCGAGTAATAGATCATATCACTTGGCAGGTAGGGAATGGTATGAAGGCAAAGTTCTGGGAGGATTCTTGGAATGGGTTACCAACTTTGAAAGAAAATGGTGACTTGCATGATCTAAGACTCTGGTTTACTCAACATTGGGGTGAAAAAGCAATTGATTATTTGGAAATTAGAAGGGATGCTTTAGGTGGTGATTGGGGTTGGAAATTTTTGCAAAATGTAACTCTTTCAGATCGACAGTGGACTCTAATGTAGGAGATCCTTAATTTGCGTAATATTTTGAGATCCAACAAGGAGGATAAGGTTGTATGGTGTGGCGTTGTGGATGGTAAATATTCGGTCAAGCTAGGATATCAATTTTTGGATGTAGGAGTAGGGAATGAGGACTGGCCGGTAGACTTATGTTGGGGGAAAGAATGCTTGCCCAAGGCAGGTACCTTTGCGTTGTTGGCGATAAGGAGACGTATCCTGACAAGGGAAAGGAGAAAACACTTAGGTATGTGTGGACTATCTAAATGTGTTATGTGTGCAGAGGCGGAG
The DNA here is from genome assembly GCA_007115665.2 of Sequoiadendron giganteum. NCBI lineage: Eukaryota > Viridiplantae > Streptophyta > Pinopsida > Cupressales > Cupressaceae > Sequoiadendron > Sequoiadendron giganteum. Next base: position 151,455,250 of record CM021103.1, on the reverse strand, counting down.
GAGACGATAGATCATCTATTGCTGCATTGCAAGATGGCATCTTCTTGTTGGGAAATGCTGATGAAGTCGTTGGGGTTGCAGGGCCCTTTCCCAGATACATTAAAGAAAGTTTTTGAGGGGTGGCCAGTACAAAGGAAGAAGTTGACTCTCTTGTATATGGAAGGTAAACCCATCTATTGTTGTCTGGGAGGTATGGAAAGAAAGAAAAAGGCGCATATTCTTAGAAAAAGAAGAATCTTTAGAAAGATTAAAGTGGAGAATTAATCATGCAATAGAGGAAGTGGTTGGTGCGACAACCTCACTCTTTTTCAACTTGGGGGTCCCTTTCACTATGGAGGACAAACGTATTCAGGCACAATGGCTTGGAATTCGTTTGAGGCCCATTAAGGGGCTTAGCTGGGTTAATCCAGCTTCTAAGGGACCAGTTGAGGTAACCTGGGAAAAATCGATGGAGGGATGGTGGAAACTCAATTTTTATGGTGCACCTAAGGGGAACCTTGGATCATCAAGGGCAGGTGTAATTGTACGTGATTGGAAGGGGAATGTGTTGGCCTTTGGGGCGAAGAAGTTGGAGGAAGGGACAAACAATGTAGCTGAAGCATCAACAACATTAATGGCAATTAGACTTGGCAAAAAATTGGGGGCATCTAAAATACATCTAGAGGGTGATTCTCTAATCATCATTCAGGCAATAACGAAGGGAAGCATTGAGGCGTGGCACTTGCATAATTTAATTGTTAAAATTAAGGAGGAGTTAGCCTCTTTCGAGGATTTCGTTGTAAGCCATGTAAGGAGATTTGGAAATGTAGAAGCAAACATTTTATCAAAGTGGGCTTTTAAATTTCAAAGAAATTGGTGAGTTAAGGATTGAAGACTTAAGGTATTTGCATTTGGAGGAGATGGCGTAATGAGAGGAGGGAAGTACTCAATATTTAATGCTTTTGAAGCTAGGTGGTGAGTAGCTCGAAGTAAATGAAGGAATGTTGATGAGTTGGGTGGCGACGGGGAAGGTACGCAATGCATTAATGGCTAAGTGTGGTGAATTAATGCGAATGAAAATCTCTAAGTCAGGTTTTTTTGCTTCTCCCGAGTTTTGTGGTGGAGAAAATTTATTGCAACGGTTTGGTTTCTGGGTATTAGCTCTGGAGTTGCAGGTTATCAATGGAGGCAAATTTCACTTTCCTGACAAAGCGACAACTTTGTCCATTCTACGGCGAAGCTTCGGAGAAGAGGCTGAAAGGGATTTTTTTGTTCAGTGATGAGAGGTTGGTGCAATGCGTGCATATAATTTTGGGCACGGGGTTTGGACTTCTCAGACACAAGTTTCGCACAAACATGGATGTGTACTGACTGATCATTGCATGGGGACTAGATGTAGGGGAGTTGGCGAAAACAGTGAGGAAGGTGATGGAAGCGATAGTTGAAATATACCGGCCAATTTTTTCATTTTATTACATAGCTAGATTCACCCATTAGCATTAGTGTAAATATAAACAGGCTGAAAGTAACCCTCTCCTCTGATCAACCCAGATCCGAAAGCGGGCAAGGTTGAGAGCATACACGAAAGGGGATCGTTAGCAAACAAGAACTTGCTGAAAGTAACTGAAAGAAAAGAAATCACTCGACCACTTATTTAGCGGGAGGATTGGAATGGAAGTATAGTACTGAATTTAAAGATGCAACTCGACCAGTTATTCAGTGGGAGTAGGTTGACGGCTCAGCCGATCAGCAACATGATAAAGCAGTGCAGTAAAGTAGTAGGTGGCAAGCGCAAGCCGACCCCTTCCACAATCGTGGGAACTACAATGAGTTAAGTATGAGAGAAGAATGGCTGACAGTACTACTGTTCAGCTTACAATGTCATAGAGGCCTGCCAAGCACACATGATTAGAGAACCATTCATGCTGCAATAATTGTAAAGGACTCCCCTACACTCTTCTAGACTTTTAGGACTCAAACCCAACTCCCAAGCCCCATTTTTACCAATCTGATTTTGCAGACCTGCACTGAAATTGCAGAATCAGCAACACAGAGATTCACTCAAATATTGATAACTTCCCCAAATCTCACTCAAATCCCATGAGACTAAAAACAAACAATGCCTATGCTGGTGGCGCCCAAGGAGAAACATAGAAACCAACCTCAAAATGCCCCAATTAAATTGCACGAAAATCAATGCATATTCAAAAATGTACGACCCTCAAGGAGGGGCGATTTTGCATTTTAAAAATAAATACTAGATATTAAAATCTGTAAATTTGCAAGAAGGGTCGCCCCTAGCAAGGAAACAGATAGAACAAATGCCCAAAACCACTATATTTTTATTTTCAGACTTATGAATAAAAACATGGGTCAGCTGTGACAGAACAGCAACTGCAAAAAGTGACTAAAATGATAAGAAACTCAACTACAATGCAAGATAGTTCACTAGAATCAATCTCTCAACTAGTTGTTGTATTACAAGCAAGAAGTTAAGCCTAGCTAGGAGGTATACATCCCTCGAAGCAATCCCAATACCATTCCGGCAGCATAACTTTGCATAAAATCCAAGATGAAAAACATGAAGATGAACACTCCAATATATAACCTCTGACGAGCACCCTAGAAGCTTCCAGAAAGTGCGCCAAAACTCAAGAGTCAACCAATTTCGAATTTCATGTTGACTTACCCCTTTCCTCAAGTTGGCGTCCCTTTTCACTCAGTGAAAAATCTCAATAAAATAAAAGTTACTCATCTCTTCTTAAGTTGGTGTCCTTTTTCCTCTTTGATAAATCATTAAAATCGCACATAATTCCTTGATGGGGCGTCCACCCATAAATTCCCCCTTTTAAAACAACTTAAGTTATGAAGCTAGCCCAAGGGGTTATAATTAAAATAAAACATTATTTTAATTAAAATAACTTCTCTCCACGGACGACACTCAGGCTCTGATTCTGACGCAACCAACTGAACCATCAGAAGAGGGAAGCCAAATGCACTGAAGCAAACAGGACCATTGCCAGAAATAGAACTTACTAAAAATAGTAAATTCATGAATTTGCTCGGATCATCATGTAGGTCATATCAATGCGAAGCTCTCTGAAAACCCAGAAAAGAGTTGCCAACCAAACACCAAGATTCCAGAAACACACTCCAACCACAGCTGAAACGTCCTCCTAGAATCTAGGGAAGCCTAATTCTGCTTCCGAATAGTCTACAGGCACCAGGATAGACTAACGGCCAACTATCGGATCACTGTTGAGGAGGGGGCATTACAATAGTGCACAGAGATTTCTTGGAAGGAATGGAAACGATTTTGGAATGGACTGTTCCAAGTGAAGGGTTGGATGTGCGTGAAGGCATTGAGACTACAAAAGGTAATGAGTTTGAGGGACTAATTCCTTTTGTGTGATGACTGGAAGGGAGCCTTACAGCCAGATGGAGAGAGGAAGCCAAATGCGGGTGGGAGGCCTTGAAGTTGTTTGTGGAGCTGATGGAGGTAGAAGCGGTGATTGCCAAGGCCCAAGCAGAGCTTGATGGAAAGGAGAAAAAGGAATTGCATTCTCGGAAGAGGAAGTTGAAAAGAGCAACAAGCAGCGGTGTGGACACAGATAGCTTGGCATGAGCTTTACAGCCTTTATTTCTTTTCTGTGAATGTAATTTTTGTTCTAATAATCATGAGTGTTAAATCTGGGGGTTTAGCCCTGTGAAGTTTGTAATGGGGTAGTGCTTTAAGACATGGGGGTCAAAGGTAAATACAAGAATTTTGTTGTGTAAATTTTTTGCAAAGATCTTTTCTGAATTCAAAGTAGATTGCAGGCTGTTAGGTGAAGGGTTGATAGGTTCTGTGTTAAATTTCTAAGACAATGGAGGTTTCTGTAGGTGCTTTTTTGGGTAGCCAAAGGAAGTTTGAAAAACAAGAAGATGGTGTATCTTATATTTCCATTAATAAAATAATCTATTATTATCGAGCAAAAAAAAAACTTAAAAACTTGAATTTTTTTATAAAACCTACTTACGATAAAATTTTGTTCGCAAGAGGTTGTAGGTGTGTGAATGATTGGCCATGGAGGTTGTAATGTCCCCTTCTCGAGCATGATCTTTCCAGTTGACCGTTGGCCTATTCCGGAGACCCGTAGGCTTGTCGGAAGGTAAAATTAGGGTTTTTTGTTTTGAAGGATGCTCTTGCTTGAGGGTGGTTGATTCAATGGCGGATTCTTTCTGGGTTTTCAGAGAGCTTCGCAGTGATATGTTTTCCTGGCGTTCTGAGCATTTTCAGGAATTTACTATTTTTAGTAAATTCTATTTTTGGCAGTGGTCTTGTTGGCTTTGGCACAGTTGGCTTTCTACTTCAGGCAAATCAGTTGGCTTACTCATTTTTGGCTTTGGGGCATAACTGGAGAGATAAGTCGAATTATTTTAATTAAGTCATGTTTTAATGTTATATTTTAACATTGACCCCTTGGCCTAGCAACTTCACTTTAAGTTGTTTTTAAAAGATGTTCTTTATGGGTAGGCGCCTCATTGAGGAAAGTAATATTATTAAAAGATTTAATCCAAGCTAAAGTTGGGCGCCAACTTCAAGGAAGAAATAAAGTTTATATTAAAAGTCAAATTTTGCTTGGAAAAGTGGGACGCCATCTATTGGAGGATTAGGGTTTGACTCAACAAAGAAGATTAGGGTTTCGAGAAGAGTCATCTGGAAACTATAAAAGGAAGCCATTGGTTATCTTTTCAACATCTTTTGTCTACAGAAATGTTATGCTGCCAGATTGGCTTTGGGATTGCTTCGAGGAATGAAAGCCTCCTAGCTTGGCATTGCTTCTCGCTTGAAAGATAGCGACTAGTGGTGAAGTAGTTTAGTGTTGAGTGATTTGTAGTGGATTTCTGCATTGTAATTCATTGTGTGGTTTTGTAGATCAGCTTATTTGCATTTTAGTGAAATTTTGGAGTTGCATTTTCATTACAGCAAATTGTCTTTTTATTCGTAAGTCAAAATATACAAAAAGAATCGTTCTGGGTATTGTCTCATTGTGTTTCCCTATTGGAGGCGACTCTTCATGAATATTTGCAGATTTTAATATGAAGTTTATGATTTTATAAAGCAAATTCGTCATTCCTTGAAGGCTGTACTTTCTGGGGTGTCTTGGGATTCGTGTCGATAATTAATAACCATTTTCAGTTGCCATTTCTTATTACTAAACTAGGCGCTATCTTTTTGAAGGTCTATTGCATCAAACTTGAAGTCATTTGGATCAGTTTTGAGTGATATATGAGCAATTTAGTGGGTTACAGGCATGCTGGTTATATAATTTAAAGTGCAGGTCTGTCATAACAGATTTGAGGAAATCTGCATTCTCCTTCTTGGATTGGTGTTAGGAAATCATTAAAGGCTTTGTGAAAGATTCCTTATTGTTGCAGCAAATTGAAGAGCTCTAATACTTGATCTTGCAGGCATTATATATTTCATTGTAAGCTGAACAGTAGTACTGTCAGCACTTCTCTTAGTCTTACTTTACTTTCTGTAATCGCAATTGTATTCCTTTGATCTCCGCCATATGGTCGCCTCATTTCCATACTGGAATTGGGTAGCACATACTTGGTGTTGAGTTTGCTTTCAGTATATTAGATGGTAGGGACCCTTTGACCACATGCTCGTCGTTTGCCGGCGCATCCTTGGTTAGAGTTCTTGTATAAGCATTTCAATTAAGACCCTCTGACCATATGCTCGCCATCATTGGCGCCATCCTTGGTTAGAGTTCCTTCCAGCTTTGTTTCGGCATTCAGATCCTCTGACCAATGCTCACGCCTTGCCCTCATCGGGATCCTGGTGTACATTCTGGTTAGAGTTGCTTCAGCATCGTTTTGGTTTAGAGCTAACCTTAACGGGTGCGTTTGTTTGTAATTTGCAATTGAAAAAACAAAAAAAAATTGGTTCGGAATATTTCAGAGGTATCATCAACTAGAAGCATCAACCTTATACTTTTTTCTTGAAGAGCATCAATACTAAAGTCGTTCGAGCGTTGAAAATCCATAAACTCAACCCTCATTGCATCTCATACATCAGGATCAATGAAGAGTTTTTGAAGTGTTGCCTTGTACCCTTGACTGAATTTAACATCTCTATATGGGGCAACTCTTGTTGACACAAAAAGGAGCTCAACATTATAATATTTGGGACGGAATGTAAAGGTAAGAAGATGTAGCAGGGTGGTCATTTTGTTGCATCTTTCTTCAATGATTTTGTGTAGTTGTTTGAAGAAAGTTTCTTCAAGATCTTGCTTTTTTTCGTTTATGATGGCTTTCATCTTCTCAATTTTTGATTTGATGCCATATATCTGACCCAAACAAGGCCTATCCATGTTGGTATAATGGATCATGCTCAATATGGGCTTAGTGAAACTAAAGAAATACTCAACACAATCTTGCCAAATATCATCTAGGATCATTTTCTTAACTTTTTCTGCTCTTGAGATGCTAGATTGTCTCCATAGGGACCAATTTGGGTTGATGACCATGTAAGAAAATGCCTCACAAATCTTCACAAGCTATCTCAACACAATTGTGTTGGAGGCAAAACAAGTCTTAGCAACATGTTTGAAAATCAAAATTAAAAAACAAAATAAACAAATTTTTTTTTTTTTTAACTAAAGTGAAACATATTTAACTTAATTAAAAAACAAAATAAACAAATTTTTTTTTTTTTTAACTAAAGTGAAACATATTTAACTTACCTTTAGCAGCTCCAATCTCAAGAATGTTCTAAATATGCCTTGTGACATATGGTGATTGGTGACAAACATTTGGATCTCTTCAGTCTCGTCATGCACCTGTTTGATCCAATCTATTTTGTTGCCAATCTTTTGTAGCATAAGGTTGAGGGAGTAGACAACAAAAGTGTCCAAAAAATGTGTGAATAACACTCCTCAACCAATAACCTAGCCGATCTACAATTTTTGGCATTGTCTAGTATAACTTGTGTTACACCCCAAATGCATTTTTTGGCATTTTGCTTAAATTGAGCTAAACAATGTAAAAATGCCATCAAAAGTATGTTTTAGGTCAAACCAAACATGAAGTCTTTGTGGGTTTCTGTCAAGGAACCTATGGTTAAAATTCTGAAAATATGAAAATTAGGGTTTTATGCCCCTATTTTGAAGGAAACCCTTAAAAATAGGACCTTCTCGGAAATGATTGAAAATAATTCTGATAGGGTTAATTGCCTTCACGATCACACTGATCAAGTCAGAATTATCAAAAAACATGTTTTACTCTGGTGGGTCTATTCTCGTTTTTCAGGAACAAAGTTAGGAGCTCCGCAACCATTAATGGTAGATTGGCTAGTACCAGGTGCTGAAAGCTAAACCTCTAAAGCTCCAACGAAGAAGCCATAGCGGAAAAGGTCAAAAAGATGCTGTTATAGTGAAGGAGTTTCTCACAACGAAAAAAGGCCAAAATTTGGCTAACTCTGAAAGGAGCACGTTTTGCTGCCAAGGCAAAACATAGTCTAAAGGTGAAAAAGGCGCCCCTCTTGAAGAAAGGCGCCCTTGGATCTCAGAGGGCAAATCAAATCACTTTGCTCCTTCAAATCATTCATCTCCTTCGTGTTCGTGCTATCTTGACAATGCGATCATCAGCAATATCATCTGATTTAGAGATTATCGGCGAATCATTAGTGAAGTATGGAAGATCTACAAACAACAAAGGTGCCAAATCAGAGAGCTTCAAGCCAAAAGCACCCTTGTTGCCAGGGGCGCCCCTTAGTTTAAGGTACTAGATGAATCCATCTGCAGTTGCTCTATACATGACATCTTTCCAGCCTCCTCCCAGCTACGTGATCAATCTGACAGCAAGTTCATAGGACGCACCAAACGATCACACACTAAGATCAAGCAGGAAAAGCCATAATTGAAGAACTGGAAAGACAAGCTAGAAACTGGCTAAGGCATTGCCAAAAGCACCCTTTCTTCAAGGCATCCAGATTCAACCAGAATCTTTATTGCCTCCCATGATGATCTTCTCAGCTATGCCCAGTCTCGCCAGTGAAACCATCAGCAAGAAATTTTGACAAATCAGTCATCTGATGTAGGAGATCAAAGACAGTCAATTCACAACATGAATAAAACCAGTCAAAAGCTAAAAGTGCCCCTGCTGGCCAAGGGCACCCTTAAGCTTGAAAGACTTGAACTTGTCATTTCCAACTGAGAAGTCAGTCATCCTGAGCAAGACTGAGCTGGCTACTTGATGCATCGTCAAGTAGATTCATCTGATTCATCTAGCATTGAGAACGTCTGATCAAAGCAAAGAGGGTCTGAAAAGATCAAAACGAAGAACAGTCAATGAAAATTGACTAAGGCATTGTCAAAAGCACCCCTCTCAAGGAAAGGCACCCTTCTTTTTGGAGGCCTAAACTCAGTTTTCTGAGTTGATCTCTCCCTTACATATTTCATCAGATCAATCCCACCTCAACAACGGAACTGCCAGCCATTGCTAGAGATCAGCTGAATAGCTAGAATCAAAGATCAAACGGAGGCACCTCAGCTTGCAAAATGAACAAAAAAAGATCAACTCCAAGGATGGACGCCTAAAGGAAGTCAAAGCAATAACGTTGACTTGAGTTAGCAAATTTGGAGCCAAAAAGAGGCCAAACACTCCACAATCAATGGAAATCACCTTTTGGAACTCCAAATCAGACCTAAATCATGAGTTGGCATCCATACTTGGTGGATCTCAACTCAAATCACCATATATTCTTGCTAGGCATCCCATTCTTCATTATTCTTTTGTAGGTTGAAGGATAAAACAACAAATAGCTCCCAAGAACACATTTTCAAGATTTGGCAGAGGTTTTGGATGGATCTTCGATATTTTTGAAGATCAGTGGCAGTAAAAGTATTCTTCCCCGAGGATTGTTTCCAGAAGCAGATCATTGCAAAGTGGCAATTTATAACTTCCAATCCACCTTCTGTCTTCTTCCTCTATTTCCATCTATATTTCTTTGCATGTCACAAGAAACGACAGATTACCCCAAATCTGATCAATTGGGTATGATCAGCTCATTTTTCAAGCAAAACCCATCTTCTCAGATTCACCAGAATCAGCAAAGTTGCTGCCCCTATTTTTAAGGATCTTTCCGGAAAAGTCTCCAAATCAAAAATCCAAGCAACTGGGTTTGTTAAGCTTCCAAGCACGAACAAAACCCACGTGCCAAATTTCTCCCGAAAAAATACTTCTCGGCAGGCGCTATATTTAAGGGTTTCGGGAAAGTGTCAGAACAAGGTCAAGTGCCCAGTCAATCTTTAAGTCTTGCAGAATGTAGTACTCCCAGGTACAATACAAGACCAAGACGGTCTTGTACCATGATTATCTAAAAACAAATGACACAGACTTATGGCAGAAAAATCCAGAAGTCAGTTCTGAGGACTTGGAGGGCATGAACCAAATTACATTGCAGAACATTGAAGAGTCCGACTTATTCCAAGCTGCATCCATTCCTATCACTTTACAGAGCATTGAGCTTGTAACTGTTTGCACAAAGCATTACAACCCTACTACAAGAGAGATCCTGTCAGTGGACGGAAAGGTGATTTGCAGCTTAAAGCTGAAGGACATAGAGACGCGTTTTGCAATTCCACCATGCCATACCAGGAAGGTCGTATCTGTGACAGAATGCGAAAAGGCATTTGAGGCTTCAAGGGATGAGTGTTCACTTATAATGGCTGAACACTGGTTAAAAACGAAGAGAAACAGCTTGCCCAAATTGGTTGGGCAAGGAGAATTCAAAGATGAGTATGGAGTGTTAATCACTCTACTCAGTAGAGTCACTGGACAAGAGGAGGGAAAATCCTTCCAGCCGTGAATGTTCTATATTATTGGCAAAATAATCAACAGGAAAGAACATTACGACTGGGCCTCTCTGATCAGTGACACGCTCCACCAACAATTTACCAGGTTTCTAGAAGAGCACCGTTTCCACATGTGTTCCTACTTGGTATACCTGATAGCCTTCCAAGGCGATTTCAGAACACTAAACATTGTGGGAACCCTGGGTGTGCAAAAGGTCCAAGAATACTTTCCTCGCCTTGAGTTCCTCTAGTGAAAAGGCATTTCAAGAAGATAAACAACCTTTTTACTATGCACACCATGCGTGAGCTAGACCATGAGATGCACGTCCGTATTTCACTAGCAGCTAAGGCAACAATGGTGGATTGGTTGGATTGGTTCATCCAATTCCCCACTTTCACCTACATACGCATGTATGGCTACAATGGCCACCCCGCCATGATGTTGTGCTACCCCTCAGACAGGGTAGTGTTCATGGAATTTCTAAGGCAGTTGGCCGAGGTTCACTCTTACCTTCGCCAAAAGAAGTCTGCTACAAACTTCCCTTTTCAAATGGGACTCTACAGATGCAGGACTGCAGCCAATGCTAGGTTGATCAGCCAGGAAATAGTGAGATTTAATCTCAAATACCTCATTGACAGGAGGTCATCATATGATCCCAGAGGAATCTTCGCGGCAGATCTCAAGCAAAGATGATCACATGAACCTTTCATGGAGGATTTTTGGGCCAATTGCAAAGATGAGTTCGAAGTGAGAAGGAAGAACTACAACAGATTTAGGCTCTTGCAAATTACTGAATTCATATCAGAGGACATCGAGGGTTTATTTGATGAGGAAGAAGAGGTCATTCTTTCTTCTTCACAGGTCATGTAGGTGCGCAACCACTCGGCAAAGTAGACTGGTACGTGAAAGAGAGTACGTCTATCGAAGAAAGAACTGGTAGAGTAGTTCGACACAGTCAACTCTACCTTGACAGTAAAAGGACAAGGAAGGTAGTACTTCCCCGATAAGAGGCGCCAACGGTTCAGTCTACACTACTTTCCTCGTCTAGGAAGAAACCCAGACAAAAGAAGATGAACATTCTTCCACAAGGAATGCAAATGTCAGGGAGCACATGGGGAAGAAGAGGAATTGCTAGTAAAAGCCAGCAAGAGATACAAGTAGAGACAACCACCAATTTACCTGAAACAGTTGGGAATGTTGTAGCTACACCAAAGCCAGTGATTGAAATAATCACTGCAGAGATGGAACCCATTGCAGAAGCAGTTGCAACAGAAATGGTGCCTGTGATAGAAACAGAGCCGCTGTCTTCAACGCCATCATAGAGGTCACAAAGTCCCATTGATTTGGACTCGCCACCACAAGGCATCGCCACGACACAGTCTCGTTCTTCCAGCATTTAGGGGGCCTATGTTCCTCTTTCCAGCAAAGCTAGCTAGGATTCTATTTATGTTCCTCTTTCCAGCAAAGCTAGCTAGGATTCTATTTGGCTAGAAAGTTCACTTGCAAGGAAGAGGGAAAGATCTTCTTATCAGCTTCACTTCATAGAATTCGATCATGTCCCTCAAGACATGCCGGCTAAGAAGTTAAAGAAGCAGACACATGTAGAGAGGAATGTAGAGAACGAGGTTGTCATAGAGACTGTTGCCCCACCTGAAGATAAAGACATACACAATGTGAGGGTTGAAGATTTCACGCTATCAAAGGTGAACCTTGGAAAGACCACTCGTCAGGTGGCAGCAAACCTTCTCGGAATTGCCTTAGCAAGCGTCAAGGAAAGAATGACGAAAGATGGACAAGACAAAGTAGCTTTGAAGGCTGATAACCGTCAGTTAAGAATGTACATTTCTAGCTTGATGCACGACACTCCGAACTCCTCGGCTTTGCCTCAAGAGTTGTTAGATCTCCCAGCAGAGAGAAACCATCATCAGTTGATCACATACGGTAAACACTTGAGACATCTAGTGGATGAGTTTGTTGTCAAAGGACGGTGTGTATTAGCAGAAGCATACCAGCTGAGAGATAGAGCACATGGACTTCGATCAGAGATCTAGCAATTAGACTTGGAGGCAGCTCAAGAGAGGTCGGGAGAGGAAGCGACAGTTGCTGGTCTGCAACAAGCATACCAATCAGTTACAACCACTGAGAACAAACACCATCTCTTTGATTGGAACGAACAATTGGCATACAAGGTGAGAGCTTACGATGCCAATTCAGTGGAGTTGATTGATTATAGACACTTTGTCACTAATATTATCAACTTCGCGAGAACGTTGGTAGTATCCTTCCCTGAGTTAGAATATCAATGTGAGGGGGGAGAATACATTGAGCTTGGAATGGTACAAAGACGGTTTCAAGACGTCATCCACGGTTCATTCCTTGAAGATCCCAATGGTTGCAAGTTAGCCAAAATTGCAGCCATGTCTATCTAGTTGGATGAAGCAGCTGCCCAATGCATAAACTATCAGCAACAGCTTGTGACAGGCGAAGAGATGCTAAGAAGCCACACAATCATCTTAAGAAGCATTAATTGCCCGGGGGCCGAAGAGGTCAATGATTGGATTGAGACTTTGTTGACCAGTGGCAAAGAGGTGTAAAGCACCAAGGAAGGACGTCCTACCCTCCAAATAGCAATAAATACGACTGAAGTCAACTTGATGCCCCTTTCCAAGGTGACTCCAGATCTCCGCAAATCATGCATGTTAGATCCCACTGATCTAGGATGTTGTCATGTCCCTTCCTTAGACAACTCAGCCTATAGCGGAGGTTGGCCTACTATTAGGGCTCCCGTAGGTCAGCAAAATGGTTAGGGGACCCAACCGAGGTCTGTGGAGTTTAGCTGGGAACCTTATGAGCCTTTCAGTTTGGAGTTTAGTTGACGAATCCAGGGTTAAAGTGAAAATTTTAAGGTTTGCTTTAATGGAATAGTAATAGGTGAATAGTAACTGAAAATTATAAGGTGAATAGTGAAAAGTGCCCCCATCCTAGCAACTCAAGTTGTTTTTAAAAAGTGGCCCTTTTATTTGGATGAGGAAAGACCCTCAAGAAAATTATTTTATTGACTTTCATAAAAAAAAGTGCATGAGAGGTTATAAAGTAATGTGTTGGGCTTCTTTTTGAGCATTCTACTTTCATTTTTACAAAACATTTTGCAAGTTTGAGCTCTGGAGAAGGGTTTCAACATTGCTTCAGCCTTCTGGGAACAAAAACTCTCAAAGGCTATCGTGGATTGGACGAGAACCTAGTTCACCTTTGGGGAGGGCCTATCTTTGGGTCTTCATTTGGGCTTATTTGGATGAGTTTCAGATATATATTTTGCAGATTTTGATAGTTTATGGCAGCTAAGGCACATGGGTATTTGATTTTATTGCATATTCTTCCACGGCAACAATCTATCTTCGATTTGGTACCTTATTCGTGGAGTTTTGATCAAGGCTGCTTGTTGGGTATTTTGGGAGGCACCTAGGGTTTGGTAAAAGGTTGATGTTCTTGATTTTTATCATTATTTCCAACATATTGGTGATCCTCTACAACACTTATTTCGTCATCATACTCAGCTATATCGTTTGAAGTTGTAACAACGAAGTGATTCATGATTTGACTTCAATAATCAAGCTACAATTAGAGCTATACGTCTGGGTATGTGTTTATCATTTTGGGTAGTCAAATATTGCATTATATAAGGGTTTTAGATTGTTGTTACAGACTGATATAATGTATATCAAACCCTTGAAACCTGTAATCAGATCTGATATAGTTGAATAAAAGGGATTCTATTGAGTTGCAATTGTTGTCTTTCACTTATGCAATAGTTTTCTTTCATTTCTATGCTTTCCTCTATGATTTTACAATGAAAAACAAGCAATGAAACTCAAACAAACAATCAGAAAAACCAAATCAGACCATGCAAGACAACTGTTTGACATTATGGCAAGAGGGCAAAACTGAAAAATTCAGGGTAGAATTGGTAAGGGATCTTTCATATGTCTAATTGAATCCCACGATTTATGGATCTCAGATATCCTTAAAAGGTGGATGTCTATTTGGAGACACATTTGTAATTATAGTTCACTTTTAGTTAGGTGTCAATCAACTGAGGTAGACTCCCAGTTTGACTCTTGTTTAGTATCAGTTAACTAAAGTAGTTTTCCAGTTAACTGCTTGCTCACCTACTTTTAGACATAAGAATAAATCTTGCTGATTGGCAAGAACTAATTGTTAACTCAAGGAGATTTTAAGGTTGCCTACTCCTTTGAGTTTCTATAAATAAGAGCCTTGGGCTCATTATTTGTTTAACTTTTATTTGCTAAGCAAAATTGCTGCGCCATTGTTGCTAGAGTTAGCTTGTTCATATCTGTTCACTCTTGGATGGGAGTTTGTTGGTTGATCATAATTGTGCATGATTTCGTGCCTTTGCTGGCCCAACCTTTGTAATTCTTTGGAGAAGCTTGAAGAAATAAATCAGATGGCGCATGCTTGCTTGATCTAAATACTTGAGTTCTTTCAAAGTCTTGTTTTCAAATAGTGTATTGTTTCAATCTCCTCCTCGAACAAGTGTCGTCACCTCCTTGGATATTTTGTTATCGATCATTATCGTGTGATGTTGTTTAATGAGTTGTCTTTCAGCCTACACTTTGGACAGGTGTCGTCACCTCCTCGGGAATCCTGTTAGCCGAATCATCGTGCCTTGTTGTTTCCAGTGAGCTGCTTCCAAGCCTATACCTCGGACAGGGGTTCCTCCTCCTTGGCAAGTCTTAGATCCAATTTATCGTAACGAGTGTTTACTTGCGTTGAACCTTATCTTGGCATATATCTGAGAGTTCAGATCGTCAGCCATATTCCACAGAGACGGTGGATTCAAGTGATCCAACCCATCCATTTCGCTCCTATGCCCTCATGCTCTATTTATCTTGAGGAGGTAAGATAGTCTAGAAGCTAGTTAGTCATAGTTAAGATCTGCGGAAACCAAAGAAAATTAAAGATGGAATCTATTATAGAAGAAGTTGCAGCAAAAGCGGTGTCTGTGATAGAAACAGAGCCATCAACTTCACCACCATCACAGAGGTCACAAAGTCCCATTGATTTGGACTCGCCACCACGAGGCATTGCCACAACACAGTCTCGTTCTTCCAGTATTCAAGGGGTCTATGTTCCTCCTCCCAGCAATGCTAGCCGAGATTCTATCTGGCTGGAAAGCTCGCTTGGAAGGAAAAGGGAGAAACCTTCTTATCAGCTTGACTTCACTGAGTTCCACCATGTCCCACAAGACATGCCGACAAAGAAGTTGAAGAAGCAAACACATGTAGAGAGGAATGCAGAGAACGAGGCTATCATAGAAACTGCTGCCCCGCCTGAAGATAAAGCCATACACAATGTGAGGGTTGAGGATTTCACGCTTTCAAAGGTGAACCTTGGAAAGACCACTAGATAGGTGGAGGCAGACCTTCTCGGAATCGCCTTAGCGAGCATCAAGGAAAGAATGACAAAGGATGGACAAGACAAAGCAGCCTTGAAGGCTGAAAATCATCAACTAAGACTGTACATTTCTAGCTTGATGCACGACACTCCCAACTCCTCGGCTTTGCCTCAAGGACTATTGGATCTCCCAGTCGAATACATACGGCAAACACTTGAGACGTCAAGTGGATGATTTTGTCGTTAGAGGACGACGTGTATTAGCAGAAGCATATCAGCTGAGAGACAGAGCACATGGTCTTCGATTAGAAATCCAGCAGTCAGATTTGAAGGCAGCTCAAGAGAGGCGGAGAGAGGAAGCGACAGTTGCTGATCTACAACACGCATACCAATCAGTTACAACCACTGAGAACAAATGCCATCTCTTTGAGTGGAAAGAACAATTGGCATACAAGGTGAGAGCCTACGATGCCAATTCAGTGGAGCTGATTGACTATAGACGCTTTGTCGCTAATATTATCAACTTCGCAAGAACATTGGTAATATCCTTCCCTGAGTTAGAATATCAGCGTGAAGGAGGGGAATACATTGAGCTTGAAACGGTACAGACACGGTTTCAAGACGTCATTCGTGGTTCATTCCTTGAAGATCCCAATGGTTGCAAGGTAGCCAAAATTGCAGCCATGTCTATCCAGTTGGATGAAGCAGCTGCCCAATGCATAAACTATCAGCAGCAGCTTGTGACAGGTGAAGAAATGCTTAGATGCCACACAGTCATCTTAAGAAGCATTAATTGCCCAAAGGCTGAAGAGGTCAACAACTGGATTGAGACTTTGTTGACCGGTGGTGAAGAGGTGTAAAGCACCAAGGAAGGACGTCCTACCCTCCAAATAGCAATAAATACGATTGAAGTCAACTTGATGCCCCTTTCCAAGTTGACTCCAGATCTCCACAAATCATGCATGTTAGATCCCACTGATCTAGGATGTCTAATTGAGTCCCACAATTTATTGATCTCAGATATCCTTAAAAGGTGGATATCTATTTGGAGACACATTTGTAATTGTAGTTCACTTTTAGTTAGGTGTCAATCAACTGAGGTAGACTCCCAGTTTGACTTTTGTTTAGTTTTAGTTAACTGAAGTAGATTTCCAGTTAACTGTTTGCTCACCTACTTTTAGACGTAAGAATAAATCTTGCTGATTGGCAAGAACTGATTGTGAACTCAAGGAGATTTTAGGGTTACCTACTCCTTTGAGTTTCTATAAATAAGAGCCTTGGGCTCATTATCTATTTAACCTTTATTTGCTAAGCAAAATTGCTGCACCATTGTTGCCAGAGTTAGCTTGTTCATATCTGTTCACTCTTGGATGAGAGTTCGTTGGTTGATCGTAATTGTGCATGATTTCGTGCCTTTGCTGTCCCAACCTTTGTAATTCTTTGGATAAGTTTGAAGAAATAAATCAGATGGCGCATGCTTGCTTGATCTAAATACTTGAATCTATTCAAAGTCTTGTTCTAAATAGTGTATTGTTTCAATCTCCTCCTTGGACAGGTGTTGTTGCCTCCTTGGATATTTTTTCATTGATCATTATCGTATGATGTTGTCTAATGATTTGTCTATCAGCCTACACTTTGGATAGGTGTCGTCACCTCCTCGGGAATCCTATTAGTCAGGTCATCGTACCTTGTTGTTTCCTTTGAGCTGTTTCCAAGCCTACACCTCGAACGTGGGTTCCTCCTCCTTGGCAAGTCTCAGATCCAGTTTACCGTAAAAGAGTGTTTACTTGTATCGAGCCTTATCTTGGTACATATCCGAGAGTTCAGAGCCTCGACCATATTCCACTGAGACAGAGGGTTCAAGTGATCCAACCCATCCATTCCGCTCCTACGCCCTCATGCTCTATTTATCTTGAGGAGGTAGGATAGTCTAGAAGCTAGTTAGTCGTAGTTAAGATCTGTGAAAACCAGAGAAAAAGCATAGTTAGGGCGCATTGTGTTTATGCACCCTTGTGTCCTGCCGCTGAGTAAAAAAGATAGGAATCTTAGTACGCCCTTTTTTACATAGAAAATCAGCAAAGAGAGATCTTCCTCTCTATAATCCGAAGAGCATGTACTAACACACTTGCAATAGCTGTCCGTTTCCAATAAGCACTCCAGAGGTGCTAATTGAAACGCCAACAACTTGCACAACATTTGGAGGACCCACTTTCTCAATGGTTTGACAAATAATGTTAGCAATAAATGCACCATCCCTCACCTCCCCTTCACAATCCATTGCTCTAAAAAATGTTGCCTCTTTAGGGGACATTGCAATAACATTGATCAGTAGTTGATTTCTTGCATCTTTCCATCCATTGGAAACGATGGACACCCCTATTGTGGTCCACGAATCCCTTATGGGCTTCAAGGAATCAACTACAAATTTCACCTCTTTTCCAATAAGGTGCTATGCAACAACTCGGGCCTTTATACCCTTTTGGAGCCTCATTATTATCTTTCACCATTTGTTGCCAATTTGGTGAGCAAACAACTTTGAATGTCAATCCATTCGCATAGAGACATCTTGCTATGTGTCGATCAACAATGTCTCAACACTCATTTTGAAATGCTATTTCCAATGTTCCCTTTGATATCTTATGGGTATAGGCCACAAGTAGTTTTTTAGGTGTGGACAAAAATGGGTGGCTTTTTGTAGGTTGAAGATTAGAAAGCAGTGGAGGGGACTTCATCCCTTGTGATCCTTCCTTTTACAAAGGATGATTTGGTTTATGATTTTTTGCTTGATCTTGTTTTTCTTGCTCATTAATATATGCCAAGACTTGTGATTTTGGAATGGGTTTACCATCTTTGCCAGGGAAAAATTTGATGCCTAGTCCAATTATGTTGCACAAAAGGCCTTTCACTTGACTCTATGAGCTTGAATGTCTAACATCACATCCACTACAAATCCAAACATAACTCCCACCTTTTGGAAGTTGCTGTACCATTTCAATATATTTCGAAAGGGAGAGTTTGTGTCTATTTTGAAGCGGGGCCAGCTCATGGAGCTAGAAATGGATGCCATTGTAATTACTAATATCTATGACAACAAGTTCAATAAACAGCACATTCAAAGAATTGAAACAAATGAAAACAAAAAAATATTTACAACTTAATTCATTTAAAAAAATTAAGCATGTGTTACAGATACCTAGAAGAATGAAAACAAAACAAAACTGAAAAACTTCAAAGCAAAACAAGAGAGTTCATTTGTTAAAAAAAATGTAGTAATTGAAAAAAAAAAAAAACCTTACCTCTTTTTAAGAAATCTTCCTCTATGATCTCCTTGGCAACAAATGAACTCTTGCAAATGTGTAGAAATAGCAAACCAACCAATTGGGAATGTTCATTGATCAATCTTCAACACTGTTTAGTATTTGTGCAATGGCAAGCAAGAAGAAAAGTTCAGCAAGGATGAATAATATTTCATTTTCATTCAAAATATGAGAAATGATTTTTTTTGTCTTTTAGATGTCTTCTATACCACGTTTTAGGGTTTGGGGGGGCAAATTTTGCTTTTTGGTTTAAAAAAGTAGAAAAAAATTGGCGAAATACACTGCTTAAGCATGGATACCCACCAAATTTGCAGCGGGTATGCCTAGGTTTGTCCCAGACATACTCAGGAGATTTGCAGGACCTTTGGATGGCCTTGGGGAAGATTGGATCTAGACTCTTATCCAAGCCGAAATAGGCCCAGATGCTAACCTAAGGGTCCCACCCAGCGGACTGATAATGCAATTAATAATTTATAAATATTAAATCTACTAAAAAACGTGGTTTGCCCAAGATTCATGAGTGACAGTGCCAAAAGGAGAAGCATGGTCTGCTAAACATGCTAAGAACATGCAACATATATACGATATATCGTGCAACACATTAGCCTACCTACTGTACTCTAGTTAACCCTAGCTATAAACACAAATAAATGCATACTGAAATTTAAAACAAGGATTTTGTTGAGATAGGGTCTGAAACCAAATTCCTGTGCATTATTTTTTTATGCCAGTGACCAATGGCTGTTTCTATAGAACCATGCTGTTTGTAAAACAACCAAAATTGAAAACTTAGTTTGACAAAAAATCACATATTGAAGATAAATTTGATTAAGAGTGGTTAAAAATAGCATTATTTTTGTGATTTTTTGGGGAAAAACTGGTAAAAAATGATAGATTTCGATTTATTCAAAAAATCATAGTTTTTTTGGTGGAAAAAATTGTTAAACCTGATGATTCATGATTTTTACGATTAAATGTGATTCTTTTTTTGTGATTTCTGCTCATATGCACAAAACATCCCGGGGATGGGAATTGACAGGATTTTCCTAGTGGATGCATGACGTTGTAACATAGATCTTGATATTATGTATAGCTAAACTTGTAAATTTTTCCATATACAGTTTTTATGCTTGTCTCAAGACACTGTAGAACATAGT
Organism: Sequoiadendron giganteum; assembly: GCA_007115665.2. Lineage (NCBI taxonomy): Eukaryota > Viridiplantae > Streptophyta > Pinopsida > Cupressales > Cupressaceae > Sequoiadendron > Sequoiadendron giganteum. Next base: position 151,435,539 of record CM021103.1, on the reverse strand, counting down.
TCAAATACATCCCACCTTATAGCAATAATCTTTGCAATGCTTATTGCAAAAACAAAAAAAGTAAAAAGAGTTTCTAAGCATATTTGGTGAGGTGACACATGGCACTCTGCAGATGCTTACGTAACCAACTTATGTCTTGATAGAATAATGACTGTGGTTTTGTTACTTATATTCTGTATGATTGCATTTATAGATTTGCTAGCTGATCCCTTGAAGGGGGCTACTTCTCTGAGTAATATGAAACATCATCACTTGAGTAGATCTTTGTCATAAAAAATGATAGAGGCTACTGTACTAGGGAGATTTTCACCATTCTATGGAGAGGGGGTTGAGGCTCTGGCTTAGGCAATTTTTATTGCCAAGTGGCAGTCTATATGTAAAGAAAATTCTCTAATTATCTCCTCCAAAATCGTTTTTGTTAAATGTTGGCTGGGTTCTTCTATGATGCTGTAGTGGAGCAGACAATTCCATATCAATGGGTCCATTTTTCTAGCAATAGGATGCTCCATGTTGGGACGACAACATCAAAATCATGTGGTGCTTCCTTTGTCTGTAATAGTTGCAAGGTTATATTTCTATTTTCTTTTCAACAATTGCAGTGACAAAAGCAGAATATGAAGTTGGTTGTCTTCGAATATGCCACGAGTGGTCATGAAAAAGATTAGGTGAACTGACATTTGAACCAAAATCACATTGGCTACCTGAACTCACACACAATTTCTATACGGCGATCAGTTGAAGTAGTCTTTATGTTCATAACATCAAGATCAACCAATCAGAACCTCATGCTATGTTGATAAGTATAGATAACACATTGATTTTGGCATCACCCTTTATTTTTGCCATGTAAACTCTATTTTCCTGTCTGCATTTATATTATCTGGTTTCTTATCTCTCATTATCCCACATATATAAACAGTTTTCCTGCCAGTGTCTAAACTACTCTAATTTAAATTATACAGTTACTGTGCTGCAGTTTATCATTACATAATTCAATTTTTAAGGATTCAACTGCATAGTTCTCTCTGAGTCTATATGGAACCATACTTAATGAGCACAAATGGTTCACTTGGTTTTCCTTGTATCTAGGTGATACTCATATGTTCTTGGGTGACCACCCATCCAAGTACTGCACCGAATCAAGCATGCTTAACCATGAAATTAGCCCCACAACCAAGCTCTCTTAACCTTTATATTGTGTTATAAATCACTCATAATGGAGCTCCCTTGCCTTTTCACACAATTTTGGTGTTTCCATATTGCATCATTGTGAGTTCAATTTTTGATGATTCAACTGTGAAGGTTCGAGTCAATCTGCATTGATCCATATTTCATGTAGAGCTTCACAATAAATCATCTTTCATGAGTTTGAATGGTGCACACTGCACATATTTGTATATTACTCATTGCATCTAGGTTTTGTTCTCACCTGTCTTTGCACTAAACTTTCCAGTAGGGCTCTTTTTTGATAAAAAGGTATATATATCTGTGGTTACAAAAGCAATTAAGTAATTAAGTACACACAACCTTAACATGATCCAATCTCTTTAGATAAAAAAATTAACTTAACTTGAGAACCACATGACATAAAACTCGATCCAATCTCTGTGGTTACAAAAGCAGCATTCCCTGAGGGAAGAAACCAGGGGATTGGTGAATATGATCAAGATTGAAAGAGAGTCATTGATGAACAGAGCACCCAAACAAAACTAAGAGTCATTATGAGGCTTACAATGTATAGTATCATACTTATCCATCAAGGTAACCAGTAGGAGTACCCAAAAAAATGACTAAGAAGCAAGTTTTGTTTGACAAATACTTAGAATAGTCTCAAATGAACTTGGACTTTCTGAAGAAACAACATTGATAAAAAGCAGTGTCTCTCTGGGATTCAGAGAGAGAGGGACATGGTTTTGGGGATTGCAGAAATTTGCCAGATTTGGGAAGGGTATTAAAACGATAGAAGTTAAAATACAAATAAATCAAAAACTAAAAATAAGTTGGACAAAACTAAAAGAAGCTGAAGTTTAAAATTTCTAGAACTCATGTACTGTCATAAGTACCTGTTCAACCTTCAGATCCAGAACCTTGCTTCTTTGCATTAGATATCAACTAATGTGTTACAGGTGATGGTGCTGAAGGCTGTATCAAATTTGGTATGGGATCAACCTTAGATAAAGAGATTTATTTGCTTGTCTTTTACTCTTTAAAGAGTGAAATACTGAAAGAAATACTCCAACAACCATACCTCACATTCTACAAGTTTTTATCTTTTAAATTGAATATTTACATATTTGATATTTCCCTTTACCAGTATTATTTCCTGCATAATTACCTCGATGGAATTAATTTTGATTGAATGCATGTTCAGCTATAGAATGCATGTTCAGCTATAGAATGACCAATCTGAGGTGATCCTTGAGCAATGTAATGTGGGAGGATGAAATGGAAATCCCCTAGCCATTCTGGGGATGCTGGAGCATCTTCCTACCAAAAAGCAAAGGGAACGTCTCAAAAATAAAAAAGTATTGGAAAGAAGAAAGAGGAAGGGGAATGCATCTTTCTAGTGTCCCTATCCCTGAAACATTCTGGATGGCCAGGATGTGTAGTTGGCCCCCAGGGACACACCTCCGTGAACTTCTAGCAAACACCAAGGCATCTTACAGTACAAGACAAAAATGTCACACAAGAAGAGGTCTACATTATATTCTTTTGACTTTTCATTTGTGTTCTGGCCTTTCTCTTCCAAACCATCATGAGTTCTAGTAGGCATATGATCTGTGGGCATCTAATTGGTAAAAGCAATGGGCATTATGGCAGTGATAGGCATAGCTTCCGATCTGAAAGTAGGGACCTCCTAGTCCATGGCTTGGGTTTTGATACCACAACAACTAGCCAAGTGATACCATATATTTTTTTCTTGCTTATGAGATTGCTTATTTTCCTGAATGGATTCACAAACAAATATTTTAATGGGGTCATAGAGCAAGATTTTCTACAAGGTGTACAATTGATATTGCTGGTACTCATTCTTCTTCATGAGTTGATCAATACATTTCCTATAGTGAGCAGCTGAGTTGGTTAGATTGATTATATATTCTTGCGTCATTGGTATCAAAGTACTAAAATCACCAAAATTGTTAGCAAGAAGATGAATCCTTCCATTCAAATGTCTAACAGCCTTAATCAATGCAACAAAAATCTTTGCCACTTCGTTTACAAACAAGATTTGAGAGGGGGGATTTTGAGTGTTGAAGGATTCCTAATTAATAGTGGAGTGATGGTTGGATCTTTACTTGGGAGTCTTATGATGGGTGTGGCTTGAAATTGGTGTAGGATACTGTTGACGTGTTTTTTATGACGACATCAACATAGAATAAAGTTGTCCAATGGTCACTCTATTCTCTCTTGATCAAAGTATTCCGCATGCTAAGATTGCGTGAAAGTTCATGCGTTCAACTCCAAGGTTCCTTTTATCGCGAATAGACTCAGTTGGTTGATGTGTATATACTGGTTATTTCAAGGGGACTTACGTAGTTGTTCAATCATAGTGAAACAATGAATGATTTTGACGATATTGCTCTGATGTTCGAATCGATCGGGAAATACTGAATTAAAGGGAAAGGGATAGGAATCCTACAATCTATTTCTAAGGATGGAAGGCAAAACTAGCATTAACAATCTCCAAACCAAACTTTGTATCGTCTCCCCCTCGGACAACTCTGACAAAGCTGATGCAATCTTCAAAGGATAGGTAGATATTCAGATCGAGATTCAACATGCACACCCCTTCACCACGAAGCAAGTGGACACACAAATCGCAACCGAAGTTAAGTGCTGAAATTCCAGTTGACCACGCAGGGCAGACTTACCGTCAGCAAGCCTGCTAGTGGTATGGATATAGGGAGATATGCTCAAACCAATGTTGCATTCCACAATTAACGCTACTTGCATGGAAACAAAATCTATTCTACTTTACTCTATTCGAATTGGAAAGACAAACAAGCCTTGCTAGCTACTCACAATAGAAGATAGAACCACCAAACAATGATAAATCTTTATATTATGAGAGTGTTCACAACAACTTCTTACAAAGTCCTCAATGGGAAAACTTCCTTTCCTCCTCAATCTAAGCTAACTTCTAAGCTAAATGCTATATGCCTTCTATTCTCTAGCTCAACTCTATCTCTGATTCAATTCTAGTTCTAATGAATTACAAATGAGGGGGGATACCCCTTTTATAATAAACCCAGTCCAGCGGACGGTTCAGATCTGATTACAATGAAGGACTCGGATTGAGCCACCCATGCTGTAATTAGGGTTTATGCCCTAAAAACCGCCACTGAGAGGAGTGGGGCAATGAATGTGCAGAATATTCTCCACTCCTCTGCAGGCCCACTACCTACAATCAATGCACATCGTCCTCCTACAGCAGATCGTCATCCAGAAGAGCGTTTCCTTTATCCTTCTTGCTGGCTGCAAATCTGGTGAACCTGTCTAATACTTCCTCAACTTCCTGATCGGAGATAGGAGGAATGTGATCCAACTGAAACTCTAAAATTGCAACTGTTTGCCCACGCCGGGCACATGATTTCTTCCAGGCAACAAGGGCATCTTGGGTGTTCTGTATGATGCTAGAGAACGTGGCAGTGTTCTCGAAATCATCCTGAGTGAAGGTTTTCACGTCAGAGAAGAATGTCGTCAATCTGTCCTTTAGTCCTTCTGCAGTTATCTCTTCAGAAGTCAACCTCCTGGCAAAGATTGCCTCCAACGTGTTGAGGACTCCATCTAAGATGTTCGTCATGGCCTTTCTGACCCTGACAGAATCTGCTTGTGATGCATCATAGAATCTCTGGCCTGTGACTACTGAAGAATACCATCTGGCGAAGTCGTATCTATCTCCCTGCTAGATAACACCTCCCTCAACCAAAGTGTGTTGAGGTATGCTCATCAAAGCCCCTAGATGGAGAACAACTCTCGTCTGATAGATGCGAGCCTCACCCCAAGCATGGTTAACTGCCTCCACTCTAGCCACAATATCGGAAGCTCGCCCATAGGCATGTGCAAGATCTTCATAAACTTTCTTGTCTCTGTACGCACACTGGCAACCCACGTGTCCGCCTGCTGTGCCATTCTCCTTAAATCTTCTAATCCACTGATTGACTCCCTGGAAAACTCAGCTGGGAGCTCGATTGCAGGATTTTCTTGCCTACAAGGACGGGACAAGTGCTGCACGTAGCCGATCAGTGTCCGATGCTCTACCTTCAACCTTTTGTACTTGCCTTCAACATGGGACAATCTGTCCTTGAGTGCCCGATAGGAATTATCGCACTCCTCTACCACCTGTGCCCCAGTAGGGCGGCCTAGTTCCATGGTTGTCACAATATAGTTCTCAGGAACAGCCTCGTCTCTATCACATTCCTCCTGTGGAATTGCCATATGCAAGGTTCGGGATCCATCTTCATCTGTGGATATTTTGGAAAACTTCCTAGCCTTCTTTGTGGGAGGTGCATTGATCCTTTGCAGCAATTCCTCCATCTCGACTGCAGGATCAGTCTCATCCACAGGATCACGCCTCATCCTATCCCTCAACTAGTCTGGCACCTCCTGTCGTGTGTCCGCTATGATGAAAGGCTGGTCTACCTCGGCCTCTACTTCATGGCCCTCGTTCCGACGAGGCTCATCATCATCTATGGGCTCAGTGTCTCCTGAGCTCTGGGCATCTCGATCGGAAGCAACATCATCCTCGAGAGCTACCTCAATCTCATGCTGAAACTGAGTATCCGTGGCAGTGCCTTCATCGGTCTCCTGCCGATTCTCCTCTTGATTATCCTCTTGGGGCACGTTGATGCTCTGGCCCACGGACTCCCTACGAAGTGGCTGGCTCTCTATTTGTACTGCCTGTTTTGCCTGTTCTGCCTGTAACCTCTCCCTCTGATCAGCAAATAGGGACACTTCCTGTATGCTTGGAGAATGTGTTCGAACCGGCATGTGCAAGGATTCCTCAACTATCACAGGCTCCGGTCGAGCTGGCTCTTTTCCCCTAAGCTCTGGAGTTGGATTACTCCGTCTTCTCGGATCAGTTGTCTGCAACTTGCTGTCTCCCATCAAATTGTAGGTAAGGGGAATTGATCTTCCCTTTAGTCGGCTGACATGTCTCTCTATCCAACTCCATGTAAATGTCAGGACTGGGATACAAAGTGTATCCAAGTCGGTGATCTCTGGCTTTGACCAATCTGGGAGTGGCAAGGGCGTGTTTCTTACTGTATCGTAATCAGCCTGTACAACGTTTATGTCCTCCTCAATCTGATCTGGTACAGGAATAATCTCGCACTCTCTGATCATTGCCAATGGTATCCGGGAAAACATCCTCTTTCTGACTTCGACCTCATCTGCTGCACTTGCCCAAAAATCTTCTATTTGTGCCTTGTGCCTAAACTCCTCTGTCAATACCCACCTGATATTTCTATGAGGATCGCAGTAGTGTCTGCTGGAATGGTAAGAAAGGTGAAAGAACTGGAGCTCCGCCTTTGCCTCCCTTGCTGCCTGCAGTGATGGGCATACTTCGTCTGAATTTCCCATAGCAATCGGGAACCCAAGTCCGCCCTTCTTCTTCTTCTTTTGGATCTTATCGTAGGCAATTAGTTGCCTAGAAACTTCCAGCATCACTACCCTGTTCGTGGGATATCGGGGCAACCTGTATGGGTAGGAAGAGAATCCCTGCAGCCTTATGTAAGTGAATTTTGGGAATTGGATAAACCAACATCCAAATTTCTCAATCATTTCTTGTGCCTCCCTCGATATTCTGTGATGGGTCCTTTGCTGCAAGGTCCTCGTGATGTGCATAGTAAAGGCATCGTTGACTCTTTTGTAATTAGTAGTGCTTGTCAAATGCAACTGCGGACAAGCCTCGAATATTTTGAATTGCTGAGAACCGCAACCAATTGGTTCTTTGTAAGAGATCCCCCTATATCTTGTCATGCGAGCCAGCATATAGACGAGGTAAGAGCCCATATAAAATGTTTTAGTCCTCCTCACATTGCGGAGCTGCTCATGTAGACCATCACTGATTAACAGTGCCCAATCCATGAAATTCTTGCCCTCCAGCACCAAGTTGATAAAGTAAAACATCCAAGGTTCGAAGACAAACGCTTGGGGACACCCTCCAACTCTACTCAACATCATAATCAGGTCGCCAAACTCTTGCTTCAAGTCTTCGGAAATTATCTGTTTGGGCAACTTCGTACGAGTTGGTTTGGGCTTGATCATCCACCTAGTGTTTATTACATCAGCACACCGGTCCGTTGTAGATGAATACATTCTGTCAGCCCTGTCCTTCGTTTTGTAAATCATTTTCTCGTGGGCGGGGATCCCGAATGCTTCTCCGATTGCTTGTGGTGTCAGGTTAGCCAGCACCTTGCCATCTGGCGCAACGATCGTCCTCTTCTCTGAATCGTAGTGGTGAGAGCATTCCATAATGAGCTCCGGGCACCGGATGGCTGGTGGAAAATTTGCAGCTGCATATAACCCACTTCTGACAATGCTATGTGAAGTCACTGATGGGCGATGGCCTCCAGTCCCCATTATCCTTCTTTTGAACGCCTCCAGGTTAAACGAGCCCAGGTTTGTGTCTGCCAGCCTGCCCAACTTTGATGTGAATTTTGATTCTGGCAGGAAAGACTTGCTTAATTTCTTGATTACTGCCTGTCTGGACTCAGCGTGGACGTTCTTGCCTGCAGCTCTTCTGCTTGACTTGACCATTCTCAATTGCGCTTGTTTACGTCAAGGTTTTCTTAGAAGTTTCTCTACTTGCAGCAACACAATGTTAGATGCTGGGAAATGTTTGCCTGCAGCAATTTAACTTTAACAAATTTGAAACCTCCTCTTTGAAGTTCGCACTTTTCCTCCTAACTTAGCAACTTTCAGCAACTTAAAACTTTCTTCACAAGTCGCACTTCAGCATTCAGCAACTTCACTTTGGTAAATTCGAACTTCCTCACAATTGCAGCAATTTAGAAACTCACTTCTCAGCAACTTGAAATCCTGACAAGGCAGGTCGCACTTCTCCAACAAGTTTGTGACTTCAGCAATTCGTACTTCAGCAACTCCAGTCCTTCAGGGATTCGAAATCTTCAACCTCCAGCTCTCTAAAAATTCGAAATCCTCAACAACTTTCAGCTCTTCTCACAAATTCAAACTTCTCACTTTCAGCTCTTCAGCAACTTGCGAGAGAAAAATGAAGAGAACTTCAAAACTTATAGCTTGGGCGAATTCCTGCAGAGGCTAATCTTAGCAAATATTTTGAATTCACTTTCCCTCTCTTTTCCAGTCGTAACACTTGTCGTCTGAAGCATCAGAATCTCAGACTTCTAGAATTATGAATTCATCACCTCTGCACAGGCCTGCCTCGTTGCGTTTGATTTCTTAAAATGTTAAATCGTTTACTTCTTTGAACAATTTCGAAAAGTTTGGCTAAGGCATTTTGGCAAAATTATCAAGTTCAAACTCTTTAGCGAAATTTCTCATCCATTTTAGTCGTTTGCCTTAGAGAAATTTCACTAAATTTGCCTTAGGAATTTTATTAAAAATAGGTACTGGGCAAAATATCCATCGAAACGACGTGAGTGAGGCGTAGAATAACTCTGAATCACTTCCGAATTGCAAACGTTTAATACCCAGAAGCAAAATCTTCCTGAAATCCATTGTTTTCATGTGTATCCGGACGAAGGGGTACGTTTAATTTTTATTATTTAAAATAATAAAAAAGGCTAATGTTTATTTTTCCCCTTCCGGATGTCTTTCACTCCTGCAATTTCGATCTTCTCGGCCTTGGCAAATTATCTTGATTTTCCCTGAAGAATTTTCCTCTGAAGATTTTTTTTGTACCTTTGGCAACTGGCATCATCCTCTAGGCGTATTCCTTCTTTTTCCCTTAAGAAAATGCCTTAGGAATTTTTTGAAAATTAAAATTTTATCTCTAGAGGGCGCATTTGAATATGTCACGAGTTTCATTTGATTCCTTAGGCAATTCCACGCCTAGACACTTCTTAGCAATTTTCATGCTTAGCAATTTTTTATTTCATTTTTCATAAATCCCCACTCACTAGTTGCGCTTCATATAATGAAGAGGAAAAAGAAAATAAAAGAAATCCTTGGTCTTTTAAAAATCACGCCCTCTTGACATTATTCCCCCTTTGGCGTATTTCACAAAGTGACCCCTCATCTCCTTCTAGCGCATTTAGCCTTGTGGACTTCCACCTCCAAGCGCATTTGACATGTTGAGGAGAAGACTTCCTCTACCCTTGGCGCTTTTCACTTTCACTTCTACGTTTTACCTTTCATCCTTACCTTGGGCGCATTTGTCATGGAGAAGAGGAATTCCCACGCCTAAGATATGACCTTCCATCTCCCTTTGGCGCATTTAGGCCAAGCAACTTCCACTCTCAAGCACATTTTCCCATGTGAGGTGGAAAACCCACGCCTAGAGTGACTTTTCAGCTCCCCTTGGCGCATTTAGGCTAGTAGACTTCCATGTTTGAGCGCACTTCATTCATGTGTAGGAACGCGCCTCTACCAAGTGGCTCTTCACCTCCCTTTGGCGCATTTAGGCCAAGCAACTTCCATTTCCCAAGCGCATTCTCCTATGCAAGATGGAAAACCCACGCCTAGCTAGTGGCTCTTCAGCTTCCTTGGGCACATTTAGGCCATGGAACTTCCATTCTAGGCGCATTTGACCTTGTGAGGAGGAATTCTATGCCTTAGTGAATTTTTTCACATTTTTTGGTGAACCTTCAGCTTCTTTAGGCGCATATGGGGGTGTGAGAGGGAAAAACTCTTTGCCTTAGAAGAATTTCAATGCCTCTTGGTGACCTTTCACCTTCCCTGGGCGCATATAGCCCTTGCTCAAGGAAATCTCACACTTAGAAAATTTTGAAGCTTTCATTCCTCCTGGGCGCATATGAAGGTGTTTAACTGTCAGTTATGTTTGTAAAATTTCCAACGCCCCAACCCTTTTCTAGCTTTCTATTTTTAGTAAATTCGGAGAAATTAGGGTTTCATTGATTTTCACCCTGTTCTGAACTGGAACTGGCGTGGTTGTGCCCTCGTTGACCTGTATCACCTTGTTTATACCTGATTTGGCACCGTACATGCTATTTTTAGCCATTTGCTATTTTTGGCAAACCCTAGAATTGATCAATTTCGTATCTCCGTTTGCTTTGAAATTTGTTCCACTTGTACTTGATGCTGCAAGGGGCTCGTTCACACCTTTTCCCTGACGAGGACGTGCTATTTTTAGCCATTTGGTGACTTGCTAAAAATAGTAAGTATTCAGATCGTGTTCAAATTTTACCAGCCGGTAGCTTGAAGGATGCTGATTCCGGTGGCGTGCTTCGTTCTGTCATTTCTGCATTTTGCTTCATCTATTTTTAGACGTGGCAGGGGAAACCCTAATCTGATCTGCATGTGCTCCGATTTGTTCCTGGCTGTCCTTGATCGTGCCTGATTGCACCTGATTGCTGGACTGGAGTGGTGGGTGGCTGCTGGGATGATACTGCTATTTATAGTAAGTGCCTGGGAAGTGGTCACCCGGATGTCGGGCGAGTTTGCATGTCACAGTGCCCGTGGGATCTCAAAAAACCCAGAAAAACCCAGAAAACTGGTCAAAGTTTTGGCACTGGCTAAAAATAGTAAGTCCTTGAAAACTGACCCGATCCATTTGCATGTCATATCATTGCGAAGGCCTCGCAAAACCCACATGGAATATCTGGACATGCACTGAAAATTCTTGCATGCAAACCCTAAAAATAGCTTGGGGAGGCTGAACTCTGAAAGTCACCATCTCGGTTTGCATGTAACATCATTGCGAAGGTCTTGAAAAACCCAGATCAATTCCCCTGTCATTCATTGGAGAATTGTATGTTTAAGCCCTGAAAACAGCCTCTGAAGGCTTAACTGCTAAAAATAGCCAGTTGTCAGAATCCATTCAAATTTCGCGTGTAAGCATTCTGAAGCTGCCTGATTGTGGTGGAATTGACAGAATTCCAAAATCTCGATAAAATAGCCCCAAATTGAATACTTACTAAAAATAGTAAGTTGCCGGAATACAGTGAAAATTTAGTGGGACCCTGTTGGAAGTCCTCTGACTGCTGTACTAAGCTCGAATTTCAATTTTACAACTCAGTTTGACCTTTAATAAGCCTGACTGATGAAAACCCTAATTTCACAGGTCACACGACGAGACATCCCCGGAAGGACCAGAGATAGAGAGAGAGACGCACTAACCAAAGCCAAAAGACCAGAATGGAGCAAAAATTAGGGGGGGTCCCCATTTGGGATGGGGTGATGTGTGAAAAAGTTCACAACAAATACCAATGACTTTGGGAATTTGGAGACTCTACGAACAAGAGGCTAGGCAGAGGGGTTTCAATTTTGGTTCGGAATGATGTGAAGGTGGATTTCTTGAACTAAAAATGTGTTGGAACAATTTAATCTTGAAAAGAAACAACGAAACACTCATGGATAGGGTATCTTGGAGGTTTGCTAGACTTAGCAAGGGGAGCAAAAGCAACTCAAGAAGTATTAAAGAGAGGTTGGTAGGAAAAACCTGAGAACTACTAGGAAAAATGCTAAGAGCTCTTTTGTGCCTATATTGCATATTCTTGAACCTTCACTAGTTTCTCATCCAAGATAATAATGCCTCTTGCATTGCCTTGCATAGCGATCCTCATAGTTCGTAGTTCTTAGTTGAAATGCTTTATGTTCCAAGATTTTTTTTTTCCTCATATAGAGACTGAGTGGCTTGATGTTTTTCTATGGATTTGATTGCCTTTGCATGTTTTTCCAAGAGTCTAGGGTTTCATTGATAACATCGGTTATACAATTGACAATTGTCCTTTCACACAAACTTTAAGCAACTTGGTTCTGAAGGGTTTAGATCTTGGATTTACAATGAATGCAAATCTTTTCAATTGGTGTGAATTGATCTTCAAATGTCTTAAATGTAGCACTCCTTCCTTAAAGTATTCTATGTAGAAATAGGTTGACATAGTTATTTGGCATTATATTTTGCTCTTGACCCTTTTTGAAATGGACCAAATTGACAAAGAGAACATATAACTCACCCTTGAACCCTTGATAGGACATATGGGAAACTACTCAGCTCTGATGTGGCATTGATAAATTGGTCTCTTCCCTTTTATAAAGTGTAAAAGTGCACAAAACTAATGTATTAAATTTAGAGCTTGGTGATGCCTTGCCCTTACTTGAGCAGTTATGAAGAGGATAGAAATGGAGTCCTTGTTCATTTAGCTTGTCATTGTATGCTATATATCAAGAGCTTGGAAGGAAAAATGGTAGAAAGATGATGCAGTAAAGATCAATGGATAGGCTGTGTGGAGAGAGAAGGCTGGGTGTTGGTATTAAATATGTTGGCACATATTTTATTGCTGAATCTTTTTCTGATTCTATTGACTAATGCCCAACAACTAACAACAAAATACGCAAAAGATAGGGAAAGTCATGCAAAATATGCGATTTGTCAAAACATTTGAGAGTGATGGCCTCCCTTATTTGAAGGAATTTTGGGTTTTTTGTACCTTGAGGTGGAAAGTACCAAATGTAATATTAATTATGAAAATACAAAGGAAAAATGTCAAGGATGGGAGACCTTGCAATGGAATAAATGCAGAGGACTACTTAAGAAACCCAAGAAAATATGAAAGTCAAGAGGATTTTCCTGCCATAATTAATCTACACGTGGAAAAGTTGTAAATGCCTAGGAGCTAGAAACAAATGAAAAATTAGGAAAGCAAGCTCTTCCTGCAATAATTGATGACACATAGGTGGTCCAAAGCCTTCTACTCAAACCCTCATAGCACAAAGTCTAACAAGAATCATTGGACCGCATTCAGTTGAAATTGAATGCATACTAAATATTCTAGTATACCTAATGTAAAAATGATTTTGATTGGGCAAGATCAATTGATTTCATCTTAAAACAATGTTGTCTCCTACACATCATATACACATTCCATTCACACTAAAATAGCATACAAATCTGCTAAAAGAGTACACAATTTGGTCTTTTTTATTACATTCACACATCCTAGTTAGTATTTGCAAAGATATTTTTACATTTATTCAGTAACAAGTTAATTTAAGGATGAACATCATGCAAGAATTGTAATGTCCCCATTTTTAGGTTCTCTTGCATTGCAGTTGGCTCTAACTTTCTTAGTGTGTGTCAGACTTATCAAAGGGGTTATTTGATATTACCAGTGAGCTTAGATGATTTGGAGGACTGTAATGACACTTTTGAAAGTTATTTTTGGCTTCTGGTGTATTTTTTGGCTTCTTGGAGAGAGCGTCTATTTATAGCAAGTCACCTGGTCGGGTCCGATTCTCATTATTCATCATCAATATCACTCTAGTGCAATTAGATTTCAATTTCGATGCTTTTCAATAGTTTTCACAACTCAAATGTATTAATGAGCTATAATTTAATTATTTTTACTAAGGTTGCTAATTTTATTAAAATAATTTAATGGGCACCTCAGTATAATAGCTCATTGGAATGAGAATTGAAATTTTATTCAATAATTGCTTTCTTTCAAAATAGACTCCACAAACTCTTCAAATACCTTCACCAAAGGGGGTGACTTCATGAAGCAACATATTATTTACTAATGGATGCAACTCCTCATTTTAAATGCACCTCTTCACCTCTATCTTGGGTGCTCCAATAGGACTCTGCCCCTATAAAACATATTTTATTCTTTATTTTTCATATTTTTGAATCCCCAAAATGGGGTGTCACAATGAAGGGGTCAGCCTCATTAAAGAATTAATTAATCTATTTTTATTTTAACCCATACAAAATTGGGTGCCACATTTAGAGGGGTCAGTCCATCATGGAAACAATTTAATTTAAGTTTTTTTGCAACTTAATGAGGGTGCTAACACAAGGAGGTCGGCCAACATCACCTTTGACATCAACGACAACATTTTTCCAACAAAACTAGTTTAAGTAATCATAAACTCCACCTAGTTTATATTGAAGATATGTTACCAGGTTCCTTGCATATTGGTTTTTTTGCAAGACTAAATGGGAGTGGGTTTGGCAGTGAGGTTGAGAGTTTAGATGGTATGACCAAGGCACCACCTTGCTGTCCTAGGTACCTTGTGGGTACACCCTAGACTCATCCATGGGTACCTAGGATGACCCTACATGCCCATAGGGTACTCGAGATGACCCTACTTACATAGTCCTTATGTGAAGAGAAATCACAACAAGTGTGAAGGAAATAATAATTGCCGCAACCTTGAGTAGGAGCTGCCAAAAAGGAAATCACAAGACCTTTTGTATTCGCCATTTAAAGGAGAATTTCAATTAAGGAAAATAAAAGAAATAGCGGGTGCCCAAAGGAATAATTTTTTTTAGGCAAATTGCTGTCAGAGGGGGCAACTCCCATTATATTAAAATAGATTAAAGATCTGAATACATTGTTATTCCGTCAGCCAAGTGTAAAGATCATGATGCAAATGCCTTAAATGATCTCTAGCAGCCATTCGATCTGAGTAGGAGAGAAAAGATTTTCATTGGAATTTACAAAATAGGCATAAGTTCACATATTGTTCCTTGACAGTCCCTCTCTCATTAATGTAATTGCTTGTTTCATATATTCATTTTTTCTTGCTATGGGAATGCAGATTGAATTTTCAACCCAACCTTCCTTTGGACCTCTATTTAGATTTGTAAGTGCCTTGGATGCCTCAGCCCTTTGAGGAGGAGCCACCAATCTTTTAATTGCTCTTTCACCCTGTTGGTTGAAAATTTTGTATACTTGAGAGGGTGTACAAAATTGTGGTTTCAGCCACAGTACGTGAGATAAACTCTCCTATTTTCAAAGGGAAGGCTCCCCCTTTGCTTTCTATTTTATCAATTTAGAAATTAATTCTAGTTACAAATCTATTCTAAACCTGGGTGAAACTCTTGTCTTGTTCTCTTTTTTCAGAAAAGACTACTATCCTTTCCTCTTATATCAGAAAAGGATCACAATGGAAAGAATATATGATTAATAAAGTAAAGAAAGAAGCAAAGTTTCCATGAAGGCACAAAGTCCTCCGTTGCTCCTTCGGGACGGGAAAACAATCTCCAAGCTCAAAGTCTTGAGAATTAGAAATCCTATCTACCTTTTCGAAAATAATACTATATATAACAGCACAAAGTTTGTAAATATAATGCACTTATGAGTCACAATTCCTAACTGTTAATCAATTTAATTTAATCCTTCAAACTTGAAGCACAAAGATTGCAAGAAATCAGATCAAAGTCTTTTCACAATAACTCCACAATCCTCTGAAGAAGAACTCAGAAAATTACATTACCATGACATAAGAACACAGTAATGAAATGCAACAAGATTCAACACAGTCTGAAATCCTTATGCCTTCTTTATACCACTTGAAAATTAAGTTCACATACACAAAGCTCAAAGTTTTTTTTGCTGTAAATTTCCGTAGAGTTTTCTCTATTGCCAAAAAGATAAAAATTACAAAGAACCTCCTCAAGTATTTATAGGAGAGAGGCCTTGAGAAAAAGGTGGGAGGATCCCAACTAACTGTGATTGACTTATTCAACATTACAAGTCCTATTGCAATTTGACTTGTAAGGTTTTACATGTAATTACATTTTCCAACTTTGCAAGTGATATGATTACTTGCAATTACAATTTTCCATTTTACATGTAATTTGTCAAAACTAAATTACAAATACATAATTGAAACTATTTGAAGTGTCCAAAGACACGACTTGAACTACATCATCCTTGATTGGGTTTTCATGCTGCTGTTTGGAAAACATATTTCCATCTCCTTCTTGAAAGCATTCTATGCTCAATCAAACATTCCTGTCACTTATTCACTTTCTTGTATGGATTTGTCATTTTCCTGGCTCTCTACACATTACTAGGAGCGTCTTCATCTTGATAAATCTGTATTGCAACTTGATATAGCTGCCCCTTGACATATAACATTGTATTTTGCTGTCATCCTCTTTCAATGAAGTCCTCAGGCTGCTACAGATCATTGATGTTGTACTTTCTTTGTATCTTTCTCCAGCCTTAGAATTTGCTTGAAAAATAAGGCCCATGCCTTATATTATTGATTTGGTAGGTAATGTGTGCAAACAGGAGTAACGAGAATGAGACAAAGGGGCTGCAAAAGTGAGGCCAAAGCTCAATTTCGGGTTTTGGAAGGCGGACTGCAATTTTTAAGTGCAAGCTAGGAAAAATAAGAAGGCATTTTGCTTAAAATTGTCTAAACCTTGTAAATATGGGGTGAAAACTTAGTTTTTGGGCAAATAAAGTATGGGCTTTTAGTCAGTGTGATGCTAGGAAGACACTGACAAAATTTGAAAATTTTGAAAATTAGGGTTTCTGAAATCTATTTTTACTCGAAACCCTAAAAAATAGGAACTTGTCAGAATTGGCTGAAATTAATTTTGATTGGCTTATTTCACATCACGATCACAGTGGTGAAGTCGGCTTTAGTTAAAAGTCAGTTTAAGGCTGGTGGGTAGTTTTCACTTTTTCAGGAGAAAAGTTAGGACCTCTGAGGTCATCAATGACAGTTGGCCAGTACCAGGTATCAATATCTAAGCCTGAAACTCAAAGCAGACCACTCTACAATGAAATATGTTGAAAAATATGTTTTTTGACGGAGGGGATTTTCAGATTGGCAAAAAGAGACCAAATCGGGTTTTTTAAGCCTTTTAGCAACTTTTCTTTTGACAATTTGGAAAAAATAGGAACTTTTGGCTCATTTAGCAATCTTATTTTTGACAAAGAGGCAAAATAGGAACTTTTTGACACTTTAGCAATTTTATTTTTGTCAAATAAGTGAAATCGGACTTTTTAGCTCTTCTAACAATTTTTGTTTTGACAAAGTAGGGATTTTTGGCTACTTAAGCAATTTCGGACCTTTTTGAAGTTTTAGCAATTTTACTTTTAGCAAAGTAGTAACTTTTCACAACTTAAGCAATTTTAGGAACTTTTTGACACTTTAGCAATTTTTGCTTTATGACTTAAAACTTCCTATTTTTGCTATGTTGTCTTAAAAACCCGAATTTGACCAAAAACACAAGAAAAATGACTCAGAATTTGACAAAAACGGAAAGAGGAGCTGATGAAAGGATGCCCAAAGGAATCATCAACTGAAATATAAAGTTTTACAATCTCATCACCTTGTAAAACGTGCCTTAACACACAAAGATCCCTACTTGCAATGGTGATAAAAAATCCCGAATTTAGACAAAACAAGGGGAAAAACATGTCGAAATTTTCCCAAATTTCGCTCAAGGCAAAATAGGAAGGAGACCAATGGCTGCACAATTCAATTGGAGAATTTTGGCACTTCAAAATGCGTGCCATAGAGATCTATGAAGAAATTTTAGGCAAAATTTCATATGGGTTGTCCAATTTTGAGAATTCAAAATTGAGGACAACACACCCCATTCAAAATTCCCAGATGTCCTTACTATATTATACAAGAATCTCTCTATCATTTCTGCATGGTGGATGTGAGCTTGGACAACAATTTTGCTTTAAATCTCAACCAAACATTTAATCTTTGCTTCAGATTTGACTATTACAGTCCTTGTGCTGCAACCTTCTCAATTGATCTACTTATTCTCAGAATTTCAATGTGGAAGACATAACTAGAGAACTAACATGCTATAAGGAATGTATGATAGAATTTTTTTGAATGATGGATAGTGAGAAATTTTAATAGAACTTTTGAAGGAATATTGATGTGAAGTTCTATACTATTTCTTCATGAGTACATCATCTCAATATTAGCCAAAACAACGAGATTGAATATGAGGGCATGAGCCTGATCAGGGAATTATGTGATGTACTGCACTCCCTTGATAATATTTTCACTGAACTTGTAGGTCTGATTTTGATAGGTTTGTATTTCTTTTTTCATGTGTTTGAGTTTTTGCTAGTAAAAAAATTAGGAAAGAACTAAGAAGCATATGCATAAAGGAAACTCAAATAACTAAGCTACTGAAACAACTCGAGTACATTGCTCATTTCGATGTCTAAATATAGTTTCTTCATTACATAAAGGTCGCTTACAATATATAACTTACATTAGATTCGATGCCGAGTATTTCATAGATCATATTTTAGCTTACAGCAAAAACAACACTGTGAATAGTGCCCTGCTACAGTACCCGCGCCCAATGAAATGCTGATTTCTTTTCAAAGATGAACTTCTCCCACCAAAAACCGAAATAGGAAGCCTCCTAGGGTAAGGGCGCTCCCTTTAGGTGAAGTTGTAGCCTTGTAAGAAGGGCGTTTCTTTTGCTTTGGCTGATACAAACCCTCACAAAAGTGCAGCTGGCCGTAGCTCTTCAAAACAACTCCAAAATACCACAAAATGCGAATAGCTCTTGTACGATCGAGATTGGAGGCAACGGCAACCTGAATCACACAAAAACCAAGCTCGAACAACTTGCAAACAGCAACGTAGATCTCCAAAGAGCAGCAAAATAACAGGTCAACAACTTTAAGGTGGTGTTTCAGACCCTCAAGCAACTCCAAACGAACAACCAAGCCCCACCAGGCTCACCCACTGCAAGAAATAAGGAAACCCTAGCCTCCTCCTTCCTCCAAGCTTCACTCCCAAGTTTTTTTCAAGCCAAAATGATCATCTAATGAAGCAATTCGAATTTCTCTCTTGCCTTTTATAAATTTACAAAGGAAACACTATTCATTAAAGTGAACACTATTCACTTCAGTTATAACATTTTTCACTTTAGTAATGAATAGTAACTTAAAAATAGAACGTGACCCCTTCATATTAAAACACATGGTCCCTAGGCCGAGGATGGTGAAATAAAAGGTGAATATCATTAAATTAAGCACCAGTATCATGCCAAACGCCACAATTCACCCTGCCACCATGCTTCGGAGATCAACACTGAAGTTTGACGACCAAGTGCCTGTCCAAGAACCCCTCTATCCAAAACTATTAGCCTACGAGGGTCAGAAAAATAGGCTAATCCCCCAACTCTGATGCTCATGAAAAAGGGGACATTACAGTCCGCCCTCCCTGAAATTGCTTGTCCCCAAGCAATCTCTACTGCAAAGAAACCTTACTCCTCGGAAGGCCGAAAAGAGGAACTGAAAAATGTCCCATGTATCACTGACTAACTCCGGAAGCACCAGCATAAATGCAACTGTGCTACATATTCCTGGATCCCAAACCCAAAATGAAGGTTTGTCGTGTTTACCTTCCTCCGACTTCCGCTGCGCTCTACTGCCCTCAACTTCATCATGCTGTGAGCGGTGGAGTAATTCAATGGAACCCATCCAATATTCAGTACTAAACCTGTTACCACCTGGATCCCAAAACAATTTGAACTCACATCCATCTGTCATGCAGAGATAAGAATATCTAGAAGCATCTGCTATGCGAAATCTCTCTCTGTTCTCCGTTAAACACCCATGGATGTGATAACTAATCCAACCATCATGCCAACTGACATCACAGTCACTCTGTAACACTGAACCTGAAGGTAATCCCTGTGACATTAAAGTAGCAACCCTTGTCGGATACATATTAGCATGGTGGATAACTGACTACTGACCTTGCAAGTAATCCTCTGCAAACAATTGAGTCAGGTACTTGCAGCCTCTAATCCCATCTTCTGAAGATGGCAAACTCCCATCCCACAAAGGATGGTATAACCCCGGAGCCAATCCACATCGATGCATCGTCAAGTCCTCCGCATGTGGGTCAAAAGAAAAATGATGAGCACTCCTAGTTGGGTAGTTGTGATAGAATGCTCCAACCTCGGTGGATGGCTCATCACTAGCAATACGAGAATCAGGAGATAGCTCCAAACTCCTATAGTCAAAACGATGTAAGGCTGAATCAACCTTATCCTCAAGAACCTGCAGCTGATCACTCTGACTCTGAGTCACAACAAGTTGGCGTCGAAAATCAGCTGAATGGGATGATGTATTAGATTTGCTTTCAAGAGAGGGAAACAAATCAACATGAGAGCCATACTCCCAACCCAATGATACTCTGCAAGTCCCTTCTGAAGATGATGGAGTAGCCTCGTGTACTAACACACAAATCTCTAGAGAATCCCCCATAGCCACACAAGAGACATCGGTTATCGGACCTGCGTCATCTGTCATAGTACTGCCCACATGAGTGCCCGATGTAACATGTGGTTTTTTGCTGCTCTTAGTCAAAGTACTTAGCTCAACTGAGCCAACTGCCCCTGTATCCGGGATGGATGTTACCACATCCTCACTACAACCCGTAGATGTGAAATCATGACCAGCTGCCACTGTAGGAAACTATACTGTAACTGTAGTTGGTGGAGATTGTGCCAAACTGAACTCCACGGTAAGCTCCTCCAGCCGTGACTGTGACTCTTGAAAGGCCAACTGGGTGCTTTGCAATGAGTCCATAGTCACCTCAAGCTCATGAGTGAGTTCATCAACCTCCTCTTCTTTTCCCTTCAATGCATCATAGCAAATACCATCCCACTCGAGAAGATAGTTCCTATCAGAAAGTAATTTCAAATAATTATGTTTCATTAATCCAATGGCTTCTCGAAGTGTATGGAACTCTCCAAGGCAAAGACTGTTGTCACCGTGCTCATCTAACATAAGAGTACTCCAACCATAGGTTGCCAACATCTGTCGAGCAACATTAAAATGCTCCAAGGCTGTAACAACCATATTATCACTAACCTTCAACTGCCCCGTCAGATGATGACTCATCATTTCCACCCAAATCTGCACTATAGTAAGAGGTTGAGTCCTCAACACTCACCTCATGATCAACAACATCATGTGTGCTATCCTCAATGCTCACATCAACAACTAAGGTACTGCTACTATCTACCTCAACAGATGGCTCATCGGGTAAGGTAGAAACTGCTGATATGACAGTATCTTCACACACTTCATCTACCAATGTAATTGTAACACCATCCAACTCACGATCCTGTGGTTCTATGTCAACACATGAATCATCAAACTTGTTCTCTAAGGCCTGATTTGGAAAATCAGACTCACCATGACATGAATCCACGCCAAATACTGCACCATTAGTACCCGATTCCTGAGTACTTTCATGTAACATCTCACTAGTAGCATCTTGCACATGTGTAGCCACTGTAGCTTCATGTTGTTGAAGGCTACGAGCTAATCTTCGTTGTGAAAGCATGAGTTTTCGTTGGGTATCATTCAAGATGCTCTCAACCCTGATCCTAATTCCACCATACCAGAAGTGGTGAAGCGACACACTGGGACCCCTCCAAACAACAGTGCTAACTCTACCTCCACCTGGATCCCAGCTCAGTAAACCATGCCAATTCCAAACACTATGCTGATACACCTCAGGTATCATATTTGAGTCACACGGATAAACTGAAAAACTATCAACCTCAACACCATCTGAATTTAGCGGCGCCACTTGGATATACCCTTTCTCCAAATTGCAACAAGTCTCCAAGTCTTGAATCAAATGATAATCAGCATGGGAAAATAAAGTAGAGGACCTGCTAAACCCGGAATCGTCATTTGAAGTCGGAGACAAGTCATACCAGAGCTGACTAGAGCACTCCTTATTCCACCCACCTCTCTGTGCCATCAAAGTCATTGTCAAATTTGGTGTATGTGGGATGAAAATAAGTTGACGAGCATACCTCATCCTGCAATTGAGGTGAAACTCTCCTGACTGTGCTAATTGAGTGCTCACCAAAGAACCCTTAACGTCCTCAAGCTCTAGAGAGAGCTTATCAACTTCTTCTTCCCTCATCAAGGAATCCGAATAGATCCCAACAAGGCTAAGTAGGGTGTCTCTGTCTGAAAGAAGGTTCAAATAATTCGTCTTCATTGTTTCCATACCTTCTTTGACAATCTGCAAAGCATCATGAGAAGATCCGGCTTGAGTCCCTTCTTCTCTTCTCTCTAATTGCACTGCCCAAAGATGATCCTCAATTAATTTGTGCATCCTGTCCTGATGAGATAATGCCGCAATAATCCCATCCTCCTTCACTTTCAACTTCATCTCCAAGCTACGAACAACTCCCGCACCATGTGATGAAGCCTCTAATTGTTCTTGCTTACTCATGTCTAGAATCTTCACCAAGTTCTTCGATTGCCTAGGCTTACCAACCTCATCACTATCATTGGAACAAAGTGCATCCCTTCTCTGCGTAAGGAGTCCTCTAAGGTTATCTATTCCCTTTTGCCTTGCTATGTTGAGGAGATTGACTTTGTCTTTTATGTTTTGAAGGTGTTGTCTTGCATTAGCGGCCACTAATCTAGCCTCCTTTGCTTTTTACAACCATCCTTCGTTCAAATTTTCGGACCTCTTTACCTCTTCGTTGCCAAAATATACAAAACCAGCCCTCATATGCTTGATATCTTCATGTCTACCAAATGGTGTAGTCAACACACTAGTGGCTGCTCCACTAAGTAGAAGATCAATTTTCACATTCTCCTCAATATCTTGGGCCTTCGACCGACTTTCATATGGGTGAATAACATCCACCGAACCACAATCTGATTCCTTGTCATGATAGGTTGAAGTGATGCTAGACTCATATAATGAGGTATCACAAGAAATTTGACCTTCATGTTGCTGCTCTAATGTAACTGATTTAACTTCAACCAATTTTTGCTTTCCTTCAACCTTGATGCCATCATGAAGTGTCATGTGATCCAAATCTTCCTTTTGGCAAATTTGTTTTGTACTCTCCTTAGGATGATCAGTAGGCTGATCACTAACTGCTGCAAATTCATTGTAGAGATTCCTAGAAGTTTCTCTTATAGATGCCTCTTCTCTCTCCTTTTTGTTTTGTGATCTAGACCTGAAGAAGGATAATATGTACTGCTTTGAATTTGGGTCTGAAAGCATTTTATTAATCCTTTTTGAAATTTGACTTGACTCCTTCGCTACGGTATCCAACTACTTTAATATGGCATTCCATTGCTTTCTGTGTGTAGCCATGAATCACAACTAAAACTTTTGCAGCTGAAACTCACCCAATAGGTTGGCAGGAAACCGCTTTGATACCACTGTGATGTACCGCACTCCCTTGATAATATTTTCACTGAACTTGTAGGTCTGATTTTGATAGGTTTGTATTTCTTTTTCCATGTGTTTGAGTTTTTGCCAGTAAAAAAACTAGGAAAGAACTAAGAAGCATATGCATAAAGGAAACTCAAATGACTAAGCTACTGAAACAACTCAAGTACATTGCTCATTTTGATGTCTAAATATAGTTTCTTCATTACATAAAGGTCGCTTACAATATATAACTTACATTAGATTCGATGCCGAGTATTTCATAGATCATATTTTAGCTTACAGCAAAAACAGCACTGTGAATAGTGCCCTGCTATAGTACCCGCGCCCAATGAAATGCTGATTTCTTTTCAAAGATGAACTTCTCCCACCAAAAACCGAAATAGGAAGCCTCCTAGGGTAAGGGCGCCCCCTTTAGGTGAAGTTGCAGCCTTGTAAGAAGGGCGTTTCTTTTGCTTTGGCTGATACAAACCCTCACAAAAGTGCAGCTGGCCGTAGCTCTTCAAAACAGCTCCAAAATACCACAAAACGTGAACAGCTCTTGTACGATTGAGATTGGAGGCAACGGCAACCCAAATCACACAAAAACCAAGCTCGAACAACTTGCAAACAGCAACGTAGATCTCCAAAGAGCAGCAAAATAACAGATCAGCAACTTTAAGGTGGTGTTTCACACCCTCAAGCAGCTCCAAACGAACAACCAAGCCCCACCAGGCTCACCCACTGCAAGAAATAAGGAAACCCTAGCCTCCTTCTTCCTCCAAGCTTCACTCCCAAGTTTTTTTCAAGCCAAAATGATCATCTAATGAAGCAATTCGAATTTCTCTCTTGCCTTTTATAAATTTACAAAGGAAACACTATTCATTAAAGTGAACTCTATTCCCTTCAGTTATAACATTTTTCACTTTAGTAATGAATAGTAACTTAAAAATAGAACGTGACCCCTTCATATTAAAACACATGGTCCCTAGGCCGAGGATGGTGAAATAAAAGATGAATATCATTAAATTAAGCACCAGTATCATGCCAAACGCCACAATTCACCCTGCCACCATGCTTTGGAGATCAACACTGAAGTTTGACGACCAAGTGCCCGTCCAAGAACCCCTCTATCCAAAACTATTAGCCTACGAGGGTCAGGAAAATAGGCTAATCCCCCAATTCTGATGCTCGTGAAAAAGGGTACATTACATTGAAATATCAAGTTTTCTACATGACCTCCAATTTTTTTTCAGTCAGAGAATAGTCAAAGACTGAATACCTAATAAATAAGTGAATGAAACTAAAATCTAGAGATAAATTCACAATCTCAAGTGAATTTTCAGAATAAGCATGGACAAAGATGAGGCAAAGACAATATAGTATGCTGCATTTCAACACATTTCATCCAGCTTGTGTAATGAAATAAAACTTGAGAAGCTATAAAGGTAATTTTATGTTTTGCTTTCTACGAAATGAAAATATCAATTGAACTCTAATTTTATGTGTTAAGGTTCTATGATGTATATGATGATTGCCTTATCATATTAATATTTGAATTTTTTTATATTTTTTAAATTTTCCCTATTTTTTAATAGCTGTCCCCTGCTGTCCCCTAAAAATTGTCCTCCCTCCCGTCTCCGTCCCCGATACGCATCCCCCCATTCCCTGCCGTCCCTGTCCTGGAAACTTGGGGTAACATAGTTTAGAAATGGTGTAAATCCACTTTCCAGTAGGTTGGTCCATGAAGGGGACAGTTATCAGCATTCCAAATCCAGCCATTATAACCACCACCTTGATTGCCTAACTGAGAATGCTACTGATTTGGTGATCATGCAGCCTCATTGTATGATAAATTATGAGTGTTTGGCTGCCTTTAGTATAATTATGATAAATTATACTAACCAGAAAATGTCCTCTTTTAGTCTCATTTGGGTGCAGAAACATGTGGATTATCCCTATACAGTTGTGGACAGACTGATAACAATGCCTCAATAAACAGTATGTTTCCATTTCAACATATATATACAAATTGTATTAAACTGATTTCAAACAATCAAAGAAGGCATTACATAATTTTGCATTAATGCAGTTAATAAAACGGATATGATTGCATATTTTACGAGTTTTTATGATTTGTAAAGTTATTTAGAGGCAAATTTACTTCTAATTTATATATGCCAAAATGCAAAGGACCAAGTCATAGATCTGAGCTGGTCTTATAAATCTATCTTTAGCTTCAACTATATGATCAAACATATGGATTTTAATGCAAAATGCAATTCAATGGCAGTGACTAGCCACTAGGTAGTTCTTGTCATATGCAGTGGTCCCATGTTATACTCATGAAGTCAAATGCCCCTAAGGACCTAGGACAAGAACCTAACATTACGAAGGATGAACCTACGAAGAGAATAGCTCATTACATTTCAAAAGGAATAATTTTGTCTCTAGGTACATAACAACCGGTGGCCTTCTACTTTGGTTGGGGAAGTTTGTCCAGGTACACAAGCTAGTAGGTTCTTATGGATGGTTGGGAAAGATGTAAAAGGATTTTGACAATGATTCCTGCACATCATCCTACAACCATACCCCTAAAACTAGTAAGATTATTCTGAACTATTAAAGGAATTTTGAATCTACAATAAGAAATAATTACAAAACTACAACTTAAATGTTATCATCTTGGTCTTTTCATGTGGATTCAATGTCAGTCCTCCCTATAGTATCCTCCTCATTAACATCAAGTGTTTCTAGTTGAGTATTTGAGCCTTCATCTATTTTGATACTTAACTTTTTGGTTACAAGCAAATATATTGGTTTTACTTAGAACAGCTGGGTATCATTCTGTCTGCTATTTCTAAAGGGGCTTTCCTGTCTGATTTATATTGCTTCAGCAAGAGGGCTATGTGTTCCATAATTTGGTCTTTGTTTTGAAACATTCAGAAATTGTAACTTCACTTCGTTTCCATTAAAATATGATTGCTTTGTCTTCCTTTCTGAACCTTAAATTTTGCAGAATAAAATATGTCAACATCTGCCTTCAAACCTGATACAAAAGCATAACTATGGTAATTATTATTGATCAAATCTTACGAAAACAAAGTTGTAAGCCTTTTAGAGTCTGCCTTGTCATTATTTATATTGCACTGGCATGCTTGGAGACTTGTTAGGATGGTTAATAAAATTGAATGTAAGGTTACATATACTCGTATTATAAAAGTGCTTTGATATATGAAGTAAACTTGCACTCTTAAAACATAACATTTTCCTGTACAAAAGGTAATAACAAGGGAGGGCTCATTATTTAGCTTTATGATTGATGACTAGTTGATGCTTGGCTGGTCATATCTCTCATGTAAATGTATTCTCGAATTTCGCTTATTTATATGATTGGTAAACATACAGCAAGTGCTTTTCTGTGCATTTATGTATTGTGAATGTTCTCTCTTAACTATGTTTGGTTTTCTCGTAATGCTAAATATGTGTGTGAGTACATTTATAACTGTTCATTTGGATACTTAGTGCAATCAGTAACCAGTATGAAGCTTACATGCAATCACAACTCGACTTCAAGTTTGTAAAGGGCATATTTTTGAAAAATAAATATGCATATTTTCATTGTTTCTTTGATAGGAAAGGGCAAAGCAGTTATGAAATTCCAGACTCTTCGTCGACAAGTAATGGAAGCTTTGCCAAGTGCTCCACCACCAGGACCAGCTACTTATGTCATGTACTGTCTAAACATCTTACTCCTTGTTGATGCGCCTTATGGGGAAGGTCTAAGCCACTTGCTGACATCAGCTTTGAGCTGTTTGGATAAACTAAACAGACCATTGACTGATGCTTCTGAGGCAAAGAAATTAGCAGCTCAGTTGTTTAATAGAGTAGTAGATGGATCCATCAATCTTGAGGAGTGCATCCTTATCAAAGTGGCAACAGTTTTTGATGTTGGATTGGAGGACTTAGTGGAGGCAGCATATAGTTCAACATTGGAGTCTGAGAAACCTGTGAAAGCGAAAATAAATGTGGAGGCATTTATTTTGAAATTGATAAGATCTCGGAATTACTCCAGTGCTGTGTCTCTCTTAAAGCAATTTTCTCTTCAGCATTCTACTCCCCATGAGTTTCTGGATACCATGATTCATGACAACCAGGTTGAAGTTGCAGAACAATGGGCATCTTACATGGGCAATGACATGATTTACTCTCTAGTACAACATCTTACCAATATGAAAATGTTCAAGAAGGCATATAACATTGTTAACAAGTATAAACTGAAGCAAGAATTCCCAGATGCTTATTATCAGTATAAAAAGAGGTAAGTATCATCTTAGTAAGATAGTTTAGGGTGTAAGATGACAATGCATGTTTCTTCAAAGTGACTTGTTTTGTTAGATCCAGATTCTATGTTGCTGTTTGCTCATGAATGATTTTTCAAAGAGCTTGCACATGGTTGCCGTTCTTTTGGATTTTACTTTTTATAAAATACTTGATTTGTTTTGTTGTATGTAATTAAGCACTTGTTTTGATCCTGCTTCTTGTTGCAGTAAATTGAAGAAGCTTGCCAGGAAAGCATGCTGGGAGATTGCAGAGATGGCTGCCAATAATGACCCTCAGCTTATTCAATACCTGGTAATCAAGAAGAAATATGTGTTTGCTTTTGACTAGCCATTTTTAATTTTAATTTTGTAAGCCAATAAAACTATGTTTTTGTTTATCACAGAAGCTTTTACATGTATAGAGTTTGTCGTTTTTTTCTGATTTGTCAAAATCTATCTTGCACCTCCAGTTGCTAAGATTTTTTGCATTTTCTTCAGTTGATGCTTCTCTTGGAATTGCCATTAGATAAATTCCATTCTTGTCTAATGAAACAATTCATTCCTTTTGTAATTTGGGTTTTCTTTTCTAAAAACATTGAAAATATTTCGTCATTTTTTTTGGAGCTCCCTTTGGAATTCCATTTTCTATCCTTCATCAAGTTTCACAGGCTGACCATGATTCAGAGGAAATGGATTGGGGAATCTTATCATTGTTGTCAACTTCGTTTGGAAGAAAAAAGTTTGGAATCCTCATTTGAGAATTTTGGATTCAATCCGAGTGGTAGAAAAGGGGCTTGCATTCAGGTAGCTTCTTAGAAGCCATTAAACAACTAATATTTTCCTTATGTGGGTAAGATCAACAAGAATTTGGGAAAAAGAATGTTGGAGTCATCTTCAGAGAATTTTGAAGAGAATTAATAGGATTTTGGATTCTATCCCAGTGGCAAGAAAGGGCTTTGTATCCAGGTAGCTGCTTATCAACCATCAAACAGTGAAAATCTGCCTTATGTAGGTAACATCAATAAGAATTTGTTTCCCATGGTCTTTGTATGCTTGGAGCCTTTTGTCATAATGAAAACAACGAATTTTATTTTTCTTGTACTGCTATACTTTAATCAAGAAACATTGAACATTGAATCTTGAATTTGATGCATTACGTGAATTATTGGCAATATTGTCATTGATGTCAAAGCGAATGAATGAGATTGTCATTAATGTCATTGTTGTCATTGATGTCAAAGTGATCGTTGCAAATATCGTCATTGATGTTTGTAGTCGGCCGAGAGCAAATTGGAAATAGTTTAGTCGATCAAGTTAATAAATAAATAAATGATTATGTTTTGGTTTTATGTGTTAAGTCCCCGATGGTTGTTATAGTTAGTTGGTAGTTACCGAGAGTTGGTAGTCTTAACCAACATTGGCCTACCTATTAATATGTACTTGTTGTCATAGTTGGGGACTGTTGTGATGCTCTTGATGTACTTATTGCATATCTGTGGATGAATGAGAATCAAGTTTTATCCTTCATGAACTATGCAAGTACTTTATATCATGTTCTGTGTTCTATTACTTTCATTTACTCTATAAATCGTTCAAGTAGGATAAGTGAGTAAACAATGTCAAAGGCATGAGAATGAAATCAAATGAAGGCCAAATGAATTCAAGAGACCAAAAAGATGAGTTTAGGGTTGTTCAAGAATGCTGGCTGACTTCTCTCTTCATGTGGGTGCCTTCCTTGTAAATTGGAAAATAAATTAATATAAATATTTAAAACTGAATTGGCTGACCCCACGATTTGGCACCCAAAACATGCCTATATTTTATGCTGGCCGACCACCTTGGTATGTGTTACAAGGCATATATAAGTTGCCCAACTTCGAAAGATAATTATGAAAAACTGAACAACAATGGATATATCTCAAAGAGCAGTTGTTGTTATATATGAAAAGAAGCGATTAGGATTTAAAGGCAAAGATTATGATTAACAAAAGACAATGATTTAGAAGGCTGTGATTAATTGTAAGAAGGCAGTGATCTACTTTATGAAGGCAGCAATTCATTTTTCTGTAAGTGCAGCGATTCTTTATGAAAGACAGTAATAAAAAGTTTATTATGGAGATAGCATTTATGGCTAACAAAGGGCAGCGATTAGCATAATAAAGAGTAATGTCTTCTTAATTGGACATCTCTTCATGTAGATGCATTAAGATATAAAAGGTGTAAGGAATATATGGAAAGTAGAAGTAAGTGAGAAGTGAAAAGATTAAATAAGAAGAGGGGAAGGAAGAGAAGTGTGTGGAGCATAGAAAATATATCATACAAACACAAGCGGATTTGAGGAGAAGTGTAACATCCACAACCTATCAATCATTTTAATCTTATAAATTCACATTGCATTCAAGTTAAAGTGAATAGTAAATAGTAGTTCAGAGATGGGATGTAACAAGAAGGATATAATAGAAGATCATTCAAGGAAGACTTTGTGAAGAATTTATATGAATATCATTTCTTGAAGGAGCAAATTCAAAAGGGATGTATTTTGGAGGTTGGTGCCTCAAAATGGAGAGGTTGGTGCCTCGTACTAAAAGCTAAGTTGCCGGTTCGGGTACGAATTCAAATGCGGGTTCGTGTTCGGGTACGTCGGTAAGACAATTTTTTTCCTAGGGTTAGGGTACGGGTACGAGAGTGTATATATATATATATATATAAAATTTATAAATTATTAAATTATAAACATAATGCCATAGACTCATAAGCATGCTCAAAATTATAATCATATAATCATAATGCCATAATGCCATAGAATATTGAAATAATGAAATACGCCATACGGTAATACTTCATATAATCATATTCATAATTTGCAAAAATGTAGCTTGGAGGCAAAAAAATTGGTGTTTTTTGCTCTTTTGAGTTTGCAAAATGAGCCTCATTTGGTCGGTCAAGTCAATATAAGGCAATTTGGGCAGTTTTTTAGGGTTTTATTTTATGTTTTTAAGTTGACTTTTTGCCTTTTTCTGGGCTGGATGACGTGGGTCCGCTCGGTTCCTTCTGGGTTCTCCACAGGTTCGGTCAGGGTTCTCCATTTTCAACTCGGGTTCTCTGTGGGTCCTTCTAGCAAATGGAGAACCTTGGCCGAACTCACAGAAGGACCGAACCAAAACCAGAACCCACACGTATTTTGGCCAGTTCGGGGGGCTAAAATGAAGAACCTGGTATCATGCCCGTCGCCCTTCCCCGCCCCCCTTCTCAATATAAGCACGTGTTCTTCAATTGGTATTGGAGTGGGTTCCTTCAAGTATAGTCTAATTGGTAGAAGGTAGATCTCAAGAGCACACATGGTTGGTCAAGAAGGACTCTCCTCAAACAGGGCTCCTTTGTTCAGTGGAACAAACTATGCCTTTTGGAGCATAAGGATGAAAACCTATTTAATGGCTCTTGGATTTGATATTTGGCAATCAATTGTGAGCAAAAAGTATTGACATGATTATGAATTGGATGACTTGAGTGCACCAAAAAGATTTTTAAAGATAAATTTCAAAATACAGAGTCACCAACCTCCATCTAAGAGCAGATCATTTTTACGTCTTTCTCCTATGGTATATTTTTGAAATCGAGGAGTTACTAATCCTTTCATAGATTAATTTCTTGATTGTGGATTTTGATCCTGTGGTCAATTCTGATTTTGTCTTTGACCTTGATTTTGCTGAGGGTTGTGGTTTCTTTGGGTTTTCTCGCAATTATCACCCTAGGAAATCTTTCTATTACTCTTTCAAATACTTCTACTGGTTGTTGGACCAATTCTTTTTCTTAAATACAAAATTTGCTATCATGTATTTTGCAACATTCCTCCTATGTCTCCAAGCTAAAGTATTCAATTGGGAGATGGTATCTTCTTTCTTTGGATTGACCGAATCAAGATCTAGCTATAGCACAAGAAAGATGTTATCATGTTGTAGCACCATATCTTTTCATAATGTTGGCGTAAGAACTAACACCTCTGGAGTGTAAGTTTGTACGGATAGCTATGCACACTACGTAATGAGTGCTCTTCAAATTAGGAGGGGAAGCTCCCTCGTTGTGCTAGAATGCATGAAATAGAAAACTAAACTAATGTCCTATCTTTTTGTTCTCAGCTGGTAGAGGCACAAGGTTAAGAAAACCTAGAACGTTGTAGCTAAGTATTTTCTGGTTTCGCAAATCATGTAACTACAACTAAGCTAACTTCTTTAATATCTATCCAATTTCCTCAAGAAACAGAGCATGAGGAAATGGAGCAGGAATGTATTGTACGATAAACTCCAGGTGCGGGCTCACAACATGAAGGCAAGGTAGGCGCAACTATTTGCTAATCCGGGAAGAAGTTTATTAAAACAAACAAATGGACGGTAAACCTGGTACAGCTTCACAACATGAAGGCAAGGTAGGCGCAACTATTTGCTTGGCTGAATGAGTCTACTATAACACACATCATACGATAAGCTTTGAGTACAGTTTCGCAACATGAAGGCAAGGTAGGCGCAACTATTTGCTCTTCTGAATAGGCTTATAATCAACAAAACAAAAGGTAAGCAACTGGGACAGTAGATTGTATAGACGCAACACGCATGCAATAACGATCAAACCAGCAACCCCATTTAACTAAGATCGAATAAACACCATAACAATAACATGAAGGCAAGGTAGGCGCAACAATTTATTATAACAGCAATTACTCTTTGAACAGATACAATAATAGCAATACTACAGGCAAGGTAGGCGCAGCATGTATGCTATCAAGCAAAAGTTAAATTACAAATGAGCTTAAAGCTCTTATTTATAGACTTCAAGGTGTAGGCAACCCTAAAATCACCTTGAGTCAACTAAAGTCTTGCAATGCATGCAAGATCTTATTCCTAAACCCTAATTGAATGAAACTATACAGTTAACTGGGAAACTATCATCAGTTAACTGAAACATCTAATCTAAATGGACAAGGTGCAACATGCACGTCCTTATTGAAAGCAAGTCAACTGGAATGCTATCATCAGTCAACTGAAAAATCTAATCTAATCTCCAAGTATATGTAGATATTTCCAAGAAAGACATGGCATGCAATGTGTAACAACTAGTTAACTCGGAAAGAAGCCTCGAGTTTAACTCCTGTGTCTAATGTCTATCTTGGAAAAGGTGGGATGCCTTGAACTGAAGTTAATTGACCCTGATCTCGAGCAAGCAACCCCTCCACGAGGTTAGTGACTACATCACCATCTAGAGTTCGTCACATGTCTCAACTGTCAATTCACTGCTTCTTAGCAACTCAAGCAAAACTGAAAATCTCTGTATACTTAAACTGGCCCTTTATTGGCTGGTAACTATGGCGGCTTTGTAACTGAAGTGATGGCCACTGTTTCCTCTGCAGCTTGATGCTTCTCACGTTTTTCATGCTTTTCTTTATGGAAGAGTGTTGCATGATGAAACTGCGAACTCTTTGGTTGTGAGAAATACAAATGAACATGCTGCATACACAGAAACCCAACGGTATCAACCCTCTAAACTGGCCTTGGAAGACAATCAGCTATACGAGACATGAAACCATGTGAACTTGAGTGACTACTCTTGTCAACCTTTCCGATGCGCTTGATACAAATCAATGTCAGCTTTTCTGATGAAATCATGAATTAAGACTGACTTGGTCTTGAATTCGTTCTGCGTGAACTACATCCTGAAAAACTCGCCTGTTGACTGTGAACATGGCTATATTCTGACAACTTCTCCAAAAAACCAAAAATCTCTCCTAATGAGGCTAAAAATAGCTTGTCGGAGGGCAATTTTCACAGAAAATTCTGAGACGTGGGTTTTATGTAGAATCAAATTTTAAGATGACCCACAATGTCAGAATTGTGAAAAAATGTGATTTAGGCCCGCATGCAAAAGGTTTTCAGTTGAAATCTGAGGGGCTGTGAGGACATTTTTTCCCGAGAAAATCTGAGATATGGGTTTTGTCCAGAAGATATTTCTAAGACAACCCACAACGTTAGATTCGAAAAATATCGACTTCTACTCCACCATGCAAAGGAATTTCACTTCAGAAAATCAAAGCCTCAAGAACTGATGCTCTGGAACAAATTTTTCTTGAAAATTCTAGCACATGGGTTTTGCTGAGAAAGCAATTCTGAATCAACCCAGATGATTTGTTTTGCCAAAAACGCCAATTCTTCAAACATGTGAGAAAAATTTAAGACGAGAAGATGGAAGAAATCTAGAGAAGAAGAAAGATGTTTTTTAATTTTTATTTATTTATTATCTTCTTCTGTCAAAATCGCCACTCTGCCTTGAATTCTGCTGATGAATCTTGACTTGTACTTGCAAAAGAATATTTTTTATGCCTTCACAACTGACCGCTGAAGAAATTTGCCCAACTCTGGAAAGAATTCACCTCTGCTCAAGCTGGATGAATGAAATGATGAATGCCATGCTTGCATAACTAGAGCAAAATCGTACTACAAAAGCAAGACTGCAAGCTCAAACCCTAACTGTGAAGAAGGAATCCGATTGGCCCTTTACCAATTGAACTGCTACTGTCTCTGAGTCTTTAGACTAAAAATAATATTTTAATTTCAAAGCATGCAAAGAACTAAAAGTGGCACCAATATATATCTTTGAAGAAATTCGTCACTTTTTAATGCCTTGCATGCAAAAATATTATTTTTATCATTTTGCCAAAAATAGCATCTTGTTGTGCTCAACACACTTCCCTGATTCTAAAAAGTCAAATTTTTAGGCTTCCATTTGCAAGAGTTATGAGATTTTTTAGAATCTCCTATTTTGTAGCTGACTGCAAAGTTACAACCGACCATGTTCAGCTCTGATTTCTGGCTGATTGACTGAGCCTGCGACTGTGCTGAGATATCCACTGCGAAGCCTGCATGACAAGGATGAAATGTTTGCTAGGAGCAACAACTACTAAAATCATCATTTGATACCTTAGAAAATTAGGCGCCTCTGATTAAATTGATGTTTTGACTCCAGACTTGGCCATTTCTTCATATTGCCTTTTGATGCTTCAAATTGCCGCTGACGGTGAATAATGAACTCCATTGACTAAATAATGGATTCATTGCGTGACTAGAAGTACTCTGCATCCAATGATTGTATGTGAGGGATCTGAAAATTGTATTAAGAACCCCAAAAGAATGAGCGCCCCTATTCTGTGATAGCTCAAACACCATTCTGACAAAAGTGTGATTTTCATCTGAACACCATACTTTGACCCTTGATACCGGGAACTGGAATGTTCCGATACGCGTGCCGCCTGTCTTGCTGTACAGTTTGGTCAACTTGCAAGAGATGTTCTTGGAGACGACGAAGCTAGAAAATTGCTTTTAAGGCCTCTAAAAGAAAATCGCCTTTTTCAAAGAAAATTATATTCTTACACTTAGTCATTTTTTGAACTGCCTTCAATTAGCTCTTCTTTACAGCATTATCATCTTGACCTCGCACGTACGAGCATTCGCCAAATCGCGGAGGCTGTTGACTAGACTCGTTGGATAGCTTGAGTAATTGCACACAAGTCTTGTGAAGACTGTAATTGCAAATAACCCCGTCTGGCAGGCCTAAAGGAGAATCGCCCCTAGCCTACAACTGTGCAGCTTTGTGTAGCTACGCTTCACCATCTTCTGTTTTACATGCTCGGTAGGACCTCTGCCACAGTTACTCAGAATATCAGATCGTCTTGTGAATGGATACACTGCAAAACTGAACTAAGCTGGAAGAGATCTCAGGAAGACCTCAGTTGCAAATTCATCCATCAAACAGGTCTTATTCTGGATCGCCCCTGGGCTACAGGGGAGCGGATTTGCTTTGAATTCATTTCTACTGACATGTATCCTGCCTGCAATTTCCACTTCTAACGCTAATAACCGGATTTCTGTACTGGATACGCTTTCGCTTGATAGCTCGTTGAAAAGCCAAACTAATTCTGCAAAGACTGAAACCATCAAAACACATATGCATCTAGATTTGGGCCTTCAAAAAGAAAATCGCCCTTGGGCTAGAAGGGAGCGGATTTGCATCTCTAGACTGCCTCCTTGATGAAAACACTCTTCGCAACCTCTGCTTCTGTCTTCGTTTGCCGGAGTCCTGTAACCCGGATAATCTTGCTTCATGGCTAATCGGAAAGCTGACTGAAAACCGAACATAATGAACGTATCCTTTATCCAAAACACTCAAATCTTGACCTTCATATGGAAGGGCGCCCCTAGGCTACAGGGGAGCGGATTTGTTTTGAATTCATCGATTTTCACCATTTTATGCTTTGCAAACGCTGTATCCATCCCTGCGGTTGACCATGTCGAAGCGTTGTGACTGCTGAGGTGTGTGGATGACTATACTTCATCATTTTCACATGTACGGACAATATAAAGTTGATTTGCACGTTGATTGCGCAAGTGTCTACTACGTTACATAGTGAAAAGTTCCCAGACTTAGAATATTTTAGCACTTTTTGCCAATCTGAAAATCCCCTCCATCAAAAAGCATTATTTCCAACATCTTTTATCGTAGAGCGTTCCTCTTTGAGTTTCAGGCTTAGATATTGATACCTGGTACTGGCCAACTGCCATTGATGACCCCGAAGATCCTAACTTTTCTCCTGAAAAAGTGAAAACTACCCACCAGCCTTAAACTAACTTTTAACTGAAACTGACTTCACCACTGTGATTGTGATGTGAAATAAGCCAATCAAAATTAATTTCAGCCAATTCTGACAAGTTCCTATTTTTTAGGGTTTCGGGCTAAAAATAGATTTCAAAAACCCTAATTTTCAAAATTTTCAAATTTTGCCAGTATCTTCCTGGCATCACACTGACTAAAAGCCCATACTTTATTTGCCCAAAAATTGAGTTTTGACCCCACTTTTACAAGGTTTAGACCATTTTAAGCAAAATGCCTTAATGAAGCAAAAATTTCGGTTTGGGTACAACACATAATAAGGCAACCTTTTTGAATTCTCCTTACGTTCCCTAGTAGAGTCGCCAAAAATCTGTTGGTTGATAGATTTGTCTTTTTGAAAATCGACTTAAAATGACTCTTGTTTGCACAGAATAAAGACAAATAAGCAACAAACAGTTGGAGAGATCATCATTTCATTGGTGATCTTCCTCCGAATTTTGATTGAGGTACAACTCCCTCGTAAGATAAATATTTTTTGATTTTTTGAAAATTAAAAAGATGGGTGTACTTTTAACCAAAAAGTAGTAAAGATAGACTAACATTTGTTCATAGCCATGATACAAATGTGATTGGAATAAACTTTCAAAAACATCAACTAAGACTTGAAAGATAAATGTCACCAATACTACAACTTAAAGATTGAGATATCACTAACACATGGATAGATTAAATGGACTTTAACTTCACTCCTTTCTCAAGAAAATGAATGTAACACAATAGAATACAACATCCACAAAGAGAAGTAATATTCTGGTATTTATCAAAGCTCAAAGGCTTATTCATAAACATTAAGCATCACACTCAAATTTCATGTGCACACAGACAATGAATCTCTTCAGAAAACAAACAAAATTAAAAATGATCCTTCTTTGATCGATTCTCACTCTTACACAAAGTGTAATGGGGATAAAAAATTTGGACCCTTCAAATGTCCTTGAATTGCATATTTATAGATTCTCATTCTTGAGCTGTTTCAGTTATTGTAATTGCCATCTTTAAAGAGTTTCATAAATTATTACAAAAATTCCTTCTTAGCGAAACTCCATAAGTATTTATGAATCTCTTTGGAAACTTCATAATGACATTGCACATATCAACTTGAGTTTGATGAGCTAATATATCACCACTCCATCTGTGTAAGCCTCATGGGGCTCTATACATCTGGGAAATGTGCAACTCTTAATCTATGCATTTAATTACACATTCACTTGTGATCGTATGCATGCAAGCGGATTTAATTAAAAGATTTTACACCAACGTCGAAGCTCATTCCACTAGAAATTTGTCAACTTCATCACATCATTCGTTGCTCCATATTAATTTGAATCGGCCAAGTGGAATCTGTTGACGTGCTTTTTATGACAGCGCCAGCACAGAATAAAGTTGCCCAACGGTCACTCTATTCTCTCTTGATCAAAGTGTCCCACATGCTAAGATTGCTTGAAAGTTCATGTGTTCGACTCCAAGGTTCCTTTTATCGTGAATAGACTCAGTTGGTTGATGTGTTTTGCTGGTTATTTCAAGGGGACTTACGTAGTTGTTCGACTTTGTGAAGCAATTAGGACATGAATGATTTGGCAATATGGTTCTGGTATCTAGACTGACTCGAAATGCAGAATTTAAAGGGGATAGGGATAGGGATTCTACAGATCTACTTCTAAAAGGGTGGAGGACGAGGATCGACTTAAACAATCTTCAAACCAAACTTTGCTTTGTCTCCTTTCGAACAACTCCGACAAAGTTGGTGCAATCTTCAAAGGATGAGAAAAGTGTTCAAACTATGACGCAACACGTTCATACCGTCAATACGACGCATACAAACATATGAACCATAATCGAAGTTAAGTGCTGATACTCCAGTTGACCACGCAAGGCGAACTTACCATCAGCAAGCCCGCTAGTGGTATGGATGAAGAAGATATGCTTAAATCACCACGCCACACTCCACAATTAACAACTACTTGCATGAAATAAAATCTATTTTACTCTATCTACCTTGAATTGGAAAGACGAAACGGCCTTGCTAGCTACTCATAACAAAGAAGAAATCACCAAGCAATGAAACTCTTTGTATTATGAAAAGTGTTCACAACAACCTTTTACAAAACTTTCAAAGGAAAGTTTTCTTCCCTCCTCAATCTAAAGCTAACTTCTAAGCTAAATGCTATATGCCTTCTACTCTCTAGCTCTGATTCAACTCTTGATCTAATGTCTAATAATTTACAAATGAGGGGGAATGCCCCTTTTATAGTTGGCCCAGTCCAACAGACGGCTTAGATTGAATTACAATAAAGGGCTCAGATCGAGCCACATATGCCCTAATTAGGGTTCTTGCCCTAAAAACCGCCACAAAGAGGAGTGGGGCAATGAATGCATAGAATATTCTCCACTCCTCTGCAGGAACCATTATCTGCAATTAATGCCCACTTTCTTCCTCTAGAAGATTCTCGTCCAGAAACGCGTTCCCACTGTCTGTCTGCCAATTTTGTTGCGTTAGGAGGAGAGGCAAGTACGTGGTTGATATGAAAGTGATGAGCAAAGAATTCCTCCTGTTCGGCCCTCCTGTTGCTTTGACTCCAGGACGCACTTCTTCCTTGCAACTTTCATATTTCTTTAGCCCATTGCCTTGGGCGCATTTGCCTCTTTTGCATCACGTTCTTAGTGCCTTAGACAAATCTTCACTTTCGTTTCCAAAGTTGCAACGTTGTCTAGCTTCATCAAGTCCTCATGCCTTGGCTTCAACGTTCATCCTGCAAAACAAAAGAAGAGTATCAGAACACTTTATAATCTAAATTCACTTTACTTACCTTATTTCCATGTTCTGACCGCTTGATCTCCGAATCTTGATAGAATTCATCACTTTTCTAGCAAACTTTCATCATGGGCGTATCCACCACCTTGCCTGGAGTTTGTGCCTTAGAAGATATTTCATCTTGGGGGGTGCATTTGAACGCTTGATGTTCGAGCTTCAGTTCATTTTCAAATTCCTTCATGCCTTAGACAAATTTCTTCCCCGTGAGTGTATTTGACCCCCTCTGCTTTCCTTTTCGATGCCTTAGAAAATTTATCCATCTGAGCCTTAGGAACTTTGTTGAACGGGTGCTAGGCCAAAATCCCTGCCGAAACAACACGAGCAAGGTGTGGAAGAACCTCAAATCATCTCCCAGTGAGAAATATCCAATACCCAGAAGAAATTTCCCCTCAGAAATCATCGTTTTCATGTGTATCCAAACGAAGGGGTACATTTAATTTTTATTATTTTGAAAATAATAAAATTGCTAAGGTTCACCCGTTTTTTTTTTACTCTGGAGGAATTCCACGCCTGTAATCTCCATTTTTCCTGCCTTAGTATTTTCATGCTTCCCTGAAGAAATTCCCTCCTGCATCTGGGAGCATATCACCTTGCACTTAGAGATTTTATACCACCTCCTCCAGGCGTATTTTCTAATTTCCCCTTAGAAAATGCCTTAGAAAATTTATTTTAAATATCACATCCTTGGGCACACTTCATAACACATACCTTTACCTTCGTTTCCCAAGCAATTTCACGCCTTAAAATTTTGCCTTACACTTAGCAACTTTTCTCAAGTCCCAACTTCCTTGGAGCGTATTTGAAGTCTTGTACTTCCATTTTCTAACTTAGAAATTCCTTCAACATTTCCTTCTCTCTAGGCGTATTCCCTTCAGTGGCATTTTATTTTAATGCCATAGACAAATTCGTAAGTCTTATATTTCCTCCTTACCCTGGGCGCATATGACTCCTTGAACTCTCATTTTCAATGCCTTGGAGATTTCTCAACTTGTCATTTCCTCCTTATGATGGGCGCATTTTACCCCATGAGCCTCCATTTCCCTCATATTTAGAAAATATTCTAAGTCTTGCCTTCATACTTCCTTAGAGGGCGCATTTAGAGGTTTGTGCTTTTATTTTTCAACACTTAGAAAATTCTCAATTCAGCTTCACTTGCTGGGCGCATTTACCACCTTGTGCTTTCATTATTGTGACTTAGAATACTTTTTGAGTGGCCTTGCTTGAGGGCGCATTTGAGGTCTTCTACTTTTATTTCCCCACGCCTTTGACATCTCCTTCTATCATCTTCCTTGGATGCATATGGAAGGGGTGTCCACCTTCACTTTTCTCCACTTAAACTTATTTACCTCATACTCCTTCTAAGGGCGCATTTAGGGGGGGCTACTTCTATTTTCATGCCTTAGAAATTATTTCAACCAGCAAGCTACCTTGGGCGCATTTTGCCTAGGTAGCTTCCATCTTGCCTTAGAGTATTTCTTGGCCTTCATCTATCATGGGGCGCATTTGAGACATTGAACTTTTATCTTCATTATGGGCGCATTCCCATGTGTGAGCTTTTATTTTGAAGGTGGGCGCATTTGGAAGGGGTTACTTTCATTCTTGTGCCTTAGGCGTTTTTCTCATCTTACTTGGGCGCATTTCAAGGGGTCCACTTCTACTTGAGGGCGCATTTTGATAGGCAAGCTTCCATTTCCTCACACTTAGGCGTTTTTTTAGGCTCCAAGAACCTTGGGCGCATATGAGGGAGGAGCTTGGGCGCATTTCCTTAGTTGAACTTTCGTTTTTGCCTTAGTAGAATTTTCACCCTCTTGACCCCTTGGGCGCATTTTGACCCATGAGCTTTTGTTTTAACACTTAGAAACTTTTGAACTCTCTTTTGAAGGTGGGCGCATTTGTGGTAGGCCACTTTTGTTTCATACTTAGAAAATTTTAAAGTTATCAACCTTGAAGGTGGGCGCATTTTCTCTGCTCAACTTTGAATTTTGTACTTAGAAAATTTCCAGATTTCATTCTTGAGGTGGGCGCCTTTTAGAGCTCTTGCTTTCATTTTCCCATACTTAGAAAAATTTTCATGTCTCTGCTTGCTATTGCTTTTGCATTCTATTTTTAGCAAGTTGTGCTATTTTTAGCAAGTCCCTTGATTTTCAACCTCTAAGGCTCCGTTTTGCCTGAAAATTTCATCATATGATCTTCTTCACCTTGTGAACCTGTTTTGCCAGTCCTCTGCCCTGACCTGCTATTTATAGCCACCTGCTATTTATAGTAAGTTTTGACTTTCTGACTTCAGTAGCTCCGTTTTGCCTGAAAGTTGCAACGCTTGATCTTGATAGCTTGAGTGTCACTCTGATGCCAACCTCGGGTGCAGACCTGCTATTTATAGCCGTGCCCTGACTTACTAAAAATAGTAAGTTCTCCGATTTCGCTCAAATTTTGCCAGCAGGTACCTTGAAGTGTGCTGACATTGGTGGGGTGCTTCGTTTCGGCTATTTTTGGATTTTACCCCCTATAAAAGTGGAAACCCTAATTTGACTTGTATGTATCCCGAACGGTCTCCGTTTGACTTCGTTCCTTCTGCATGTCGTTCTGTTTGCTGAACTGGAGTGTTGGGGGCGGCTGCCAGAGTGTACCTGCTAAAAATAGAAACTGCCTGAAAAGTGACCAATCTGTTGCCGGATGATTTTGCATGTCAATTTGCCCGTGGGATCTCAAAAAACCCAGAAAAACCCAGAAAACTGGTCAACTTTTCGGCACTGGCTAAAAATAGTAAGTCCCCGAAATTTGATCCCCTCCGCTTGCATGTCACACTGTTGCGTAGCTCTTGAAAAACCCAGAAGGAATATCCGGACATGCGTTAGAGAACTCTGCATGCAAACCCTAAAAATAGCCTCTGAAGGCTGAACTCTGAAAGTGGTCGTCTCGGTTTGCATGTTACACCATCGTGAAGGTCTAGAAAAACCCAGATCAATTCTCTTGTCATTTATCGGAGAATTGTATGTTGAAGCCCTGAAAATAGCTCGTGAAGCCAGAATTGCTAAAAATAGCCAGTTGTCTGAATCAGCTCAAATTTCATGCGTAGGCCCTTGGAAGCTGCCTAAATGTGTTGAAGTAGTTAGAATCCCGAAATCCTGATGAAAAGCTTATAGATTGAACACTTGCTAAAAATAGTAAGTCGTCAGAACATGATAAAAATTCAGTGGGAGCCTCCTGGAAGCAATGTTAAGCTTAGCTGCCAATTTACCAGTCTTGATTTAATCTCAATCTAGCCTAAGGAACAAAACCCTAATTTCACAGATTCACTTCAGACTTAGCCAAAATTTCAAATTAGGTCAAAGAACGGGGACATCCCTGAAAGGACAAAAGATCAAAGAGAGAGAGAGTGAGACGCAAAACTAAAGCCAAAAGACCAAAATGGAGCAAAAATTGGGGGTCCCCATTTGAATGGGGCGATGTGTGAAAAGGTCACAACAGAATCCTTGCCCACTAGTTAACGTTGAGAACATCTTTTCATGACTCATCTCTGGGATATGATGGCCAACTTCTACCTCTGTAAATTTGGAGGGGTTGCGTTCCATTCTTCAAATTGTCGAGCACTTCAAGTGATGCAACCTTGAAAGGAGCTTTCCTCATTATCGAAGGCGTGGAGTGTAACTCTGCGATGACTGGTGGCTAACCAGTTGAGAGAGGTTTTCCTCATAAGGAATGATGTTGAAGGAGTGATCAAGAGAATCATAGGAGAGAATTTCCTGGCCCAAGTTCATGTCCATAACTCTGCATTCCTGGAGCAGTTCATACACAACATAATTTGGACTTCTAGCAAATTCGAATGGGGTGCTAGAGCTGCTGAAAGATTGGTGAGGCCGACATACATAGCCAATGTTGGATCTGCCTTGGGACATTTGAGTGAATATTTGCAAGAAGGCTTTGGTTGGAGACGTCATCTGCATTGCTACTTTCCTCAGGAAGGAAGAAATCAAACAAGTTGTTACTCTCTTGCGTGTGGGGCTTGAGAGGAATGTGATGGAAGCTTTTTCCTACTATGTAGAGTTTTATGAAAACTTGTTCTCTCCTGCATAGATTGAGAGGATTCAGGAGGTTGTGAAGGGAATCCTCATCTTGATTTTCACTTTGCTGAAAAACTTGTACTCATTTCTCTTAATATAATATAATATATCTGTTTTTTTGCTTATATGTGATGAATCTTAATTATTGATAATTTTTGGTTCTATTTGATGTTCATTCTGTAATATATTGTTTCCATCTCTTGCATCAATTTCTTTAGCTAAGTAGAAATTTTCGAACACAAGATGACTGTTTTAAGAGCAATATGCGAAACCAACACATTGGGTCTCGACAAGGTTTTGAGAACCTTGTCAAAATCTAACAAGGTTTGGGAAACCATTTTCATTTTTTCGTTTAACCATCTTTCTTTAAGGCACAATCTTAGAGATTATGAAAACCTCGGTAACCTCTGAAAAGGAGCTCCAGGATCAATATAAATGTTGCTACTTAAAAGAAGCTTTTTGCCGTCGGAATTTGAATGGGTTGTTGAAACCTTGTAATTAACAACGGTTTTGAAACATTTTAAAAGCTCCGAAACTACATTAGTTTTGTTTGCAATTTAACTCCGTCTTCACTATCGGCTTGTTGTGTACCCAAACCAATTTTTTTGCTTCATTAAGGCATTTTGCTTAAAATGGTCTAAACCTTGTAAAAATGATGTCAAAACATAGTTTTTGGGCAAATCAAGTATGGGCTTTGAGTCAATGTGATGCCACGAAGATACCGGTAAAATTTGAAAAAAATGAAAATTAGGGTTTCTGGACCCCTATTTTTAGGTCAAAAACCCTAAAAATTGAAACTTGTCAGAATTGGTTGAAATTTGTTTTGATTGGCTTATTTTGCTTCACGATCACAATGGTGAAGTCAGTTTCAGTTAAAACTCAGTTTAAGCTTAGTGGGTAGTTTTCGTTTTTTCAAGTGAGAAGTTAGGTTTTCTGAGCTCATCAATGGCAAATGGCTAGGTGCTAGGTGTCGAAATCTAAGCTCGAAACGATTCGGTGATGTTTCTATGGCAAGTTTTGTCTGAAAAGTTACTTCGTCTCGAAGGGGCTTTTTGACGAGGTGAAGATGCTATAAAAATGGCCAACTCTGGAGTGAAAAAGCGCAACTTTGAGCTAGGGGTGCCCTTCATTCTAGAGGCCTAGATCAACTTTTTGTGACTTGTCTCTTCCAAGATGTCTTCTCCGGAATCCTGTTTGCTTCGCGATGAGCTAG
The DNA here is from genome assembly GCA_007115665.2 of Sequoiadendron giganteum. Classification (NCBI taxonomy): domain Eukaryota; kingdom Viridiplantae; phylum Streptophyta; class Pinopsida; order Cupressales; family Cupressaceae; genus Sequoiadendron; species Sequoiadendron giganteum. The sequence continues at coordinate 151,391,313 of CM021103.1, read as the reverse complement.
CCAGCCAGTCAGTATATCACTTGAAATTGGAGATTGAACGCAAAACAAGGGAAATTGAAAATGACAGTCTGGAGTGAAAAAACGCGCCTCTCAGCTAGTGGCGCCCATCTTTTTGGAGCTTCAGATGAAGTTTTTTGATCAAGTGACACCTAGGAGGTTTGCTTTCGTCTTGATCCAGCTTCGCAACTCATCTGTCAGTAGGTGAATCAGAGTTGCCATGTTGCCGTGGTGAAAGGTCAAACTTGAGGTTCCAGACATGATCAAAACTATCTAGAAATGTCCAAAGCGCCCTTGGCCTCGGTTTTGGAGCCTTGAATGAAGTCTGTTTGATGATTTCAGATGTTTGTCCTATCCGTGTTAGCTCCAGCTTTACGTTGCCTGTCTCAGCCGGGTCAGAGGATGTCTTAGTAGCATGCAGCAAGAAGATTAGTGGATTTTAGCCAGTTGTGAAAATGGCTTAACACTGGTAGGGAAAAGCGCCCCTGGAGGCCAGGGTTGCCCATGTTTTAGAAAGATCAAATGATGTTTTTACGAGGAGTGCTCTCCAAGAGCTCTTGCTCAGAATCCAGCCTGCTGCGCAGTGAGCTAGTCAGCACGTCCTGAAGTTTTGCTGGACACCGGGAAACACAAAGTGAAGTAAGGTCAAATTCACAGTGAAAATGATGGAAAATGCCTGAAAGTATTTTAAGTTTGAGGTCAAAAAGCGCACTTGGAGGTCAGGGGCGCCCATCTTTTTGAGGCCTCAGATGGATGAATTAGGGTTTGTCACCTGAATGAGTTTGTTTGTCAGATTTGATCTTGCTCTTCAATGAAACTGTCAGCCAGTCAATCCAACATGTCAGTCAATCAAAATCAATGGTCGAACGTGAGCTCTGGTGAGATTTTCAAATTCAAGTTTTTAGAAAAATGGTTAAATCTAGAAAGGACGCCTAAAGTCAAAGGTTGACTTTTGAACTCAAGAAAAGAAGTGCGCATGAGGAAAGGATTCAGTTAACTAAAATTAACTCTTCAGTTGACTGTTTTCAAGTTGATTTCTTCTGGGCCTATTTTTAGTCTGTAACTGAGCGAGATCAGCTTGCATGTGTCAGTTGACTGAACTGTTGAAGGTGGCGCCCTATTTAGGGCACATCTTTCATTTAGTTAACTGTTTTGAGAACCAATCAGAGGCCATGGGTGGGTTTTGAAGGTTCAGTTAGAGTTCAAGCGCACTTTCCAAGGCTGTGCATGTATTTGACACGCCTTTGATTATAAATTCTTGTTTATTATGCATATGGTGTCCATTATTTCTCATTCTGAGTTGATAAAACACGCCTTTCTCAAGTAAATTTTAATCTAAAGGTGCTACAAGGGTTAGAATTCAACATTCTTCGTAGCTACAAATTCAGAATTTTCAGAGGAAGGGTACTTCAGACTTCGTTTTCCGTTTGCATGTAGGTTTCATTGAATCCATTTCAAGCATAGGCGAATTTCTACAGAAGAAGAGAGAAAACAAACAAATAAAAGCTTCTATCTTCTGTCTTATTTTCCTCTATTCTTATCTTAGGTATTCTTCGCATGTCAAAGAAAACGACAAAGTCTTCAGAAAAAACATCATCTGGGTCTGTATAGTTCAGCATCAACGACAATACCCATGTCGTAGATTATTTTGTGAAAATTGCCCCGCTACCTCTATTCTAGAGCACTGTGCTTTTTTCAGAGTTTTCTTTGCATGTGGGCCTAAAACACGTTTTTTCCAGAATCTGTCGTTTTGGTTCATCTTAGAGCTTAGTTCTACATAAAACCCATGTTCCAGATTTTCATGGAAAAATTGCCCCCAGTGCCCTTGATTGCCAGTTCAAATCTCAATTGAAAACCTTTTGCATGCGGGCCTAAAACTCAATTTTTTGGAAAACAAAAGATATGGGTTTGATTAGTTCCCCAACGGCAACAAAACCCATATGCCAGTTTTTCTTGAGGAAAAATGTTCGAGAACCCCTAACTGTCAGTTCAGTTCTCGACTGGAAACCCTTTGCATGCCTTACTGAAATATTCTCTCTCAATTTTTTCTTTGTTTTTAGTAACATTTACAATATAGCCAATGCACCCGTTAAGGTTAGCTTAAACCAAAACGATGCAAATAAGAACTCTAACCAAGAATGGCGCCCTAAAACCACTTAAGGAGGAGGGGCGAGCATATGGTCAGAGGATCCCTAGGATCTACTGAAACAAAGATACAAGAATGTACTTGAAAGAGAAATATTAAACTCAACACCAAGAATGTGCACTCAAGATCCTTCGCAGTCGAGGTGCTAACATATGGTGGAGTACTACTGCGGAATTGAAATAACAATAAGGCGGATAACCAGTCAAAGACTTCCATGCTACCACCAAACGGTGAGGGGACAAATTACAACATTAAGACTTCCTCTGCTGCGGCAGGCATCCACTAGGACGTGGGAATTCTCCACTTGAAGTGGGTATGAAAGAGGTTACAATATTTTATCCTCACTGGCGGTAAACCATCCAGGGGTGCTTAGTGTGAAATTAAATAACAAGCAGCAATAAATGACTGAAAACAGTACTACTGTATCAGCTTACAAAATGAATTAAGAGCTGCAATTTACAATGTCAATTTCACCATGATTCAAGCACCATGCTTATACATTATCTCCATATCATAATAGAACGAGAGAAGAGGGAGAAATGATAGAAGAACAACAATTGTTTAATTCTGATCAGCAAACTGTAATTCTGGAAATGTATATCAGCAACTACAGAAAATATGAAAATTGCTCACAACTCATTCAAAGTACCTCCGATAGGCGTGAGATCGAAGCCTTGTTCACTTGAGAGATAGGCGCCCCTGTTGAGACACCAAAACCAGCTCCAAACACGTGCAATTATTTGTGGCACACTTCCCAATGCAAGGACAAATGGTACGGCCCTTGAGAGGGGCGATTTTGTAATGTAAAAATGCACACTTCAAATTAAAATCTGAAACTGCTTGGGAATGGTCGCCTGGACCTTGGAAACTTTATTAGCAAATGCCCAGAATGATATAAAATTCGTACAATCAGATATGAGCAAAAACTACTTTCAGCTGTATGCAAACAACAACTGTAAAATTGGAAAAACACATTAATAATACACCTTGAGGCACAATCTGCTAGTCTGAATGAGAAGCAGCAATGATTCAACTAGGTGTTGTCTTACAAACACGAAATTGAATGAGAACTAGGAGGTCAGCATTCCTCGAAGTAGAAAATGACAAAGCATTTTGACAGCATAACTTTAGCATAATAGTGGATGATCAATATTGAAAACAAACCTCACTTTTAAAGGACAAAGGAAACTGTTCAAGTCTCCCCAAGAGGTACACCAAAAGACAAGACTCTTCAAATTTCCAAAGGAAGAGTCATACTTCAAAAATACGCCCCCACTTGAGAAAGAGGATTTTAATTAAAATAAAACCTTTGGACTTCTTTATGTGGCGCCACCCTCAAGACCCCTTTTTCAAAACAACTTAAGTTCATTCCTTAGGCCAAGGGGGTCAACTGCAAATTAGAATTAATTGCTCAAGTAATGAAGCATTTGATTAATATTTTAATGGCCAAGGCTTAATGCTGATAATTGCTTACTGCCAGAAGAAGTATTTACTATAAATAGTAAATAATGAGAAAGAACCACAAAAACCTCCATGAATGGAATCCTTTGAAACATCTCAACAAGCCTATAGGAATCCGGAATAGACTGATGAGCTAATAACAGGATCACTGTCAAAAGGGGAACATTACAGTCCGCCCCCCTCGAAATTGCTTGTCCTCAAGCAACTGCAAAGCTGGATGTTGCAAAATTTGTTCACCTTCCCAAGTAGCATCTTCAATAGGTAGATTTTTCCATCTTACCAAATACTCCTTGATTGTTCTCCTTCTCAAGGACCGCTCCCTCCTGTCAAGTATCTCTTCTGGAATCAACACCAACTGTCCTTCTTCGTCTAAGGGAGGTAATTCTGAAGTAGCTACCACATTATGCCCAAGTGCCTTCTTGAGGCGGGAAACATGGAAGACATTGTGAACCTTGCTTTCTGCTGGAAGCTCCAACTCATATGCCACTTCACCAATCCTTTTGGTGACTCTAAACGGACCATAGAAACGTGGTTTCAATTTTTCTGCACCACTCTTTTTGAGAGAAGACTGTCTGTAGGGCTGAAGCCTCAAGTAAACCATGAGGTATGCAAATGAGGAGACAGATGGGGAGTTCGTAAGGAGTGTTATGACATTAGGACATGCAGATTCTTCATGGGTTGTATTGACTCTTGGAGACTTAAACATTTTAGATTTTGAAAGGATTCCAAAATTTGTTCTTGAGCTTGCTGAAAATTTCAGAACAGTATTAAGTAAAGGTAGTTCCCAGCTTGTTTCTTATGTGCATTATGGGAAAGGACATAAATATGACATCTATATACTTGACAATTCATCCTTTGCATTGAGTGATGTTATATATCATATTAATATTTCTTTGGGATTGGATTTGAAGATTAGTATCGCTCTTTGCACTTCAGTTTTGGATGCTTTCATTGATAGGCTACAAGGGATTAACAAAGGAGTCACAAAATTCCATGATGTGTATTTTGTTTTGGAAGGCACTCAGAGTTATTTTGTGCACCTTTCTAGGAATGTTAGAGATCATTTTAGGTTGGGTATCCATGCCTTGGATTCTCAACAAGAAATGATGGAGCTCATTGGGTGTAGAAACCCCTTGTTTCCCCTGATTCTAAATCTGACTGTGTTTCGGTTTGTTTTTGCAATTTTTGATTTTTTTGGGTTTTTGTGAATTTTGCATAAATAATGAAGATGGCGATTTTTGAAAGAAATACAGAATAAATGCAAATAAAATAATATATCTCTGGAAACAATAGATTCTATTGCTAAGATGGATGCCAAGCAATTTATTGATCTTCTGAAACAATTACAATAATGATCCTCTAACATGAATATAAAAAGCAATGATTTTTATTGAAAACCTGATTGGCTGCAATACAGTACGGCTGCAATAAAAGACCTCCAGATGATGGTACGACTGAGGTATTAAATCGCTCTCCCTTGAATCCACTGCCAGAAGAATATGCGCCTTTGATAATGGAGTCAGATTGCCAAAACTGGAGGCGTTTTGCTCTGAAGACACTAAGTACGGCTTCCTCTGAATGGTACGGCCAGGTACAGAAATGTACAGCCATAATACAGCAGCAGCAATAAATAAAAGGGTACGGCCTCCTCTGAAGCCTCTGGATTTGAAGAAAATAGGCGCCTTGATTGCAATATGCTTCCCAGATGAAAACCTATGTAGAAACTCTGTAAATAAATAATCTCTGAAGTTCAATGATCTCTTCTGGATGAAGAAACCTCTGTGCTGGCAATAAATCAGATGTTATTTCACACCCTCTGAATCGCTCTCACTGGAGATGGCTCGTTCCCCAATGCATTCGAGATTGAAACCCTAAAGCTTCTATGCTCTGCTCAAGACTTGATCAATTTTCAATTCATAAAATGACATAATGCTCGAATCCCAAGGCAAATGCACTATATCCCTCAAAAGTGAGAATTCCTTAAAGATAGGGAATTTTTAAATAATTCGACTTTTTATTCTTTTAATATTTCAATAGTTTCACTCAAATTTTTAATTATAAAATATAATTAAAAATTGGCCCCCTTTCATGATGGGCGACCCCCTTCAGCCAAATCACTTAAGTTATAATAAAATATTATAACTTTATATTATAATCTCCCATTAATTAATATTTAATTAATTCAATTAAATATTAATATCTCTCTCATTATTCATCCGATGCCTGATCCGTCTGAAGCTGACGAATACTGAAGTGATTCTGAACACTGCCAAAATCATACTGCTAAAAATAGCAGGTGTCCCGCACTGACTGCCAAGAACTGCTAAAAATAGCAACTTCTGCAAGAAATGTCCGAATGAGTCCGAACGAAAGCCAAAAGATCAAACTCTGCCAACAGATGTTGAGCCAAGCTCCAACGTGACCCTCTATCCAATCTATCAGCCTACGAGGGTCGTATGATAGGCCAATCCTGTACTCCGAGAGATGTCACTGAGAAGGGGACATGACAGTCCGCCCCTCCTGAAATTGCTTGTCCTCAAGCAATCTCAATGCCGGATGCTGCAGAATATCCTCGCTCTCCCATGTAGCATCCTCAACCGGCAAATCTCTCCATTTCACCAGATATTCCCTGATAGTCCTCCGACGCAACTGTCTCTCCCTGTACTCCAGGATGGACTCAGGTACTAAGATCAACTTTCCCTCATCATCTAAGGGAGGTAGAACTGCAGATGGTAGCACACGGTGTCCCAACGCCTTCTTGAGGCGTGACACAAGAAAAACATTGTGTACCTTGCTCTCTGCCGGAAGCTCGAGCTCGTAAGCCACCTCGCCAACTCTCCTCAGAAGCCTGAAAGGACCGTAATAACGTGGCTTAAGCTTCTCTGACCCACTCTTCCTAAGAGTGGACTGACGGTAGGGCTGCAGCATGAGGTAAACCATGTCACCAACCTCGAAATGCCTCTCCGTCCTCTTCTGATCCGCATACTGTTTCTGCTGATTTTGTGCCTTGGCTATATTTTCCTTGAGAGCCCTCATAGTATCCTGACTCTTCTGCAACCAACCTCCTGCACTTGGCACTCTACTGTTGCTCAGTAGCAAATCAAGGAAACTCGGCGCCTCATACCCGTACAACGCCATAAAAGGAGACATCTGAATAGTCATGTGGAATGTCGTATTATAGCAATACTCGCACAAGTGAATCCACTTGGCCCATGCCTTCTGCTGCCCTGCAATATAATTCCTGAGATATCCTTCCACCCACTTATTCACTATCTCCGTCTGCCCATCTGTCTGTGGATGGTAACTAGTGCTCGGCCTAAGCTCGGTCCGCAAAGTCTGAATACCTCCTGCCAGAAGTTACTCAGGAACCGACTATCTCGGTCGCTCACGATGCTTCGAGGCAACCCATGAAGTTTGAATACCTCGCGAAAGAATACCTCTGCTACCTGTGTAGCTGTATAGGTCGTGGTGATCGGAAAGAAGTGGGAATACTTCGTAAGCCGATCCATAACCACATAAATACAATCTCGCCCCTGGGCTTTAGGCAAGCCCGTAATAAAGTCCATCGACAGTTATTCCCACTTCGTGTCAGGAATCGGAAGTGGCTGTAGTAAACCTGCCGGGTACGTGTTCTCCTGCTTGTTCTGCTGACAAACAGGGCACTCACGCACGTATTGAAGAACATCCGCCTTGAGTCCTTTCCACGTGAACCTCTCCCGTATCTACCTGTAGGTTTTGAAGTATCCGGGATGTCCTGCTGTAGGCATGTCATGAAAGGCTCGCATAACAATGTTCTTCACCTCTGACCCTGGGATCAAAAATATCCTGTTCTTGTAAATGATCAAGTCATTTACAAGCGTATACCTGGTATCAACTGCTGATCCCTCAACAATGTTGGAGGCCCAACTATCCTTGGCATACTCTGCCACTATCATATGCCTCCAATCCTCCGAGATATGAACCATAGTGCTCAAATACGGTCTACGTGAAAGTGCATCAGCCACTACGTTCTGTGTACCTTTGATATATGAGATATCAAAGTCATAAGCCTGCAACTTACTGACCCACTTCTGCTATCTATCATTGAGATCTTGCTGCCCCAAGAAGTGTCTCAAACTGTTATGATCAGTTTTAATGCAAAATTTGCTGGCAACAAGTTATTGTCGAAACTTTGCTAAGGCATGCATAATTGCGAGCATCTCCTTATCATATATGCTATACAGTCTCTCTGGTCCTCTGAGCTTGTGGCTCTCATACACAATCGGGTGCTTGTCCTGCATAAGCACCGCACCAATGCCCTCACCTGATGCATCGCACTGAAGCTTGAACGGCTTTGTAAAGTTAGGTAGTGCCAAAACAGGGCATGTGGTCATCAACTCCTTGAACTTCATAAAACACTCCTGTGCCTCAGAAGTCCAAACAAAAGCCCCCTTCTTCAGTAAATCTGTCATCGGGGCTGCATGTCGTGAATAACCATTCACGAATCTGCGGTAGAACCCACATAAACCGAGAAACCCTCTCAACTGTGTCAGGTTTGCCGGTGTAGGCCAATCAACAATGGAGCGGATCTTTTAAGGATCCATACGCACTCCATCTGTACTGATAATATGACCTAGATATAGCAATTCGGTCATCCCCAAGTCACACTTGGATTCCTTGGCGTACAAGGACTCCCTCTCCAAAATACTCAATACGATCTCCAAATGAGCCAAGTGCTCCTGCCATGTCCTGCTGTATATGAGAATATCATCGAAGAAGACTAACACAAACCTCCTCAGTAATGAATGAAAAACCCTATTCATCGTAGACTGAAAGGTAGCTGGCGCATTAGTGAGCCCAAATGGCATCACTACGAACTCAAAGTGCCCACAATGACATCTGAAGGCTGTCTTCTCTATGTCCTGCTCACGGACTCTGATCTGATGATAACCCGACCGTAAATCAATTTTGGTAAAGTAACAGGCACCATGGAGCTCATCAATAAGCTCGTCAATCCTCGGTATCGGGTAACTGTTCTTAATTGTCCTCTTATTCAGGACCCTGTAATCAATGCACATGCGCAATGTCCCATCCTTCTTCTTAACCAAGACAACCGAAGAAGCGAATGGCGATTTGCTAGGTCGAATGTGACCCATAGCAAGTAACTCCTTTATTGTCTTCTCTATCTCATCCTTTAACCTCTTAGGATGCCTGTAAGGAGTTATCATCACGGGCTTAACGCCCTCCTCGAGCTCAATAATGTGCTCTATGCCCTTGTCTGGAGGTCTACCTGGCGGAATATCACTGAACACCTTATCATGCTTAATCCTCAACTTCTGAATGTCCGGATGATATTCTATCTTTTGCTGTCCCTCCTGTATAGGTGCTAAATGACACTCGGCAGCCCACTCTACCATGTCGTGACGCATGAGCCGCTCCATCCGACGAAAAGAAATTGTTTTGATGTCGCTGTCCCGTATTGCTTTTAATATGTGTGTCTTCCCATTGACATCAAAACGGATCTCCATATCCTTGAGACGAAGAGTGACTTCCTCCAATGAATGAAGCCACTTCATTCCCAAGACCAAATCATATCCCCCATATTAACAACATAGTAATCAGCCTTGAACTCATAATTGTTCAAGCGTAAAGGGAGATCCTTTATCATGCGTTCACACCTCAGCGTGTGCCCGTCGGCTACCTTAACTCTAATCCCTTCTAACTCCTCAGTGATGAGTCCGCGTTTTTCAACAAACCTAGCATCAATGAAATTATGTGTGGCTCCTATATCAAGAAGAGAAATGACCCTCTGTCCTGCCAACACACCACGAATCCTGAAAGAGCCCTCCTGCTGTATGCTAGATAAGCGCGCCTCCTGTAACTGAAGCTCTGGCTCTGTCTCAGCTCTAGGCTCTGGAGCCTCTGACTCTGAATCCTCGGAACTCTCCTGCTGTTCGGAATTTTCTGATTCTGAGTCCTCATAATATGCCCACATCACTCGATTTGCCCTGCCCTTAGGTCTTAGAGGACAATCATGATTGGCGTCATACGGTCCTTTGCAGTAGAAGCAAAGCTTCTTCCTGCGTAGGTCATTAAGGGCCTCACGATCCAAAGGTGGAGCTGCTGATTTACCCTTTGAATCGTTTTTAAAGTCTGATTTTTCTTTGTTAAAATCAGATTTGTCCTTATTTCTGTTAAAGCTCTTATTATCTCTGAATGATGAAGAACCTCTGGAGTTAAATCTACTAGAAGGTGTTGCTAACTCCATGCTTCGTGCTTTCTTCATCGCCTCCTGTAAAGAAGGAGGATCAAAGGCTTTGATCCAACCTCTCAGTGGCTCTGTCAAACCCTCCAGGAAGAGTACTACCAATCGCCTCTCTGAAATGTTCGGAACCATGACTGATAACTTCTGAAAGTCACCAATATAGGACTCCAAACTGCCACTCTGTCTCAACTGAGCCAAGTCTCTGAAGTAGGATTCTGGATCCTTCCTGTCAAACCGCTCAACCAATCTGTCCACAAACTCCTGGTATGACGTGATCCTGTCATGCTGTAAGGTCACCATACCGTGGTGCCACCAATCGTAAGCTACTCCCTCAAGATGCAGTGTCGCATACCGGATAGCATCTCTCTCAGCCATCGGGCGTAATGTGAGGAATGTGTCTAACTTACTAATCCATGCCTGGGCTGTCACCTTGCCACTACCATCGAACATCGCTAGATTGAGTTTGTTTGTAGCATGTTTTAGGTCATTGTTCTGATGTCTAGGTCTCCAATCCTGTTGTCCTCTGCGATATTCTCTCCTCTGTGTAACAAATCGGTCAAAGGAAATCCTCTCTCTGACATCAGGTGGTACTAACTCCCACTCCTCGTTCGCTGCCATAAGTGTATCTACGAACAACTCCTCATGCTCCTCACCTGCAATAGCCTCATCGGGCTCCTGTCTCACAAAAGTAGGCCTAGTGGGCCTGTCTGCTGTCCGTGAAACAGTCCTAGGTGCTCTCCGAGATCCTGCATCACTCCTGTTATCGTCACGCTGTGGTGACGGTCTCCTCTGTATACCTAACCTCTGGATTGCCACTGCCAACTACTGTAGCACATCGTTAGATTGCCGCTGACCTGCTCGTAAGTCTCTGAGAGTGTCTAAAACCTCGGCATCGTCCTGATCTCTAGGGTTATTAGGAACCTCTGTTCTAGGTATATCTGCTCTATCAGCCCTGTCATTCCTGTCAGCCATGTTTACTGGCTGTCTACTCAAACTCCGTTGCCTGTCAATCAAGGCACGTCTACGTGTATAATACTTGTATGGTACAAACTCGTCTGGCTGCATATGATGGCTAAACCCTCAGGATGGCAGGATTTAGCTCTGATACCACTGTAGAAACCCCTTGTTTCCCCTGATTCTGAATCTGACTGAGTTTTGGTTTGTTTTTGCAATTTTTGATTTTTTTGGGTTTTTGTGAATTTTGCATAAATAATGAAGATGGCGATTTTTGAAAGAAATAAAAAATAAATGCAAATAAAATAATATATCTCTGGAAACAATAGATTCTATTGCTAAGATGGATGCCAAGCAATTTATTGATCTTCTGAAACAATTACAATAATGATCCTCTAACATGAATATAAAAAGCAATGATTTTTATTGAAAACCTGATTGGCTGCAATACAGTACGGCTGCAATAAAAGACCTCCAGATGATGGTACGGCTAAGGTATTAAATCGCTCTCCCTTGAATCCACTGCCAGAAGAATATGCGCCTTTGATAATGGAGTCAGATTGCCAAAACTGGAGGCGTTTTGCTCTGAAGACACTAAGTACGGCTTCCTCTGAATGGTACGGCCAGGTACAGAAATGTACGGCCAGAATACAGCAGCAGCAATAAATAAAACGGTACGGCCTCCTCTGAAGCCTCTGGATCTGAAGAAAATAGGCGCCTTGATTGCAATATGCTTCCTAGATGAAAACCTATGTAGAAACTCTATAAATAAATAATCTCTGAAGTTCAATGATCTCTTCTGGATGAAGAAACCTTTGTGTTGGCAATAAATCAGATGTTATTTCACACCCTCTGAATCACTCTCACTGGAGATGGCTCGTTCCCCAATGCATTCGAGACTGAAACCCTAAAGCTTCTGTGCTTTGCTCAAGACTTGATCAATTTTCAATTCATAAAATGACATAATGCTCGAATCCCAAGGCAAATGCACTATATCCCTCAAAATTGCGAATTCCTTAAAGATAGGGAATTTTTAAATAATTCGACTTTTTATTCTTTTAATATTTCAATAGTTTCACTCAAATTTTTAATTATAAAATATAATTAAAAATTGGCCCCATTTCATGATGGGCGACCCCCTTCAGCCAAATCACTTAAGTTATAATAAAATATTATAACTTTATATTATAATCTCCCATTAATTAATATTTAATTAATTCAATTAAATATTAATATCTCTCTCATTACTCATCCGATGCCTGATCCGTCTGAAGCTGACGAATACTGAAGTGATTCTGAACACTGCCAAAACCATACTGCTAAAAATAGCAGGGGTCCCACACTGACTACCAAGAACTGCTAAAAATAGCAACTTCTGCAAGAAATGTCCGAATGAGTCCGAACGAAAGCCAAAAGATCAAACTCTGCCAACAGAAGCCGAGCCAAGCTCCAACGTGACCCTCTATCCAGTCTATCAGCCTACGAGGGTCGTATGATAGGCCAATCCTGTACTCCGAGAGATGTCACTGAGAAGGGGACATGACATTGGTGATGGTTGGAGTGACTGTTGGAGGGAAGATGATCTAAATTTCAGAATTGATAATGGTAATCCATCTCTTACCAACTATTTTGCTAATCCATTTGTATATTTACCAATGGATCGAAGAGAGATTTTAAGTAGAGATTGGAGCGTTGCTAGTTGTTGGTGTTTCAATTAGCACCTCTAGAGTGTTTTTTAGAAAGAAACAACTATTGCAAGTGTGTTAGTACATGCTCTTCGGATTATAGAGAGGAAGATCTCTCTTTGCTGATTTTCTATGTTAAAAAGTGTACTAAGGTTCCTATCTTTTGTACTTAGTGGCAGGACACAAGGGTGCATAAACACAATGCACCGTAGCTAAGCTTTTCTTTGGTTTCCGTAGAACTTAACTACGACTAACTAGCTTCTAGACTATCCTACCTCCTCAAGATAAACAGAGCATGAGGGTGTAGGAGACAAATGGATGGGTTGGATCACTTGAATCCACCATCTCTGTGGAATATGGCTGAGGCTCTGAACTCTCGGATATATGCCAAGATAAGGTTCGATGCAAGTAAACACTCGTTACGGTAAATTGGATCTGAGACTTGCCAAGGAGGAGGAACCCCTGTCCGAGGTATAGGCTTGGAAGCAGCTTACTGGAAACAACAAGGCACGATGATTCGGCTAACAAGATTCTCGAGGAGGTGACGACACCTGTCCAAAGTGTAGGCTGAAAGATAACTCATTAAACAACATCACACGATAATGATCGATAACAAAATATCCAAGGAGGTGACGACACTTGTTCGAGGAGGAGATTGAAACAATACACTATTTGAAAACAAGACTTTGAAAGAACTCAAGTATTTAGATCAAGCAAGCATGCGCCATCTGATTTATTTCTTCAAGCTTCTCCGAAGAATTACAAAGGTTGGGACAGCAAAGGCACAAAATCATGCACAATTACGATCAACCAACAAACTCGCATCCAAGAGTGAATAGATATGAACAAGCTAACTCTGGCAACAATGGCGCAGCAATTTTGCTTAGCAAATAAAGGTTAAACAAATAATGAGCCCAAGGCTCTTATTTATAGAAACTCAAAGGAGTAGGCAACCCTAAAATCTCCTTGAGTTAACAATTAGTTCTTGCCAATCAGCAAGATTTATTCTTATGTCTAAAAGAAGGTGAGCAAGCAGTTAATTGGAAAACTACTTCAGTTAACTGATACTAAACAAGAGTCAAACTGGGAGTCTACCTCAGTTAATTGACACCTAACTAAAAGTGAACTATAATTACAAATGTGTCTCCAAATAGACATCCACCTTTTAAGGATATTTGAGATCCATAAATCGTGGGATTCAATTAGACATCCTAGATCAGTGGGATCTGACATGCATGATTTGTGGAGATCTGGAGTCAACTTGGAAAGGGGCATCAAGTTGACTTCAGTCATATTTATTGCTATTTGGAGGGTAGGACGTCCTTCCTTGGTGCTTTACACCTCTTCGCCACTGGTCAACAAAGTCTCAATCCAATCGTTGACCTCTTTGGCCCCCGAGCAATTAATGCTTCTTAAGATGACTGTGTGGCTTCTCAGCATCTCTTCCCCTGTCCCAAACTGCTATTGATAGTTTATGCATTGAGCAGCTGCTTCATCTAACGGGATAGACATGGCTGGAATTTTGGCTAACTTACAACCATTGGGATTTTCAAGGAATGAACCATGGATGACGTCTTGAAACCGTCTTTGTACCATTCCAAGCTCAATGAATTCTCCTCCCTCACGTTGATATTCTAACTCAGGGAAGGATACTACTAACGTTCTCACGAAGTTGATAATATTAGCGACAAAGTGTCTATAATCAATCAACTCCACTGAATTGGCATCGTAGGCTCTCACCTTGTATGCCAATTGTTCTTTCCAATCAAAGAGATGGCGTTTGTTCTTAGTGGTTGTAACTGATTGGTATGCTTGTTGCAGATCAGCAACTGTCGCTTCCTCTCTCGGCCTCTCTTGAGCTGCCTCCAAGTCTAATTGCTAGATCTCTGATTGTAGTCCATATGCTCTATCTCTCAGCTGGTATGCTTCTGGTAATACACATCGTCCTTTGACAACAAACTCATCCACTTGACATCTCAAGTGTTTACCGTATGTGATCAATTGATGATGGTTTCTCTCTGCTGGGAGATCTAACAACTCTTGAGCAAAAGCCGAGGAGTTGGGAGTGTTGTGCATCAAGCTAGAAATGCACATTCTTAATTGACGGTTTTCAGCCTTCAAGGCTGCTTTGTCTTGTCCATCTTTCATCATTCTTTCCTTGACGCTTGCTGAGGCAATTTCGAGAAGGTTTGCTTCCACCTGATGAGTGGTCTTTCCAAGGTTCACCTTTGATAGCGTGAAATCTTCAACCCTCACATTGTGTATGTCTTTATCTTCAGGTGGGGCAACAGTCTCTATGATAACCTCGTTCTCTACATTCCTCTCTACATGTGTCTGCTTCTTTAACTTCTTAGCTGACATGTCTTGAGGGACACGATCGAATTCTGTGAAGTGAAGCTGATAAGAAGATCTTTCCCTCTTCCTTGCAAGTGAACTTTCTAGCTAGATAGAATCCCAACGAGCTTCGCTGGAAGGAGGAACATAGGCCCCTTGAATGCTGGAAGAACGAGACTGTGTCGTGGCGATGCCTTGTGGTGGTGAGTCCAAATCAATGGGACTTTGCGACCTCTGTGATGGTGGTGAAGACAGGGGCTCTGTTTCTATCACAGGCACCATTTTTGTTGCAACTGCTTCTGCAATGGCTTCCATCTCTGCAGTGATTATTTCAATCACTGGCTTTGGTGTAGCTGCAACATTCCCAACTATTTTAGGTAAATTGGTGGTTGTCTCTACCTGTATCTCTTGCTGGCTTTTACTAGCAATTCCTCTTCTTCCCCATGTGCTCCCTGACATTCGCATTCCTTGTGGAAGAATGTTCATCTTCTTTTGTCTAGGTTTCTTCCTAGACGAGGAAGGTAGTGTAGATTGAACCGTTGGCGGCTCTTATCGGGGAAGTACTACCTTCCTTGTCCTTTTACTGTCAAGGTAGAGTTGACTGTGTCGAACTACTCTACCAGTTCTTTCTTCGATAGACGTACTTTCTGTTGCGTACCAGTCTACTTTGCCGAGTGGTTGCACACCTACATTGCTCGTGAAGAAGAAAGAATGACCTCTTCTTCGTCATCAGATAAACCCTCAATCTCCTCTAACATGAATTCTGCAATTTGCAAGAGCCTAAATCTGCTGTAGTTCTTTCTTCTCAGATGGAACTCATCTTCGCAATTGGCCCAAAAATCCTCCATGAAAGGTTCATGTGATCATCTTTGCTTGAGATGTGCCGCGAAGATTCCTCTGGGATCATATGATGACCTCCTGTCAATGAGGTATTTGAGATTAAATCTCACTATTTCCTGGCTTATCAACCTAGCATCGGCTGCAGTCATGCATTTGTAGAGTCCCATTTGAACAGGGACGTTTGTAGCAGACTTCTTCTTTTGGCGAAGGTAAGAGTTAACCTCGGCTAACTGCCTGAGGAATTCCATGAACACTACCTTGTCTGAAGGGTAGCGTGGCATCATGGCGGGGTGGCCATTGTAGCCGTACACGTGTTTGTATGTGAAAGTGGGGAATTGGAAGAACCAATCCGCCCAGTCCACCATTGCTGCCTTAGCCGCTGGTGAAATACGGACGTGCATCTCATGGTCTAGCTCGCGCATGGTGTGCATAGTGAAAAGATTGTTCATCTTCTTGAAGTGCCTTTCCCCTAGAGTAAACTCAAGGCGAGGAAAGTATTCTTGGACCTTTTCAATACCCAATGTTCCCACAATGTTTAGTGTTCTGAATTCGCCTTGGAAGGCTATCAGGTATACCAAGTAGGAACACATGTGGAAACGGTGCTGTTCTAGAAATCTGGTAAATTGTTGGTGGAGTGTGTCATTGATCAAAGAGGCCCAGTCGTAATGTTCTTTCTTGCTGATTATTTTGCCAATAATATAGAACATCCACGGTTGGAAGGATTTTCCCTCTTCTTGTCCAGTGACTCTGCTAAGTAGAGTGATTAACACCGCGTACTCATCTTTGAATTCTCCTCGCCCAACCAATTTGGGCAAGCTGGTTTCTTCACTGTTAACCAATGTTCAGCCACTATTAGTGAACACTTGTCCTTTGAAGCCTCGAATGCCTTTCCATATTCTATCACAGACACAACCTTCCTGGTAGGGCATGGTGGAATTGCAAAACATGTCTCTATGTCCTTCAGCTTTAAGTTGCAAATCACCTTTACGTCCACTGACAGGATTTCTCTTGTAGTAGGGTTGGAATGCTTTGTGCAAGCAATGACAAGCTCAATGCTCTGTAAAGTGATAGGAATGGATGCAGCTTGGAATAAGCCAGACTCTTCAATGTTCTGCAATGTAATCTGGTTCATGCCCTCCAAGTCCTCAAAACTGACTTTTGGATTTTTCTACCATAAGTCTGTGTCATTCGTCTTCAGATAATCATGGTACAAGACCGTCTTGGTCTTGTATTGTACCTGGGAGTACTGCATTCTGCAAGACTTAAAGATTGACTGGGCACTTGACCTTGTTCTGACACTTTCCCGAAACCCTTAAATATAGCGCCTACTGAGAAGTATTTTTCCTGGAAAAATCTGGCACGTGGGTTTTGTTCGTGCTTGGAAGCTGAACAAACCCAGTTCCTTGGATTTTTGATTTGGAGACTTTTTCGGAAAGATCTGTAAAAATAGGGGCAACAACTTTGCTGAATCTGGCAAATTTGAGAAGATGGATTTTGCTAGAAAAATGCACTGATCATACCCAGCTGGTCAGATCTGAGGTAATCTGTCGTTTCCTGTGACATGCAAAGAATTATAGACAAAAATAGAGGAAGTAGACAAAAGGTGGATTGGAGGTTATAAATTGTCACTTTGCATTAATTTGCCTCTGGAAACAATCCTCGGAGAAGAATACTTTTACTGCCACTGATCTTCAGAAATATCGAAGATCCGTCCAAAACCTCTGCCAGATCTTGAAAATGTGTTCTTGGGAGCTATTTGTTGTTTTATCCTTCAACCTGCAAAAGAATAATGAAGAATGGGATGCCTAGCAAGAATATATGATGATTTGAGTTGAGATCCACCAAGTATGGATGCCAACTCGTGATTTAGGTCTAATTTGGAGTTCCAAAAGGTGATTTTCACTGATTGTGGAGTGTTTGGCTTCTTTTGCCTCCAAATTTGCTAACTCAAGTTAGCATTTTGCTTTGACTTTGTTTAGGCGTCCATCCTTGGAGGTGATCATTTTTTGTCAATTTTGCAAGCTGAAGTGCCTCCGTTTGATCTTCAATTCTGGTTGCTCAGTTGATCTTTGACAGTGGTTGACAAATTCGTTGTTGAGATGAGATTGACCAGATGAGATATGTCAGGGAGTGATCAACTCAGAAAACTGAATTTGGACCTCTAGAATGAAGGGCGGCTTTCTTTGAGAGGGGCGCTTTTGACAAAGCCTTAGTCAATTTACATTGACTGTTCTTTGTTTTGACCTTTTCAGACCCTCTGTGGTTCAATCTGACTTTCCTGTTGTCAGATGAATCAGATGACTCTGCTTGACGAGGCGTTGGGTAGCCAGCTCAGCTCTGCACAAGATGACTGACTATCATCTCATGAAAGTGAGTTTAGGTCCTTGAAGTTCAAGGGTGCCCTTGGCCACCAGGGGCGCTTTTGACCTTTTGATTGGTTTTGGCTGTGTTCTAAACTGCCTGCTTTGATTTCTGTCATCAGGTGATTTAGCTATCAGATGTCTTTGCTGACCGTCTCATTGACGAGATTGATCATAGTTGAGAAGGTCATCTTGGGAAGCAGTGAAGATTCCGCTTGAATCTAAATGCCTTCAAGAAAGGGCGCCTTTCCTCAAGAGGGGCGCTTTTGGCAATGCCTTAGCCATTTTTTGGCTTGTCTTTTCAGTTCTTCAGTTCTGGCTTTTTCTGCTTGATCTCAGCTGGTGATCATTTGGCGTGTCCAGTGA
Organism: Sequoiadendron giganteum; assembly: GCA_007115665.2. NCBI lineage: Eukaryota > Viridiplantae > Streptophyta > Pinopsida > Cupressales > Cupressaceae > Sequoiadendron > Sequoiadendron giganteum. Next base: position 151,372,926 of record CM021103.1, on the reverse strand, counting down.
TTGTGTTATCAAATTGATCACGTAGCTGGGAGGAAGCTGGAAAGACATCGTGTATGAAGCAGCTGGTGACAGGTTCATCTGGTACCTTGAACTGAGGGGTGCCCCTGGCCAGCAGGGGCGCTTTTAGCTTGAGGCTTTCTATTTTAACATCTTTATTGCTGATAGATTCTCCATACTTAGTTGATGTTTGGCCGTTGATCTTTGAATCAGATGATCTGACTGATGGTTGCGTTGTCGAGACGTCACGAACACGAAGGAGATGACTGAGCTAAAGATGCAAAGTGATTATGTTTTGCCTTTGAGATCCAAGGATGCCTTTCTCCAAGAGGGGTGCCTTTTTGACCTTTAGACTGTGTTTTGCCTTGGCAGCCAAAACGTGCACCTTCCAAAGTTAGCCAAATTTTGGCCTTTTTCGTTTTGAGGAACTCCTTCGTTATAACAACATCTTTTTGACCTTTTCCACCATGGCTTCTTCGTTGGAGCTTTTGAGGTTTAGCTTTCAGCACCTGGTATTGGTCAATCTGCCATTAATGGCTGCGAAGTTCCTAACTTTGTTCCTGAAAAACGAGAATAGACCCACCAGAGTAAAACATATCTTTTGATGATTCTGACTTGATCAGTGTGATTGTGAAGTCAATTAACCCTATCAAAATAATTTTCAATCATTTCCGGGAAGGTCCTATTTTTAAGGGTTTCCCTAAAAATAGGGGCATAAAACCCTAATTTTCAGATTTTCAGAATTTTAACCATATGTTCCTTGACAGAAACCCACAAAGACTTCATGTTTGGTTTGACCTAAAACATACTTTCGACGACATTTTTACATTGTTTAGCTCAATTTAAGTGGAATGCCAAAAAAGATATTTTGGGTACAATACTAGTATGGCCACTCTTAGGAGTATTCCTTCACAAATAATAGATCAGTTTTTCAGTTTGGAGCTTGCTGTTTGGTTGTAGGTCAGTCACATCATTTCATGGGTTGCTCTGAATCAGGGGAGTTGGCACACTATTCTTTGTCAAGGTAGTGAGGATTTCTAGTTGGTGTTTACTTGGAGGTATTTTCATAGCACTTTTGAGTGGATTTGGTACAACATAATGTTTATCACACATGCTTATACTTGGAAAATTCATTTGTATTGCTGTTGTCCTTTGCGTAGAGCAACAAAATCAAATTGTACTTCACTAATTTCAGTTTTGAGCAACAATGCTTTTTGTTTACTTCAGATCTTCCAAACTGAAAGAGTTCATCTTATGAAGGTTTGTGTTGTGAACTTTGGTAGCTTACTCTCAGTGATCGTTCAGGACAGTGAGCTTCTGCATCCTTTGGCTCATTTTTTAGAAATCCTTGGAGTTGGAACTGCGAGAGGTTTCGCAAGTCTTCATGATTGTATCAGAATAGTACAATGGAGGCATGTTAGATCTTTGGGGTCCTTTGGTGATGAGCTTGTTGAACTCTTGCAAAGGATTGTTTCCCCTTTGGCAAGAAGAGTGGAGGAATTTGCATTTTCTGTTATGATTCTATGTGACACATTGAGGAGATACGTTGAGGATTCTAATTGTGGGCAAAATCCCAGTGGTAGTACTACTATCCACTTTTTGATCTGCCTATGGATGACTTCAGTTCTTTGGCTAAATATGAGTTGGATGACTTTATCGGACAAGCAGTTGAGTACTTTATGGTTGTGGCTGGTTGGTAAAGATGATTTGATCATAGGAGATGTCTCTTTAGTTACTACCATATTCATATGTCTTGTATTTTTCAGTAGGTTTTCAGATTGATTATTGTTGCCCTTACATTCTCGTGTTGGTTACAGAGACATCTTTTCATAAGCAGATGGTTGTTAAGCCTTGGCAAGCTATAGGGCAGTTGGTTGTGAGTGTTCTTCTGAACACAATTTATTTATTTGTTGCCTCATCTTTGGTAAGTGGCGGTCACTACAGACACTACATGGAGATGGTGTGCATTGTTTTGGATGGTGTCTCATTGATTCCAATAGTTTGGGTGTGTTATTGTGTTCGAAACTCTTCCTTTGGCACTTGGAAGTTAAATGTCAATGTTATGATTTCAGTTGGCAACCATAGAGGGATTCCCTGGTTGGCAGATTACAGGGTTGTGATGATGATTGATTTGCTTCATTTTTAGGATGTCATTAAGGGATATCTTGGATTTCGTTCTCTATGGAAAACCAGATTCTTTTCTCTATTGCCCAGGATCGTGATTGACAGTGAACTAGCCGATGTTGTTTTCATTGAGTTGCCTTGGTAGGATATATTACATGGCAATGAGTTCATCCCTCTTAGGGTTTTCAATATGGGTGTTGATGATTATTACTTTTCTGGGAGGGTGCAATTTGAGCATGTTGGTTTGCTAGTTGCGCTCAGAGTGGTGCAACATCACATGGCAGTTCCTTTTTGAGGTCGATTTGGAACCCTAGGATCAATTGGGTTTGCAATTCAATAGTTAAGGATGAGGAAGCCAATGTCAGCTTACTGGGGTTTACTCCCATGGTGTTCCAATTTAGTGGTTTTGGAGAGCAGTTTCTTGAGGAGTTGACAGAGATGGTGCACTATTTGATTGCTCTACTTACTAGTTGTTATCAGGAGGTCTCTTGTGTTGGCATCCAATAGGGCAGTGCTTTCAGTGGTTGGTGCTATAGATCTTCTAGGTTGGCTTGGGACCCTGGGATCATACTCAGTTTCACTTTGGTTTAGCATAGTGATGAGGACAAGCAATTTTGAGAAGGGCGGACTATAATGTCCCCGTTTTTTGGCCCTCTTAAGGAATAATCATTATTTTAATTATTTAATGTTACTAGGCAAAATGGTGCAAAGTCAAAAGGGTATTATTAAATAATTATATTTAAAGGTTAAAAAGTGACATACTTTAATGATAAATTAATAAAGTCACTTTATTAATAATGTCTTCAAAAAGTGATTTAGGTATTAGAGAGTCACATCAAGGAGTCACATCAAGGGGCTACATCAAGATGGCACATCAAGGAGTCACATCAAGATGTCACATCAGGGGGTCACATCAAGAGGTCACATCAAGGAGTCATATCAAGGGATCACATCAAGGAGTCACATCAAAGAATATTAAAATATTCTTCTAAAAGCTTGTTGAA
>CM021103.1:151088943-151369701 GCA_007115665.2 Sequoiadendron giganteum | reverse complement strand
AAAATAAAACATAGAGATGCATTTAAATAAGTTTTGCCTTGAGAAACAACTCTCAAACCCTAATTCTTTGAAACCCTAAATTTAGTTCATGCAACGAACTTTAGGCGTTCTCTTTTTCTTCCTTTCAAAATTTTGAAATTTCCAAAAATTTCACTAAGGCATGAGAAATTGGGCGCCCTTCCTGAGGTGAGGCGCCCAATCTCTCCAGACTTAACCAATTTTTCATCATTTTCAACTTCTCTTCGATTTTCCACCCTAGTTTGATCCTAACTTCCAAATTGATCCGGCGGACGAGCTGATCGTTTCATCACGGAGCCTAATCGAATCTGACGACATTGTTCTAGAGACGTCTTCTGACGAAAACTTTGTTTGACCCTTCAAATTGTCGGGCGCCTATCTCTACCAAGGGCGCCCATTTTCTCCAGTGTTAGCCATTTTAATGATCTTCAAACTTTGCTTGTCTTCTGACCTTCAAATGAATTCATGATTTTGGGCGTTGTACTGATCTGACTAATTGGCTGACGGATTCACTGGATAGCTAAAATGATTTTGGAAGGGGTCTTCTCGACACTTCGTCTTCGAAAACTTAATTTTGATGGCTCTAAACCCTAGGCGCCCTTCTCCTTCAAGGGTGCCCATCTCTTCCAAAGATAGTTTTTATTCTAAGTTTTTCACTATTGCTTCTGACGTTTGTCGTTCTATTCACTTTTTTCTCTCCTATTTGGCTTGCGACATCTAATGACTGCCAACTTCGACGGACGTGTTGATGATTGCATTGGAAAGCTTGATCTAGTTTGACGAAGTTATGTTGGAGGCACCTTCAGCAAATTAACTCATTTCACACCTCAAAAACTTGGGCGCCCTTCTCCTTCAGGGGCACCCAGATTCACCAAACAACCATTTTAACTGTTATTCACCTTCAGAGTTCTAAACACCTCTCTCCGTGACCTTTGTTTGATTTGGATTTGCTAGCGCCTGGGTGATATGACGAGTTGACGACATCCGTTGCTGGTAGGAAACTGAAGAGATTGAGCACACTTGCAAACCGTAACTGTTAGATTAGGTCATCCAAAAAGTTGGGCGCCCTTGGCCACCTAGGGCGCCCAGAGTTACCAGACTTAGAAAATTTTCATCTTTTCGTGATTTGCATTTTGTCTCCAGCATAAAACTCCTTCGTTTGATTTGAGATTCCCGATGATTGTGTCGTCGAATGATTGTGTTGATTGATTCATTGCAGAGCTAGGCGGATTTTGAGCAACAATGGCTTGGAGGTAGAAACCCTAATTCTGACTTTTGACCCTTTGAAAAGTTGGGCACCATTCTCCTTCAAGGGCGGCCATGGCTGGCAGACAACCATTTTTTTGGAATTTTCAAACTTTACCTCGTTTAACGTGCCTTCCTTGTCCTTAACTGTCGGAACAGAAAAATTTTCTAAGGCATTGAAGTATGGGCGCCAAAACTGAGCAGGGGCACCTGGATTCACCAGCGTTAGACAAAATTTTGCAATTTTAATTTTTCAATCTTCCTTTTTTTGTTCTTCGTTTTTCATGCATGTTCCTTGTTGACAGCCTCTATTTGACGCTTGAACGTTTGATTCTGACACCTGGCAGTTGAATGACCTCCATTGATGACCTTGGATCTCCAAAAAAGCTTTTGAAAAAGAAAAATAGACCTAGTAGGGTAAAACTGATCTTTTTGTGATTCTGACTGCACCAGCTTGACTAGGAAATATTTTAAGCCAATCAAAATCAGTCTTAACCCTAAAAGCCAAACTTTCTATTTTTAGAAAATTTTACAAGTATCCATTTCTTAAGAAACCCAGAAAAAGTTGCTAATTTTAACAAGGTTACCCCAAGTTTCTGGGACGGGGACAGCAGGGGACAGCGGGATGAGTCCCCAAGTTTTTGTTTTCGAGGCCAAAATTAGGGACGACAGGGGACGGCTATATAAAATATAGGGAAAATTTAAAATATTCATATGAAAACATGGATAAAGCATACATAATATACCTTATAGAACCTTAACATATAGCATTTGTGTTCAATATTCTTTGTCAATACTCAATACACATTGAAAATTCAGAATTAACATACATGAATCATAATACAACCTCCAAGTTATACTTTATAAACTTATATCAAATTACATAAGGTTATTTCCAGCTCACAAATTGTTGCACTCAAGGAGTTTTGGGCATCAAATTGCCTTAATATTCAGCCTATTTCCAATTGTGAAGAACTGTTTAAAAAGGTCAAAATCCTAAGTCTTTGTCTCTAAAACTTGTTAGTGAACAGCAAGCAAATAAATTCAAGTTTACACACTTTTGGAATAACTTTTTGTTATTTTTATATATCTCTAATAGAGCATCAAATATTTATCTTGTGAGTGTTCCAAATATTGTGAAAGATATATGAAAATAATTTAAACGAACAACTCAAAAACTAAAAAACTGAAAACTATTATATATATATATATAAATTTTATTTTTAAAACATGTTTTGACGTGGGGGACTACTGGGGGACAGTTGGGGGACGACTCAGGCGCCCCCTGGCGGTCCCCTGACGTCCCCGGGACTGGTCACCCGTCCCTCTTTTGGTCAACCCCGTCCCCGAGACGTTTCCTGAGATTTCTACAAAAAGAGGGACGGTCCCCTGCCATCCCCCTACCGTCCTGTTGACGTGTTTTTTATGACGATATCAACACAGAATAAAAATTCCCAACGGTCATTCTATTCTCTCTTGATCAAAGTATTCCGCATGCTAAGATTGCGTGAAAGTTCATGCGTTCAACTCCAAGGTTCCTTTAACGCGAATAGACTCAGTTAGCTAATGTGAATATGCTGGGTATTCAAGGGGACTTACGTAGTTGTTCGATTTTGTGAAGCAATTAGGATATGAATGATTTGACAGTATTGCTCTGATTCCTAAATTAACCGGGAAATACTGAATTAAAAAGGGATAGGGATAGGAATTCTACAAATCTACTTCTAAAGGGTGGAGGACGAGGATCGACTTAAACACTCTTCAAACCAGACTTTGCTTCGTCTCCTTTCGGACAACTCCGACAAAGTTGGTGCAATCTTCAAAGGATGAGAAAGGTGTTCAAATTATGACATAACATGTTCATACCATCACTATGATGCATACGGACATATGAGCCACAATTGAAGTTAAGTGCCAATACTCCAGTTGACCACGCAAGGCGAACTTACCATCAGTAAGCCCGCTAGTGGTATGGATGAAAGAAGATGTGCTCAAATCGCAACGCCACACTCCACAATTAACAACTACTTGCATAAAACAAAGTCTACTCTACTCTATCTACTTGAATTGGAAAGACGAACAAGCCTTGCTAGCTACTCACAATAGAAGATAGAACCACCAAACAATGATAAATCTTTATATTATAAGAGTGTTCACAACAACTTCTTACAAAGTCCTCAATGGGAAAACTTTCTTTCCTCCTCAATCTAAGCTAACTTCTAAGCTAAATGCTATATGCCTTCTACTCTCGCTCTGATTCAATTCTTGATCTAATGTCTAATTCTAATTCTAATCGATTACAAATGAGGGGGGATGCCCCTTTTATAGTTAGCCCATTTCAATGGATGGTTCAGATTCAATTACAATAAAGGGCTCAGATCGAGCCGCCTATGCCCTAATTAGGGTTTCTGCCCTAAAAACTGCCACTGAGGGGAGTGGGGCAATAAATGCATAGAATATTCTCCACTCCCTTGCAGGAACCATAATGAGCAATTAATGCCCACTATCTTCTTCTAGAAGATCTTCATCAAGCAGCGCGTTCCCACTGTCTTGCTCTCGGACTGCAAACTCGATCAATCGGGCCAATACCGCTTCAACCTCCTGGGCGGAAATCGGTGGAATATGGTTGAGCTGGAACTCCAAGACCGCTACCGTCTGACCGTGCCAAGTGTAAGACTTCTTCCATGCCACCAAGGCGTCCTAGGTATGCTGAATTATACTAGAGAAAGTGGAGACATTCTCAAAGTCATCCAGGACAAGCGACCTCGCAGCTAAGAAGAATGGAGCCAGTTTGTCTTTCAAGCCATCAGCAGTTATTTCCTCTGGGGCCAACTTTCTAGCAAATATGGCTTCTAATGTATTAAGGACTCCCTCCAAGATGTTACCCATTGCTTTCTTCACTCTGGCTGAATCTGCCCTTGCTGCATCATGAAATCCACGACCTGTGACCACCGAGGAGTACCAACTGGTGAAATCATACCTGCCACCATCCTGAATCACACCTCCATCCACCAAAGTTTGTAGAGGTATATGCATCAAAGCCCCCAAACGAAGTATAGTCTTCGTCTGATAGATGCGGGTATCGCCCCAAGCCTGATCCACCATGTCAATCCATGCCAAAATACTTGAGGCCTGCCGATAAGCATTGGCGAGGTCCTCCATGAATTTCCTTGTCTAAGTACGAACATGGCTAACCCACTTGTCCGCTTCCGTTTCCATCTTCTTTAAATCCTCTAAGCCAGCCACTGACTCCCTCGGAAGCTCTGGTGGACGTTCTACTGTTGGGTTTGTTGGTTCACCTGGACGTGCTAGACTCTGCACATATCCTATCAAGGTTTTGTGCTCCTTCTTCAATTTCTTATACTTCCCTTCCATGCGGAGCAACTGATCCTTCAATGCCTGATAGGAGTTATCGAACTCCTCAACAATTTGGGCTCCCGTAGGACGACCCAACTCTACGGTGGTGATCACATAATTTTCAGGCCTCTCCTCAGTTCGATCACAATCCTCTCTCGGAACAGCCACCTGAAGCGTGCGAGAGCCTGACTCATCAGTCGAGATCTTTGAAAACTTCCTGGCCCTCTTCTTTTCTGGTGGCGCACTGATCCTCCTGAGGAACTCCTTCATCTCGATGGCTGGATCCGTATCATCCTCGGGTTCTCTTCTCATTCTGTCCGAAAGCCAATCCGGCACCGTCTGCTGCGGATTGCAAATGGCAAAGGGCTGTTCTTCCATTGCCTCCACCTCATGTACTTCTCTTCTTGCACTGCTCTACTCGGGCTCATCATCTTCCACGAGCTGCGTATCTCCTGACCCTTGGGTCCCCTGTTCTGTGTTTTCCTCTTCCTCCAATGTCATCTCCAACATCTGTTGGAAACGAGTGTCAGCCACTGTTTCCTCTTCTTCCTCTTGTCGGCTAGCCCTGGATGCACTGACGCTTATACTATCTGATTCGCGGATGTTGGGTTGATCCACCTCCTCAAGCTCCCGCTCTTCACCTAATCCTGCCCTCTGATCAGCAAATAATGAAATCACTCTCAAACTCGAAGACTGAGTTTGTGAGTGCATAGACAATGCTTGTTCCATCCTCAATGGTATCGGCTGGGTTGGTACTTCTACTTGTGCTTCCGGTGTTTGAGCAACCTGTTTTCCCCTTCTCACCGATAGCGGCCTTGGGTCACCCATCAAGCTATAAGTAAGGGCGATCAATCTGCTGTTAAGTCTGCATACGTGTCTATCGACCCAAGCCCTTGTGAAAGTCAACACTGGAATAGAGAGCGTGTCCAAGTCCATGATTTCTGGCTCGGACCAATCAGGTGGTGGGACCGAAGTATCCCTGACTGAACCATAGTCGGGTTGCATAACGTTGACATCCTCTTCCACCTGGTCGGGAACTGGGATGATCTCACATTCCATCATCAATTTGAGGGGAAGCCTGGAAAACATCCTTTTCCTTATCTCAACCTCATCAACAGCATTTGACCAAAAGTCCTCAATGTGGGCCTTGTGTCGGTACTCGACGTTCTATATCATTCGGACGTTTCTGTACGGATCGAAATCCTGTCTGCCTGTGTGATACGATAGATAATAGAATTGCAACTCATCCTCTGCCTCTCGAGCTGCCTGTAAGGAGGGACACACCTCAGTGGAATTTCCCATGGCAATAGGAAAATCAAGTCCACCCTTCTTCTTCTTTTTTTGAATCTTATCATAGGCGATCAACTGCCTAGATATTTCCAGCATTATAATGTGATCGGTGGGGTACCTCGGTAGCCGGTATGGATATGAAGTGATGTAATGACCCCTTCTCAAACCTGATATTTCCAGTGACCGTTGGCCTTTTTTCAGGAAACCCGAAGGCTAGTCGGAAGGTAAAATTAGGGTTTCCTATTTCTGGGGATGTCTTTGCTCAGAGTTGGTGGATCTGACGGCGGATTCTTTCTGGGTTTTCAGAGAGCTTCGCAGTGGTAAGATCACTTCGGCATTCAGAGCATTTTTTGGAATTTACTATTTTTAGTAAATTCTATTTTTGGCAGTATACAAGTTGGTCTCAGGTAGTTGACTTTCCCCTTCAGTTGTCTCAAGTGGCGTATTCAGTTTCGGGCTTCAGAATGCAGTTTTGGAGAGTTGAACTCATTTCACTTAAAAATAACATTATAATTTAAATGTTATTTTATCACCTTGGCCTAATCAAATAACTTAATGTTATTTTAAAAGGTGGACTTGAAGGGTGGCGCCATCATTGAGGTTATATTAAAATTATATTGAATTTATCAAGTCAAAACTAAGCCTTAAGGAGGACGCATTTATTTAAGTGAGAAATTTAATGAAGTCAAAATTAAAGATGCTTGGAAAAGGACGCCATTTCTTGGGATTAGGGTTTTGACTTTGGAAAAGAAGTTAGGGTTTCAAGGAAGGTCCACAGAAGCTTATAAAAGACAGCCTTGGGTTCTCATTTGATCATCTTTTGTCTATGCTATTGTTATGCTGCCAAAATGGTTGCTGGATTGCTTCGAGGAATGAATGCCTCCTAGCCTTGGCTCGACTTCGTGCTTGAGAGATAGCACCTAGTGGAGAGGATTGCTTATTTTGAGTGAGTTGTAGTGAGGTTTGCATTGTAGTGTTGTTTTGCCATTAGAAGTTCAGTTTCTTGCATTTTATGTCATTTTCTGGAGTTGCTGATAACAAGGCTGAATCTGTAGTTTCACTCGTAAATCAGAAAACAAAAATAATCTCATTCTGGGTATTGTGTCATTGCATTTTATTGGTAAGGGCGCCCTTTCATGAATATTTGCAGATTTTAATACGAAGCTCATGATTTTATAATGCAAATCCGTCATTCCTTGAAAGCCGTACTTTCTGGAGTGCATTAGGATTCGTGTCAGTAATTAATAACCATTTTTAGATGCCATTTCTTATTACTAAGTTAGGCGCCATCATTTTGAGGGTCTATTGCATCAGATTTGAGATCATTTGGGTGAGAAATGAGAGAGTTATGAGCATATGAGTAAATTCATAGGTTGCTGGTTTTTCAATTTAAAGTGCAGATTTGTGATAAACCAGAATTAGAATCTTGATCATTGAAGAGTTGTATTGTTTTGGCACTCTATCCAAGCTAAGGAGAGTTCTTTATGATGTATTGTTAATCTTTCGAATTCCTAAGCTATTGGCAGGCGGATGATCCTCATTTTGTAAACTGACAGTAGTACTGGCAGTCATTTTCAAATCTGATTTGTAATGCTCTCTTTCATTATGAAGTTGTTTTGTAATAGATACATCTCCGCCCTATGGTAGCTACTTTCCCACTCTGGGTTAGCAAGCACATTCTGGGTGTTGAGTACTTTCAGCTTTTCAGTATTTCTTTCAAGCATTGTACTCTGTAACACTCCGCCATATGGTCGCCCCTCACTCCATACTGGATTGGGTAGCACATACTTGGTGTCGAGTTCCTTTCAGCACTTAGTGTAGAAGATCCTCTGACCATATGCTCGCCATCATCGGCGCCATTCTTGGTTAGAGTTCCTGCATAAGCAATTTGATTTAGATCCTCTGACCAATGCTCACACCTTGCCCACATCGGGATCCTGGTGTACATTCTGGTTAGAGTTGCTTCAGCACGTTTTGGGTTTAGCTGCTAACCTTAACGGGTGCATTTGTTTCTAATTTGTAATTTGAAAAACGAAAAAATTGGCTCGGAATATTTCAAGTGAACCCCTACAGCCTAATGTAAGTGAATTTCAGAAATTGGATGAGCCAATATCCGTATTCCTCGATCAATGCTTGTGCCTCTTTGGATATTCTTTGCTGCGTTCTCCGCTGAAGGGTCCTCGTGATGTGCATTGTGAATGCATCATTAGCCCGTTTGTAACTGGCAAGGTTAGCTAGATGCAACTGTGTCCAGGCCTCATGGATTTTGAACTGATCAGGTGCACAGCCTATTGGCTCCTTGTATGTAATCCCTCGATACTTGGTCATTCTTGCCAGCATATATATCACATACGAGCCCATGTAAAAGGTTTTCGTCCCCCTCAGGCTCCTAACTGCTCATATATGTTATCACTGATCATTCTTGCCCAGTCAACACATTCCTTTCCCTCCAATATGATCTCGATGAAGTAGAACATCCATGGTTCGAAGAAGTAGGCTTGTGCACTCCCATTTATTCGGCTCAGCATCATCATCAAGTCGCAGTATTCCTGTTTCACATCTTCGGCAATTATCTGCTTTGGGAGTCTAGTGCGAGGTGGCTTTGGCTTTTGCATCCAAACTCTGTTGATGACCGTAGCAACCCCCTCGAAGAAGGTGGAGTACATTTTATCCGCCCTCTCCTTTGATCTATAGAGCATCTTTTCAGCAGTAGGAATCCCAAATGCCTCTCCGATGGCATCTGACGTGAAGTTGGCAAGCAATTTGCCATCCAGCGAGAGAATGGTTCTACGCTCCGACTTGTAGTGGTTCGCACACTCCATAATTAGCTCCGGGCACTGAATTGCTGGTGGAAAACCAGCAGCTGCATAGATACCACTCTTCATGATGTTATGTGCCGTGACTGATAGTTGATGGCCTCCCAGTCCGTACATCCTAGACTTGAGTGCATTTAGATTAAATGACCCGAGGTTGGTGTCACTTAATCCTGCCAACTTTGAAACAATTGCCGATTTTGGGAGAAATGACTTGGCGAGCCTTTTGATCATTGCCTGTCGGGATGAGCTAGCCTTGGCCGTTTCAGTGTTTGCAGTTCTGCCTGCGACTCTGCTTGTTCCTGCAACATCCTTTACTCCAGCCATCTGCAAGAATAAGATAGAATAATAATAAATTAGTTTGCAGATTTTTAATAAAATAAAATAGCCTCCGAGACGGCTGCGGATGTGGAGTTAGCTTTTGAAAATAAAATTCTTCAGCATAATTATCTAACTCCAAACCTCAAACTGTATAAAAACTCCAAGCTTATAAATAAGCTTCCAGCAACTGCACTCTGACTGGCGAAGAAAATCACAGCAAACCAATAGTTTTCAGCAATGTGAACAATTTTCTCAGCACAAATAATTCGAATTCTCTTGACCACACTTCGTTGACTTCGGCAATTTTAGAAGAAATAAAGAGATTGCTGCAATATGAAATTTCGAATTTCTTCTCAACTCTAACAGCAATCAACTTCCTCAGCACTTCGACTTTCAGCAGTTTTGAAAATAAAGATCTCCAGAGAAAAATAAATCTCCAGCATACAATTTTGAAAATCGCAGCAACACACCTTCAGCCTTTCGGAAAGAAAACCCTCAGCAACTTGGAAATAAAATTCCTCCAACAACTTTGACTTGGAAAGTAAAACTCAAACTCACTCTCAGCAACCTCAAAAATATTTCAATCTCTCACAAAATTCCTCACTTCAGCAATTCCAAGCTCTTCAAAACGTGTGAAGAAATGAGAGAAATGAAGTTGTTTAAATAACTCTTCGTGAAGAATCCTGCTGAGTAGTGCTGGGGCTATTTTTAGTACCTTCATCAATTCTCCACTTTCTCTGTTCGGCATCTTCTAATTCAGGCGCAGTAGTGGGCTAGTCGTCAGCCGGCCATTATGGCAGTTGCCATTAATGAAGATTCTTTCTTCTTCAAATTTCGAATTTTCCCCTTAGTCTGCCAGTTAACTCTTGGTGATTTAAACAACTCGCGAGAAAAATCACTTGACTTGATTGAAAATTCCATTTTAAAACCTTCGCAGTGTTTAAATAAATTTGATTCGAAAAAATTCGTGGGAGTTGTAGATTCATTTCCAACTTTTAAAATGTCTGCCATTTAAATCCTCAATTTCATAAAATTTGCCTTAGACATTTAAAAAAAAAATTTCTTTAAAATATCCAACTCCGGGTGATTTAAAATCACTTGCCTGTTCAAAATAACTCATCCTCTGAGATTTAATTTCCGTTATGAAAATAATCTAGGCAAAACGAATTTCCTCTGAAAATATTAAAATTTCCCTTAGGAAATTAATTTTTTAACTCTGTCAACTCATGGGTGCCTTTTAAACAGGTTCATTTAATTTTATTTTTCTACTTAGAAAATATTTCAAGTCATTTCACATCTTGGGCGTATTTCACTCAGTGATGTTTTATTTTGCTAGCTTTTACCCTTGCCACGCCTTAGAAACATTTTCAATCAAGGGCGCATTTAGCATGAGCCACTTTCATTTTCCACACTTAGAAAAAAAATTTAAAAAAACTCCACTTCAACTTGGATGCATATAGAGGGTCAAGCTCCCATTTTCCATGCCTTAGAAAATTTGAAACTTCATCACCTTGGGGGCGCATTTGACCCTTGCAAGTTCTATTTCCTTCTACCTTAGGCGTTTTTCTTCTTAGCATCATCTAGGCTTGGGCGCATTTGACATAGCCTACTTCCATTTGAGGGCGCATTTTAGCCTTCTAGCTTTGATTTCTATGCCTTAGGCGTATTGCTAGGCATCTCCCAACATGGGCGCATTTCCACCCATCCACTTTTATTTCCAATGCCTTAGACTTTTTATTGCCTCTTGGGCGTATTTTACTCATGCAAGCTTTGATTTCTCACTTAGAAAAAGTTCTCAAGCCCTTATTCATCTTGGGTGCACTTCATAGGGTTAACTTTTTATATTTCTCATACTTAAAACCCCTTCTAACTCATCCTCTTCATGGGCGCATTTAGAGGTTCAAGCTCCCATTTTCCATGCCTTAGAAAATTTCAAGACCTCCTCATCTTGAGGGCGCATTTCACCCTTGCAAGTTCTATTTCCTTCTACCTTAGGCATTTTTCTTCTTAGCATCATCTAGGCTTGGGCGCATTTGACATAGCCTACTTCCATTTGAGGGTGCATTTTAGCCTTCTAGCTTTGATTTCCATGCCTTAGAGAATCTGAAACTTCATCACCCCCTTGGGCGCATTTCATGGGGTTAGCTTTCACTTGAGGGAGCATTTTGATGTGCTTACTTCAGTTTTATACTTAGCCGCCCTTTCCCTATCCTCTTCTTCCTTAGGCGCATATTGATGGGGGAGCTTTCATATGAGGGCGCATTTAGGGGTGGCTACTTCTGTTTTTGCCTTAGAATATTTTCTAAGTCACTTCACAAGGTTGGGCGCATTTAGCATGGGCTACTTCCATTTGAATACTTAGAAACTTTTTGACTTGCTTCCTTTACTTCAAGGTGGGCGCATTTAGGGGGTCCAACTTCCATTTCTCCATACTTAGACAAATTTCCATGCCCCTGCCGGATCTTGATCTCACATTCTATTTTTAGTAAGTCTTCGCTTTTCTGACTTCCATGGCTCCGTTTGGCATGAAAAGTTCACCATATGACCCTCTTTGCCTTGTGAACCCATTTTGCCAGTCCCACATGTCAGCCTGCTATTTATAGCCACCTGCTATTTATAGTAAGCCCCGGATTTCCTTGACTTCCTCAATTCCGTTTTGCCTGAAAATTTCATTATATGATCTTCTTCGCCTTGTGAACCCGTTTTGCCAGTTATCTGCCCTGACCTGCTATTTATAGCCACCTGCTATTTATAGTAAGTTCTTGATTTTTTTGACTTCAGTAGCTCTGTTTGACCTGAAACTTGCAACGCCTGGTCTTGATAGCTTGAGTGTCGCTCTGATGCCAACCTCGGGTGCAGACCTGCTATTTATAGCCGTGCCCTGACTTACTAAAAATAGTAAGTCCTCCGATTCTGCTCAAATTTTGCCAGCAAGTGCCTTGAAGTATGCTGACATGGGTGGGGTACTCCGTTTTGACTATTTTTGGATTTCACCCTCTATAAAAGTGGAAACCCTAATTTGACTTGCATGTATCCCGAACGGTCTCCGTTCGACTTCGTTCCTTCTGCATGTCGTTCTGCTTGCTGAACTGGAGTGTTAGGCGGTTGCCAGAGTGTACCTGCTAAAAATAGAAACTATATGAAAAGTGACTCATCCACTGCCGGATGGTTTTGCATATTATATTGTCCGTGGGGTCTCAAGAAACCCAGAAAAACCCAGAAAACTGGTCTGCATGCATGCACTGGCTAAAAATAGTAAGTCCTCGAAATTTGATCTTCTCCGCTTGCATGTCACACTGTTGCGTAGCTCTTGAAAAACCCAGAAGGAATATCCAGACATGCGTTAGAGAACTCCACATGCAAACCCTAAAAATAGCCTCCGAAGGCTGAACTCTGAAAGTGGTTGTCTCGGTTTGCATGTTATATCGCTGCGAAGGTTTCGAGAAACCCAGAAGTAATCTTTGGACATGCGATGAAGAATCATATGCTTGACCTCTGAAAATGGCTCCTAAAGCCTGAACTGCTAAAAATAGCAAATTGTCTGATCTGGCTCAAAATTTACGTGCAAGCAGCTTGATGTTACCTAAATGTGGTGGAACTGACAGAATTCCCAAAATTTCGATAAAATAGTCCCAAATTGAATACTTACTAAAAATAGCAATTTGCCGAAATACAGTGAAAATTTAATGGGACCCTGCTGGAAGCCTTGTGATTGTTGTACTAAGCTCATATTTCAATTTTATAACTCAGTTTGACCTTAAATAAGCCTGAAGGATGAAAACCCTAATTACGCAGACTTAACCAATACTTCAACCTGGGTCAAACGACAGGACATCCCCGAAAGGACCAGAGATAGAAAGAGAGACGCACGAACCAAAGCCAAACGACGAGAATGGAGCAAAAATTAGGGGGTCCCCTCTGAATGGGGTGATGTGTGAAAAAGGTCACAACACGTCCCCCAGTACCCGGGACGTCCCGGGAACAGGTACGGGGCATTTTTTGGGGGGGGCGTGTCCCCGGGTTTCCCTGATTTTTAAAAAATTGCTAAAAATAGAAATTTTCCTAAAATTTAGGGATTAAAGGCTGAAATCTAGGTATTGTAGGTTTGATCGTTTTGAGCCAACCCAAATTGTCAAATTTTAAAAATTTCAAGTTTTTGACCCCCATGCAAGACATGCAAATCCCAATTTTGACCTTTTTGACAGATTTAACAATATTTTGACTCATTTCTTCAAAATGCCTAAGTGTAGCAAAAATTTTAATTCGGGGTACAACACTATATCATTAAGCAGCGCCCAATAGGTTAAAGCGATCTCCACTTCAATAATCGACAATTCCCATTTTGTCTTATCTAACTGCTGGAAAAGATTAATAATAGATTTGAATATTATCGGTTCTCCTTTGACTTCAATAAATATCAAACCGATTGCCACAATGACTAAAAATAATATTAAACTATCAAAAATCAAAATGATTATCAAAATCTGCAAGTATTTAAATTGAAATATCTAATCTTCTCCAAATTTGGTCAATGACCATTAAATTTGGAGTAATCAATCCAGCCAGAAGAAACCTCCTATTCAAAAAAAATATCAGTTGCAACAATAAACTAGCTATTGCAAATGGAATAATCAAACCAATAGAAAATACTAACTGCAACAATACCTCATCTGCTGCAATTATGCAAACCCCTCAAAAAATGCAATAAAAAACCAACTATTGCATTCAATCAAACTCCTCAGCAGAAGTGCAATAATACAACAGCTATTGCACCAACTCAAATTCTCCAATGGAACACCTGTAGAAATCCTGGATGGATTCTTCCACAACTCCAACTAGGGTTGATCTTTCACAACCAAACCTGGTATCCTCGAGTCTTCCAACCCTCGGACAAGCAAAGCATTCAACTTCTACCAATCTGATATAAAAAATATAATCCAAGACATAAGCATGCTCAAATGCTAGGCCAACAACTCCTTATAAAGATTTCTAAATGCCTTCCAAGAAGCTTCTAGAAATATTATTATTTTATTCCAAAGTGACTATGATTTTTTATTTTATTTTAAGACTTTATTAAATTAATTAAATATAAAATTATCTTATGATTTTAATTTATTGAAATAACTTTATAAATAATTAATTTCATACTTATTCCCTTATTTTTCCTTTTAGCCTTTGGGAATAAATAAAGGCTAAATGACCTCCGAGGTGGCTACTAAGAAGGGGACATTATACTATGTGATTTCTGAGTGAAACCACCTATATATCCACTAGGAAAGATCTTGCACTTTCGAAATGGATGTTTTCCATAAGGGTTTTTGTCCTTACAAAACTATGGAAGAATGTTGTTCAACCTACAATAACTCTTCATAAATTTCCAAGCATGAATGCCAAATGACTTCCAAAAGCACTTTTATTACCTCTTCCAAAACCCCATGCCCACCTGATGAAGAGCAAGGGTGGTTAGGATCAAATTCAACTAATCAACACTTTTCAAGAGCCTTTTGCACATCTTCAAGGTGACTTCCTTCACAAACCATCATCATTCTTAGTAGTACTTCAACAAGGCTTATTAGGGAATATCTCTTGGGGCAAACGTGGCAATCAAAATGTGAATACATATTCAAATACCCTTTTGGCTCATTTAAAACATATCCAAAATCCAAGGGAGGTTCCTTTGGAATACAAGGGTCAAATTTTGACTGCCCCGCTTTGCATTAGACCTAATTAGGCTTCTAGACTAGGATGTACTAGGGATCGACCTAAAAGAGATCTCCAAAAGGCTTCTTAACCCCTCCTTGGCTCTAACAGGGTCCTCACGGTCTATCAACATGATTCGCCCACCAACCCACCCATGCTTGACTCTTCCAATAAAAATAACAACTTTTTCATGAACTCCTAGGTCTATTACATGAAGATAACAAACCTTCAAACCTTTCTAGCACGTGCAAGCTTACACCTCAAGGTCTGCAAGTTTGGAACATCAAATAATACACCTAGACCTACCATTCCACCGAGTTTCATGATTTTTCGCCAGTGGAATGGGAGACAATCATTTTATTGTGCTAACTACTACCCTAAACTAGGGTTTCAGGCAGTTTGGAAAGAAATAGCAATAACTTCCTTGAAACTTGATAAAATTAATTGAAACCAGTTGCAGAAGCATGTTGATTCACCACCCTTTCACATCCAACTGGTGTCACGCCATAATGGATCTGTACAACACCGTACAAAACAAAATAACAGGACAGAACACGTTAAAGTTGCAGAAATCTAAGATGTTTATTGCTTCAAACCTCAAAATTCAATCAACAACCTTCAAGATCAATGGAATAAGGCTTATTAAACGTTTCCCCACTTGTCCCAACAGTTCCCAACCTTTAGACTTCACATTCCAATGTTACATTTTCCTTTTTACAAAAAGAAGACCAAAAGTTGCATGACACATTTAGCAACTTGACAAGATTTTGCATGTTCTTGCATTTTGACACCAACCAATGACCAAGACCTCTAATTGGACCCCAAAATATATGAAAAGGTCTTCCTAGACCTTATTACATGAAATCATCACAAGAAAACCAAAAATGACAACTTGCACTCCTAAAAAACCTACTGAACCTAAGGTGCTCCTACAACACCACCCTGGGAAAATAACATTTAATTTAATTTTAATAAAATTCCTCTTAGGTCTCCCATGTAGGCATCCCGCTTAAAAGAAACTTATATTTAAATTTTAAATAATCCTTATGCCACCTAGATGCCATTTTATAAAGTCACTTTTAAAATATTAAGAATAATGTTAAGTTAAATTATCTTAAAACTTTAACGTTATTTAAAATAATTTCCTAGGCCATAAAATATTACCAAATAAACATTAAATTCCATAACTGATCATTCTGAGGAAAAACCGACGTGAAAGGTCCAAGTCAGTGTTGAGGAGGTGAGTTACTAAAAATAGTAATATTGGGCCAAGTGCCCGAAAATGCTCTAGAAAGTGCCAGAAGGAAACTCCTATAATCCCGAACTCACTGCCACACAAAGAAAATGCCAAACGACTGAACAATACGGTCTCCAAGAACTGTGGAGTCCCCTAACCAAACCACATTAGCCTATGGGAACCCAAGGAATAGGCTAATCTGATGACAACTTGAAATGTGCTAGCCAATTTTTTCAATTTTTAACACATTAATTTCACCCGTTAACGTTAGTAAAACCATAAACCAATTGAATGGAACCCTTTCTCTTTCTAATCAACCCAGATCCCAGTATGGGCAAGGTGAGAGCATACTCAAAAGGGGATCGTTAGCATAAAATCTGAACTGCAGGAAAGTAAAATGAGAGGAAATAACAATCAACTCAACCACTTATTCAGTGGGAGGATTGGAATTGAAATTACATTGCTGAAAGAAACAATCCACTCAACCACTTATTCAGCAGGAGGACTAGAAAAGCAAGTTGCAATGCTGAAAGTAACCCAACCCAAGAATGTGCACTCAAACCCAAGATGGGTATGGTGCTACCATATGGCGTCGGGGGTCTTATGCACTTGTGATGGCTCAATTGATCAGCAGAATGTAAATGCAATACAATGTAGACTGAGCATGACCAATCTCTTCCACAACCGTGGGAAAACAATGAAACAAGCAAGATAATTAAAATAGTTGACAGTACTACTGCATAGCTTTACAATGAGAATAATCCTGCAAATAACACTGTAGTTAAGTTCTCCAAATGCTGCAAATGTTTGAAAGTCCTCTCCAAACTCCAAAATCACTCTCCACAAGACAACACACTCAAAAGACCAACTTCTACAAATCTGATATGACAAAACAGCAACTATGAAATGCAGACCAGCAACTATCTAGACCACTAATTTGCTCATAACTTCCCCAAAACTCACCCAAATGAACTAAAATCAAAGGCATTGACTAACTATGATGATGCCAACCAAGATGCAACACTGAAAAACCCAACCCAGTTGTTGAATTTATTTCTTCGCTCAGCTCCAAGGTGCCAGGCAAATGGTACGACCCTCCTAGAGGGGCGAACTCCTCTAGAAATTCCAATTCTTTGAAATAAAATCTAAAAAATGCACAGGAAGGGGCACCTAGGGTAGAGGAAATGATATCTCAAATGCCCAAAACGAGAATAAAATCACCTAGACTCCAGCGAGCAAAAACCTCAATCAGTCATGACTGCAACCAGCAACATAAAATTGTTAAAAACATCAAAACTCCAACTACAATAACTCAATCTGCCTCTCTGAACAAGAAATAGACCTCTCTCGCAGTTAGTTGCTATCTCTCAAGCAAGAAACTAAGCCAAGCTAGGGGGTATACATTCCCCGAAGCACTCACTCACCATTCCGGTAGCATAACTTTGTAGTAGACAAGAGGTCGCCAAAAGAAGAACCAACACTCTCTTTTATAGATTTGAAAGAAGTCTCTAGATGCTTCTAGAAAGTGCGCCCAAGGTCCAAGAAGGTATTTTGACTTTGACTTCAACTGAATCCCAAGATGGCGTCCTTTTCATTTCATGAAATAATTCACTTTTTAAAACAATATCTCTCTTCTCAAGTTGGCGTCCCTTTTTCCAAGGCATCATTTTCACTTTAGAAATATTATAATCAATCCTCCTGATGAGGCGTCCACCCTTCTAGCCCATTTTTCAAAACAACTTCAAGTTATGTCATTAGGCGAAGCGGTCAAATTGAAAACATAACATTAATTAATTTAAAATAACTTATCCCTCCAAATAAAATCACCATAATGCCAAAAATCCACATTACCAGCTAAACTGTCGAAAGAGTAAAGCGAAAGGTACTAATGCTAACAAGACCACTGCTAGAAATAGAATTTACTAAAAATAGTAAATTCAGGAAGTTGCTCAGATTATCATGCATGCTATAACATTGTGAAGCTTTCTGAAAACTCAGAAAGAATCCACGATCCAAACTCCAAGATTCCAAGAGCAAGCCTCAGAAAAAGCTAACACATCCTCCTACAAGATAGGAAACCCTAATTTCCACTTTCGAGTAGCCTACGGGTCTCCGGAATAGGCTAACAGCCACCTGCTAGATCAGTGTTCAAAAGGCGACATTACACAACTAACTACTTAGGAAGGGTACAATACAAGTCTCCCGCCCTAAAATTGCTTGTCCCCAAGCAATTGCAACTCTAGATGTTGTAATATATGTTCACTCTCCAATGTCGCATCCTCAACTAGTAAGTTCCTCCACTACCAAATATTCTTCAATAGATTGTTTCTGTAGAATACGTTCCCTGACATCTGATAGCCTTATGAATCAAAATCAATTTCCCCTCCTCATCTAATGGTGGTAACTACAAGGAAATACATTGTGACCCAATGCCTTCTTGAGGTGTGATACATGAAACACATTGTGTACTCTGTTGTCCTCAATTTTTGACATGATAAAAATTGGGTTAACCTATCAAAAAATTGATGTTTTTCTCCTTAAAGCACGTTTTACGAGGTGTTGAGGTTGTAAAACTTTGGTTTTCGATAAGTAGTTCCCTTGGACATCCTTTCAGCAACTTACCTTTCCAATTTTGTAAATTTCTGAGTCATTTTTCTTATGTTTTTTGTCAATTTCGGGTTTTTGAGTCAGCACTGCAAATATAGGAACTTTTAAATTATAAAGCAAAATTGCTAAAGGTTCAAAAAAGTCCGATTGCCTTTAGTGAGTTAAGTGAAATTGTTGAATGACTAAAAAAGTCCGATTTTTTACTTTTTGTCAAAAGTAAAATTGTTGAATGTCCAAAAAAGCCCAATTGCCTTTAAGTGATGATACAAAATTGCTAATTGAGTCAAAAATCCCGATTTTTCTCATAAATGGAGAAAGTCAAGTTGCTGAAGACTTTAAAAAACCCAATTTTGGTCTTTTTGTGTCATTTTCTTTTGTTTTTGAGTTCAAAAAGCCCAATTGGAATAAGGTTCGACCCTTTTTGTTTGCTAATAAGCTTGGAAAACCCGACGCCATGCTTGATGAGGGCAATTTGAGTTTGATATTGATTGTCTTCCTTCTTTCATGGTGTATTCATTAATTTCTAGCAATAAAACCGGACTTTCAACTGCAATAAATCAAGTCATTTTTATTTGTTGAGTTTGCATCTAGTCGCCTGGGGTTTTTCCATGTCCATTTTGGCTTTTAGCTTCTCTTTTCAGGTATGGCTTTATTTTCTTTCTTATTTATCTTTTGTTGTTTTCCTATCATTTTCAAAACGTGTCTTGCCTTTGATAAAGACGTTTTTCATACATTTTGCTATATGAAGTCTTTTTTTGAAAGTATTTTTGAGTCTTTTTCTAAAAACGTGATTCCTCATTGTAAAATCGCGATTTGTTTTGGTAACTATTTATCATGAATTTGCAAAAAACGTCTCTTCATAATAAAATCGTAATTTCATAAAATATCATGCAATGAAGGATGAAAGGAAAACGTCTTTGTGTATTGTCATTTCAAAACATGTTTTTGCTGAGACAACGTCATTATCTCACATGGTATGATGAAGTTTTCTAAAAAGCGTTTCTTAAGGGGAAATCGTGATTTCTCCAAAGCATCATTTGCAGTTGGGTGATATTTTGTTTCTAAAACGTCATTACATGATGAGTCATTTCAGCAAAACGTCTTTCCCTTAGGTGAAAACGCATTTTTCTTCATTTCTTTGTCATTATCTCAATATACTCCATTTTCCATTCTCATTTTCCTTCACCAAATTCATTTCATCCACCATACTTATCTCCATTTTAATCCTCATTGTCATTTTTATAAAATAAGGTTTTGACCTAATTTCGGGTTTTTATCACCAAATACCAGGTCGAGATTTCTCACCAAAATTGCAAGTTTGAGGTTGCAAATCGAAATTTGCAATGACTTCTTTTTTTTCCAACCTTTTACTTAAAAATTGCAATGTGCCCCAAAAATCACAACTGTGCTTTAAAAATTGCAGCAGGCACTCAAAAACCCGAAATGCTTCCAAATGCCTTAAAATCGGAATTTTAAGACTTCACTGCAAAGTTCAAGTTGGAAGATTTTTTGACTTGCTGCCCACATAAGACAAAATGCTGCTTTCATTCGCAATCAGCCCACCAAGATCCGAATTGGTTTTTAACTAAGTTACCAAGTTCGCACCCGGAGGCCTCGAACTCGGTACGGGTTTGCCTGCGGGTGCACCCTGGGTACGCACAAGGCTGGGCACGCACCCTGTGCGTACCTAGGGCGCACCCAGTCAAATGGTGCGTGGACCCGAAGGTACCAGCCGCGTACCCGGGCGTACCTCGAAGAACCCACGGCCCAGAACTTAGAAAGTGGGCCTAAACATAAATAAAAAACATTTTTTTTATTATATTTTTGTCTCCTAACCCTAATCCGACACAATATGAGGCCTTTCAACACTAAAACATTTCATTTTTACCTCTCATTTTGCTCTCACCATATTTTTTCTACATTTTGGCATTTTGAAGGGAGGTGCTTATATTCGAAGGAGATCGATTGTGGAGTGCCAAATAGCTTCTACAAAGGAGATTTAAGTGTTTAAGGTATGCATTTAAACCCTATTCTTTGATCTTTTGATGAATTTTTTCAAGTTTCTTAGTTTTTGATGGATTTTTTCAAGTTTGTGAAGAAGTTTTTCAAATTTGTTTTTTTTTTTCATTTTTTTTATAGATTGCAACAATGGCTAGTAGTCAAAGTTTAGTGGGTGGGGAGGGAAGTCAAAAGTTCAAAATTGAGAAAGGATCTCCTTTATGGGCACATACCACAAGAATTTCACAAATTCCTGGAGGTGGGGGTTTTGTTTGGAAGTGTAATTTATGCAATGCACAATATAATAGCTCCTATTACCGAGTGAAACTTCATTTTATGGGCCCTAGTGGCAAAGGGATTAATATGTGTGTGGGCCCAAATAAGAAGGGGTTGTCTTCTGTACAAATAGCAGAATTTATAAAAGAACAAGAAGATGCTGACAAATCAATTGCAAAAGGAAAAGAAAGTAGTTATTCTTCCGGAAAGAAAAAAACACCAACATTACCCTCTCAGACAGTTAGGGCCTCCAGACATCCCTTCTTGTCTATGCCCTCTACGGAAGAGGAAGATGAAGATGAACAACAAATCACCACCCGCAAGAGAGGTCCATTGGAGAGGGCATTTAAAATGGAGGCAAGAGATATTGCTGAAGAAAAAATTGCACGTTGCCTCTATGCCAATGGTCTTCCATTCAACTTGGTGAGATCACCATATTGGCAGGACATGGTGTCAGCAATAAATAGTGCACCTCTTGGTTTCACAAGTCCTGGGTTTGAAAAGGTGCATACCACCTTATTGCAAAGAGAGAAGAAATATTTAGAGGCCCAACTAAAACCAATTAGAGATTCTTAGATTGAAACAAGTGTATCTATTGTTTCCGATGGATGGAAAGATTGCAAAAACCGTCCATTGATCAATGTTATTGCAGTGTCCCCCAAGGGGGCAATGTTTTTGAGGGCGGTTGACTGTGAAGGGGAAGTGAAAGATGCAGAGTTCATTTCCAGGATTCTCATTGACTCCATAGAGATGGTGGGTGATGAAAATGTTGTCCAAGTAATTACGGACAATGCAAAAGTTTGCAAGGCTGCAGGTGCTTTGGTAGAGGCTAGATATGAGCACATCTTTTGGACACCTTGCATCATACACTCCCTCAATTTGGTGATGCAGCCAATTGGAAACCAAATAGAGTGGGTGAAAGAAATATACCAGGAGGTTGAGGAGATCCAGATGTTTGTGACAAACCACCATATGTCACAAGCAATTTTCAGAAATTTTTCAAGATTGGAATTGTTGAAGGTAAATTTAATTTATTTAGTTTCATTTATGTCATGTTTTACATAATTGAATAAAATATTTTTTTTTACTTATTTAATATTTAGTAATTTACATATTTTAAATGTGTTATTAACTTACTATTAACATGTTCTTAGGTTGCTGAGACCCGATTTGCATCTCACACAATTGTTCTGAGACGACTTGTGAAGGTGAAAGAGGCATTGAGTGAAATAGTTATTAGCAACCAATGGGGTATATGGAAGCAATCAAATTCAAAGAGGGCCCAAAAGGTCAAGGCATTGATCTTGGATGACGATTGGTGGGATCATGTGAATTATGTATTGGAGATCACCGAACCTATCATGTCTATGCTTCGGTTTGCTGATACAGATGAACCATGCTTGGGGGATGTCTATGATAGCATGGACACAATGTTGGAGAAAATAAATATTGAAATACAAAAGAGAGAATGATCCTGAAGACACCCTTTACAAAAGGGTGGAAGCAATCATTCTTCATCGTTGGAACAAGATGACAACACCATTGCACCTCCTTGCATATGCCCCATCTCCAAGGTACTATACCAGAGAAGTACTTTCTATCCCAGGGAGAATACCGCCGTATAGAGATCTTGAAGTTGCTAGAGGGTATAAGAGGGCATTTAATAGACTCTTCACTGATCCAGAAGTGGAGACAAGTGTTATGAAAGAATTTGGAATGTTTCATACGAAAAAATCTTAGCCCTTCTATTGTCAAAGACCAATACCAAATGGATGCTATTACATGGTGGTACCTCCATGGTCAAGTTTATATGTACCTCCAACCTCTTGCAATCAAGATCCTCTCACAAGTAAGTTTTTATTTTTTTGCCACTTGTATTGTAGAATTTAACACTTAACATTCTTGAATTTATCTTGCATTTTTTATTTTTTATTTTGTTGGTTTTCTCTCTAGGTTGCAAGCTCTTCTGCCGCTGAATGGAATTGGAGTACATACTCCTTTATCCACTCAGTGAAGCATAACCAGTTGGCTGCAAAAAGAGCTGAAGACTTGGTCTATATTCATTCCAATTTGCGTCTTCTGTCACGTAAGGAACCTCAATACAAGCAAGGGGCAACAAAGCTTTGGGATGTAGCACGCGAGTCTGCTGACTTGGATGCAACCATTCAAGATCTTGCTAGAGCCACTATGGATGATGTGGATGATAATGATGATCATGACATACATGGTGCTAGAAGTGGAACCGCTTTGGGTTCAAATGATGATGATCTTGAAGTTGAAGCTGCTGAAAATCCAAATCACGAAGATTTTTTTGATAATCCTTTTGATGACTGATGAACATTGAAATTGAATCATGTTTCAACTTTCATGAACTACATTTTGTAATTTAGTAATTGTGATGATTTCCATAATTGATATCATTGATATGGCGTATTTGAATATTTTTCAACTATCAATTGACATTTAATATTTATCTTTGGCATTTGGCATTGATCAATGATCAATGATCAAGTATCATACTATGAAATGATTTAGTTTTACAATTCTGTATATTTCTCTTATTTTTTTGTATATATAATGCATTATATATATATATATATATATACACGTACCCATATGTACCCAAACCCCTAAAAAAAAATTTCACGTACCCACGTACCAGGTTCTCATACCCGAAACCGTCCCCGAACCCGAACCGGTAACTTAGGTTTTTAACCTTCATTCAGAAAGCAGTTTCACCAACCTAGGGTTTGAGTCTTGTTGTTAATGGATATCATGTCTTCACATGTTGATGCTGATGATGTTTTGACCTTATGGGGTTTCCATCGCAGCCTTGCAAATTCTTGCTCAATGACAGATGAACCAACTTCTCTGACAAAAAAATGATGAAGTACAAATATGATAAATATCATAATGAGATTTCTCCATCTCATGTGGTCTCAAACATTGATGAAATCAGAGATACAAAGATTGGGCATGTTGATATGACTGAATTTCTAAAGAGGGCTGAGAAATCAACTTCTCATGATATGCAGTTATTGTTGAGAAATCATACTGACCTGGTGTCTACTTTTCTTGTTGCTGCCCTAGAGCCAGAATTTGTTCTTGCATGTGCATCCCACTTTGACAAAGAATCAAGAACTATCAGAGATGATGATGGTAACGTGGTTATCAAGCTTGATTTTGAAACCATTAACAAAATCTTCAGAATTTCTGATGCTCCTATGTATTCAAATATTTCAATGAAGAGTACTCATGATTGAATTAAGCATACCAATAACAAATGGCTTCTTAAATCACGACCTTGTGTGATCCAGATACCCAAGTTATATCGGTCTGATTTTAAAGAAGAGATTAATGATATGATCACCCTTCTAAGCAGAATAGTGGGATTGAAAGTCTCCAATATGTTTGAAAACTGGATGTATAAGTTCATAGTGGTTATCAGAGAGGCACAATATCCAATTTTCTGGGGTGAGGTAATCAATGATAGTTTGTGTGAACAACTTGCACAGGTTCCCACCACACTCACCTTCTATATGAATTCATATCTAGTTTATATAGCGGCTTCATTCAGGCAATTTCTAGGCCTTTCTACCAAAGGTGATAGATCATTGGTGCCTGTATGGGAGTATTATGATCAGCTGACTTTGACGAAAAGTTGTGTGCATTATAGAAGGGTCCAAGACGCTTTTTTTGGCCATTTTATGTTTTTATTTAACATAACATTGGAAAACAACAAGGTATCTGAGGCCGCATGAAGGAAAGTGAATGAATACGGTTGTCTTTTCCTTCAATTCCCTACTTTCAATTACATGAGAGTTGGTTGTTTTCAAGATCAACCTTATATGCTTCCGAGATACCCAACAGACAAAATCATTTTGATGGAGTTAGCAAGGCAGTTGATGACAGTACATGCACGGCAAGCTACACAACATAAGGCTGGAGTTAGCATTTCATCACATAATCCACTGCTGATTGGGAGGTACTCCTTAACAACTACCTCAAGAGCAAAAGCAATGGAGGGTGAACTTCAGGAGATAAAATTGAAGAAATTCCAGGCCAGAGTGGAATTTGATTACAGAAGAGTGAAAGACAAAATAAAAAGAGCTTTCACGCACGTGCATCACATCGAAGACATTTGGGTAGATCTTCAGACAGAGAAGGATATCTATAAAATAGATTACTGCAGGCTTACAATAGAGCAGATTGTTGATCTCAATCTGACCTTAGTTCCAGAAGGAGTAATTGATGACGGGCAGATTTTAGATCTAGAATATGAAGAACAAGAGGTTGCTAATGCACCTATTCCCGCAATACAGTGATCTCAGAAAGAATCCATCTCTATTTTTGATAGGTTTCAATCAATCTTGGCAAATACAAACGCTTGGCTCAAGAGCATAGGTGTTAAGACTATCAAAATCAAACTTGGAACTAAGAATGATTCAGCTGGGCCTAAAGAATTGAAATCAGAGGTTAGAGACAAGTCTAAAGAAGGAGCTTCTTCTTCAAGAACCAAAATTAAGTTAAGAATTAGCCGTGCTGTTGAGACGCCATTGGAGAAAATAACACTAAAAGGAAAAGAGGTTAAGGAAACACAAATTCAAGTTTTGGATCAACAAGAAGATGTTCTTGAAACCTCCACTATTCTAAGCGAAAGATCTCCTCACATTGAAGCTACAATACCTGTTTTTTGTGATATCTCCTATGTCTCCCATTCATAGTGATGTTGATTCTTTCTCTACAGTGTTTGTTTCTTCAATCACACCTACAGAAGCTATTCATCATACCTCAGCTACATCAGTTATGAATACGCCTGTGGAAAACTTGCATGACAATTTGGAGAATGTATTTGACACAAATCCAATCTATCCTATGATATCAGAAATAACACTTCCAGAGATAGATACATCAGCAACAAGTTTTGATTGTTTTATGGCTGATCCTAGTCGTAATCTACTATCTAAGCAGACTCTTGTCGCTATCCAAACTGACGCATCTCCTAGGATAACAATTGTGTCACAAAGTGAATCCATTTCTACGCAAACTACAGTTGTTGTTTCAGATGTGAGAACCTTGGATCTTCCTCCGTGGTTGAACTCAGTTGCTCCAAAGAGGAAGAAACGGGCAATTTCTCCTGATGTGTTTGATTTCCAAAAGTTGAAGAAATCTAAGCCGAGGGTTGCAAAGAAAGCTAAGGCAGTCTTGCAGGTGTTTGTTGACAGCAACAAAATGAAATATGCTGAAATAGCAGAACCTCTCATAGATAAACCACATGAAGAGATGCAAGTATCTGATTACAAATTTACTAGAGTGGAGTTAGGCAAGCAGACGTATACCAATATGATGCAAGATACTCAAAGTTTTGTGACAGTGTTGGCACAGAGCTATAATGAGTTTTTGGCCAAAAAAGAAAAGCTGAAAGAGGAGAATGCACAGCTGGTTTCAATTATTCAAAAGATCACTAAATCATCAGAAATAGTTGATTCACTATCTTCCTCTACCCTTGAAGAATCAGGCAGGCAATTAGAAATAATTGCACAAAAGGCTAAAGCAGTTGATTCTTGGATAGCTCAACTAATTGATCAAGGTACACCAATGATCGAAAGGACATTGCATATTTTGAGTACTGTCAAGGCAGCAAGATTTAAGATGAATCAGACTTTGGAAGCTTTTAAGCAAAGTCTGAATTCCCTTGAGAAAGATTTGAAAATCTAGCATGAGATGGATCAGGTTAAGCTGGAAATTCTGAGTAGCAATTCAATAATTTCAAACAAAGAAAAATATATAGAGTTTGAAGAACTAATGACAAACAAGTCATTAGTTGTTCACGATCTCATCAAAGATGTTCAAGCTATACTTGAAATGAGTGTTGAAGTTGAGCAGGACATACTTTCTAACTTTGAGAAAATGCCTTGTAAAATTCTAAATCATGAAGGAGAATTGCTTGCAGCTAGTAATGTTGTTTCTGTGATAACCACAAATCTTCATCAGGAGCTAAATTCAGATCAGTTCACTATGGATTCAATCCATAAATTTTTTAATCACCGAATGATCTTTGATAAATGCAAACTGCTCTTGAAGAACATAGAGAAGCAACAGTGAGATATTATGATGTGATCCTGAAGACTGTTTTCGTTGCCAGGAACACGCTTGACCCCAATCCTCATGAGTTGCAGGGAATTATCAGCAAGTTTCAATCTTTCAAAGCTAGGAATGTGATGGAGTGAAAAGCATTTACGTTATTTTATGAATTTTACTTCCGACAAATTATATGTAAAAACAAGTTTTGCAATTGCAAGTGTTCCTTTCTCTTGCGTTTTTGAAAAATGTAATTACATGTAAAACTTTATAAGACAAATCACAATTTGGATTGTGATTTTGAATAAGTCAATTGCAGTTAGTTGGTGGTTGAGAGAATTTCTCAAGTTTGTTGGGATCCTCCCACCTTTTTCTCAAGGCTTCCCCCCTATAAATACTTGAGGGGGTCTATTGTAATATCTATCTTTTTGGCGATAGAGAAAACTCTGCAGAAATTTACAGCAAAGAGACTTTGTGCTTTGTGTGTGTAAACTTGATTTTCAAGTGATATAAAGAAGGCATAAAGATTTCAGACTTTGTGTTGAATCTTGTTGCATTTCATTACTGTGTTCTTATGTCATGGTAATGTAATTTTCTGAATTCTTCTTGAGAGATTGTGGAATTATTGTGAAAAGACTTTCGTCTGACGTCTTGCAGTCTTTGTGCTTCAAGTTTTAAGGGTTAAATTAAATTGATTTACAGTTAGGAATTGTGACTCACAAGTGCATTATATTTACAAACTTTGTCATGTTGTATGTTGCCTCATAGTATTATTTTAAAAGGTAGATAGGATTTCTAATTCTCAAGACTTTGCGCTTGGAGATTGCTTTCCCATCCCAAAGAAGCAACAGAGGACTTTGTGCCTTCATGGAAACTTTGCTTCTTTCTTTACTTCTTTAATCATATATGCTTTCAATTTTGATTCTTTTCTGAAATAAGAGAAAAGGATAATTGTCTTTTCTGAAAAAAGAGAACAAGACAAGAGTTTCACCCAAGCTTAAAATAGATTTGTAGCTAGAATTAATTTCTGAATTGATAAAATAGAAAGCGAAGGAGGAGCCTTCCCTTTGAAAATAGGAGAGTTTATTGTGATAAGCCCTATTGGCTCCCTTTCAAACCCTCAACTATACTGCTTATTTTAATTGTTTATTAAGCTTTTTAGGAGAAATTTAGACAGAAGTAGAAGGGTTGATAGCATATAAATGCTCATAAAACACAGTTCTGAACTATTATTGATTAAATGTAAGTGCAGAAAGTATTAAACAACCATAACAATGGGATTCCAAATGATAGACATACCCAAAAGCCTCCAGATTATTTAAATAAGAAATTATCCAAGCGTTCCAGCCAGAAATGGTGAAAACTGACAAAATGGGACGCCTAGGCTACAAATCTGACTATTCCCGCAGTCTAACTAAAGG
The DNA here is from genome assembly GCA_007115665.2 of Sequoiadendron giganteum. NCBI lineage: Eukaryota > Viridiplantae > Streptophyta > Pinopsida > Cupressales > Cupressaceae > Sequoiadendron > Sequoiadendron giganteum. The sequence goes on along the minus strand of CM021103.1, from coordinate 151,341,337 downwards.
AGAAAGGCTAAGAAGGTGGGACGCCTAGTATCCAACAAAATCAGGAGCCAAAAGGGGGGCATTTTACATCAAGAAATGCCACGCCCTTCCTCAAAAGAACACGCCAAGCAAGGGAAAAGTACGGCCTCTACAAGGTAAAGGATTTGTCTCCTATAGAAGCTGAAGGATGAATGAAGATGGCGATTTGATGTGCAATCCCTCTTCTAGAATACTAATTTGATGATTGCTTGCTCAAATAAATCCAGATGAAGATCAATGGACTCCTGAATGGAAGCCCTCACAGATGCATAGATTCGGCTGGTCTCTCACAACCTCAAATATGCTCAACACTAAAGAAGAACTCTCTCTCCAATGGCAGAATATACTGAAACCCTCCTCTCAGAGAATATCACAGAGAAACCAAATAGCAAAGTCAAATATTCAAGGATGAGTTTGATTTGCTAAAAAATGTATTATATCCCCAAAAAGCACGAGTTTCAAGAAAAGCACGACTTGGCTCATAAAAATACATTTAAAATGTATTTAATTCACTTTTTCCATAGTTTGGCAATTAAATAATTGTTTTACCAAGTTGAGCGCACTTTTGTACTTTAAGTGATTTAATTTTAATCACTTTATGAAATATTTAAGTAGTATAATATTTATAAAGTCAATTCGACTTTATTATAAAGCGTTAAGTTAAATATTTAACTTAAATCACTTAAATATCCATAACTCTCTCCAAATTCCATATATCTTTGTGCCATCAAAAGCTGGCGAACACTGAACCATAAATGCTTGTACTGAAACCAATACTGGAGTGAAGGAATGGGCAATGACAATACCCACTAAAACAGCCACTGACCCTCTAACCAGATCCTGTCAGCCTACATGGGTCCAAGAGATAGGCTAATTCCACTGCTCCTGAAACTGACTAGAGCGGGGACATTACAGTCCGCCCTCCCCGAATTTGCTTGTCCGCAAGCAAACTCAAAACTGGATGTTGTAGAATACTGTCACCTTCCCAAGTAGCATCCTCTGCCAGTAAATCTTTCCACTTCACCAGATATTCCCTGATAACCCGCTTCCGAAGATGATGCTCTCTAGACTCCAGAATGGCCTCAGGATCAAAATCAACTTCCCCTCATCATCCAGGGGTGGTAAATCTGTAGAAAGAATCACCTGCTGTCCTAATGCCTTCTTGAGGCGTGACACATGGAACACATTGTGAACCTTACTATTCACTGGTAGATCCCACTCATAAGCCACTTCACCGACACTTTTGACAACACTGAAAGGTCCATAGTATCATGGCTTGAGTTTCTCGGCACCCTTCTTACGAAGGGTGGACTTCCTATAAGGCTATAGCATCAGATACACCAGGTCATCAATCTCAAAAGACCGTTCCTCTCTCCGCTAATCAGCATATTGTTTTTGCTGATTTTGGGCTTTCTGAATGTTCTCTCTAAGTGCTCTCATAACGTCTTGGTTCTCCTGTAAGAGATCCCCAGCACTAGGTACTCTACTATCACCCAGCAACAAATCCAGGAAACTCGAAGCATCACATCCATACAATGCTCGATAAGGTGTCATCTGAATACTTATGTGATGAATGGTATTGTAGCAATACTCACAAAAGTATAACCACTTCATCAGAAAACCCCTGTTTCCGCTATCTCTGAAATCTGACCGAGTTTTGGTTTGTTTTTGCAGTTTTTGATTTTTTTGGGTTTTTTGTGAATTTTGCATAAATATTGAAGATGGCGATTTTTGAAAGAAATACAGAATAAATGCAAATAAAATAATATATCTCTGGAAACAATAGATTCTATTGCTAAGATGGATGCCACGCAATTTATTGATCTTCTGAAACAATTACAATAATGATCCTCTAACATGAATATAAAAAGCAATGATTTTTATTGAAAAAACCTGATTGGCTGCAATACCGTACGGCTGCAATAAAAGACCTTCAGATGATGGTACGGCTGAGGTATTAAATCGCTCTCCTTTGAATTCACTGCCAGAAGAAAATGCGCCTTTGATAATGGAGTCAGATTGCCAAAACTGGAGGCGTTTTGCTCTGAAGACACTAAGTACGGCTTCCTCTGAATGGTACGGCCAGGTACATAAATGTACGGCCAGAATACAGCAGCAGCAATAAATAAAAGGTACGGCCTCCTCTGAAGCCTCTGGATCTGAAGGAAATAGGCGCCTTGATTGCAATATGCTTCCCAGATGAAAACCTATGTAGAAACTCTGTAAATAAATAATCTCTGAAGTTCAATGATCTCTTCTGGATGAAGAAACCTCTGTGCTGGCAATAAATCAGATGTTATTTCACACCCTCTGAACTACTTTCAATGGAGATGGCTCGTTCCCCAATGAGTTCGAGATTGAAACCCTAAAGCTTCTTGCTCAGACAAAACTTGATCAATTTCAATTCATAAAATGACATAATGGCCCAAAACCCAAGGCAAATGCACTATAATGTTCAAAGGTGCGATTTCCTCAATAATAGGGTTTTAATAAGATATTCACTTTTAATTCTTTTAATTCTTCCATAGTCTCAGCCAAAATATTTTATTATAATTTAATGATCAATTTTGGCCCCTTCTGATGATGGCGCACCCCTCAAGAAGAATCACTTAAGTTATAATTTAATATTATAACTTATATTATAATCATTAAATAATTAATATTTAATTAATACAATTAAATATTAATATTTCTCTCGTTACTCATCCGATGACTGTTCCGTCTGAAGCTGACGAACACTCAAGTGATTCTGAACGCTGCCAAAGCCATACTGCTAAAAATAGCAGGGGTCCCACGCCACGCTGACTGCCAGGAACTGCTAAAAATAGCAACTCTGCAAGAAGTCTCCGACCGAGCCCAAACGAAAGCCTACTGATCAAACTCTGCCAACTGAAGCTGAGCCAAGCTTCGAAGTGACCCTCTATCCAGTCTATCGGCCTACGAGGGTCGTGTGATAGGCCAATCCTGTACTCCGAGAGATGTCACTGAGAAGGGGACATGACAGTCCGCCCCTCCTGAAATTGCTTGTCCTCAAGCAATCTCAATGCCGGATGCTGCAGAATCTCCTCGCTCTCCCATGTCGCATCCTCAACAGACAAATCTCTCCATTTCACCAGATATTCCTTGATAGTCCTCCGATGCAACTGTCTCTCCCTATACTCTAGGATGGACTCAGGTACTAAAATCAACTTCCCCTCATCATCTAAGGGAGGTAGAACCGCAGATGGTATCACACGATGACCCAACGCCTTCTTGAGGCGTGATACATGAAAAACGTTGTGTACCCTGCTCTCTGCTGGAAGCTCAAGCTCGTAAGCCACCTTGCCAACTCTCCTCAAGATCCTGAAAGGACCGTAATAACGTGGCTTGAGCTTTTTTGACCCACTCTTCCTAAGAGTGGACTGATGGTAGGGCTGCAGCATGAGGTAAACCATGTCACCAACCTCGAAATGCCTCTCCGTCCTCTTCTGATCCGCATACTGTTTCTGCTGATTTTGTGCCTTGGCTATATTTTCCTTGAGAGCCCTCATAGTGTCCTGACTCTCCTGCAACCAACCTCCTGCACTCGGCACTCTACTGTCGCTCAGTAGCAAATCAAGGAAACTCAGTGCCTCATACCCGTACAACGCCATGAAGGGTGACATTTGAATGGTCATATGGAATGTCGAGTTATAACAATACTCACACAAATGTATCCATTTGACCCACGCCTTCTGCTGCCCTGCTATATAATTCCTAAGGTACCCTTCCACCCACTTATTTACTATCTCCGTCTGCCCATCTGTCTGTGGATGATAACTCGTGCTCGGAGTGAGCTCGGTCCCACAAAGTCTGAAAACCTCTTGCCAGAAGTTACTCAGGAACCGACTATCTCTGTCGCTCACAATGCTCCAAGGCAACCCATGAAGTCTGAATACCTCGCGAAAGAATACCTCTGCTACCTGTGTAGCTGTATAAGTCGTGGTGATCGGAAAGAAGTGGGCATACTTCGTAAGCCGATCCACAACTACATATATGCAATCACGCCCTTGGGCTTTAGGCAAGCCCGTAATAAAGTCCATCGACAGGCATTCCCACTTCCTGTCAGGAATCAGAAGTGGCTCCAACAAACCTGCCGAGTACGTGTTCTCCTGCTTGTTCTGCTGACAAACAGGGCACTCACGCACATACTAAAGAACATCTCCCTTGAGTCCTTTCCATGTGAACCTCTCTCGTATCTGCCTGTAAGTTTTGAAGTATCCGGGATGTCCTGCTATAGGCATGTCATGAAAGGCCCGCATAACGATGTTCTTCACCTCAGAACCTGGGATCAAGAATATCCTGTTCTTGTAAATGATCAAGTCATTTACAAGCGTATACCTGGTATCAACTGCTGATCCCTCAACAATGCTGGAGGCCCAACTATCCTTGGCATACTCTGCCACTATCATATGCCTCCAATCCTCTGAGATATGAACCATAGTGCTCAAGTACGGTCTACGTGAAAGTGCATCAGCCACTACGTTCTGTGTACCTTTGATATATGAAATATCAAAGTCATAAGCTTGCAACTTACTGACCCATTTCTGCTACCGGTCATTAAAATCTCGCTGCCCCAAGAAGTGTCTCAAACTGTTATGATCAGTTTTAATGCAAAATTTGCTGCCAACAAGATATTGTCGAAACTTTGTTAAGGCATGCATAATCGCGAGCATCTCCTTATCATATATGCTATACAGTCTCTCTGGTCCTCTGAGCTTGCGGCTCTCATACACAATCGGGTGCTTGTCCTGCATAAGCACCGCACCAATGCCCTCACCTGATGCATCGCACTGAAGCTCGAACGGCTTCGTAAAGTCAGGTAGTGCCAAAACAGGGCATGTGGTCATCAACTCCTTGAACTTCATAAAACACTCCTGTGCCTCAGAAGTCCAAACAAAAGCCCCCTTCTTCAGTAAATCTGTCATTGGGGCTGCATGTCGCGAATAACCATTCACGAATCTGCGGTAGAACCCACATAAACCGAGAAACCCTCTCAACTGTGTCAGGTTTGCCGGTGTAGGCCAATCAACAATGGTGCGGATCTTTTCAGGATCCATACGCACTCCATCTGCACTGATAATATGACCTAGATATAGCAATTCGGTCATCCCCAAGTCACACTTGGATTCCTTGGCGTACAAGGACTCCCTCTCCAAAATACTCAATATGGTCTCCAAATGAGCCAAGTGCTCCTGCCATGTTCTGCTGTATATGAGAATATCATCGAAGAAGACTAACACAAACCTCCTCAGTAATGAATGAAAAACCCTATTCATCGTAGACTGAAAGGTAGCTGGCGCATTAGTGAGCCCAAATGGCATCACTATGAACTCAAAGTGCCCACAATGACATCTGAAGGTTGTCTTCTCTATGTCCTGCTCACGGACCCTGATCTGATGATAACCCGACCGTAAATCAATTTTGGTAAAGTAACAGGCACCATGGAGCTCATCAATAAGCTCGTCAATCCTCGGTATCGGGTACCTATTCTTAATTGTCCTCTTATTCAGGACCCTGTAATCAATGCACATGCGCAATGTTCCATCCTTCTTCTTAACCAAGACCACCGAAGAAGCGAATGGCGATTTGCTAGGTCGAATGTGACCCATAGCAAGTAACTCCTTTATTGTCTTCTCTATCTCATCCTTTAACCTCTTAGGATGCCTGTAAGGAGTTATCATCACGGGCTTAGCGCCCTCCTCGAGCTCAATAATGTGCTCTATGCCCCTGTCTGCAGGTCTACCTGGCGGAATATCACTGAACACCTTATCATGCTTAATCCTCAACTTCTGAATGTCCGGATGATATTCTATCTTTTGCTGTCCCTCCTGTATAGGTGCTAAATGACACTCGGCAGCCCACTCTACCATGTCGTGGCGCATGAGCCGCTCCATCCGACGAAAAGAAATTGTTTTGATGTCGCTGTCCCGTATTGCTTTTAATATGTGTGTCTTCCCATTGACATCAAAACGGATCTCCATATCCTTGAGACGAAGAGTGACTTCCTCCAATGAATGAAGCCACTTCATTCCCAAGACCAAATCAATATCCCCCATATTAACAACATAGTAATCAGCCTTGAACTCATAATTGTTCAAGCGTAAAGGGAGATCCTTTATCATGCGTTCACACCTCAGCATGTGCCCATCGGCTACCTTAACTCTAATTCCTTCGAACTCCTCAGTGATGAGTCCGCGTTTTTCAACAAACCTAGCATCAATGAAATTATGTGTGGCTCCTGTATCAAGAAGGGAGATGACCCTCTGTCCTGCTAACACACCCCGAATCCTGAATGGGCCCTCCTGCTGAATGCTAGATAGCCGTGCCTCCTGTATCTGAAGCTCTGGCTCTGTCTCAGCTCTAGGCTCTGGAGCCTCTGACTCTGAATCCTCGGAACTTTCCTGCTGTTCGGAATTTTCTGATTCCGAGTCCTCATAATATGCCCATATCACTCGATTTGCCTTGCCCTTAGGTCTTAGAGGACAATCGTGATTGGCGTCATACGGTCCTTTGCAGTAGAAGCAAAGCTTCTTCCTGCGTAGGTCATTAAGGGCCTCACGATCCAAAGGTGGTGTTGCTGATTTACCTTTTGAATCGTTTTTAAAGTCTGATTTTTCTTTGTTAAAATCAGATTTGTCCTTATTTCTGTTAAAGCCCTTATTATCCCTGAATGATGAAGAACCTCTGGAGTTAAATCTACTAGAAGGTGCTGCTAACTCCATGCTTCGTGCTTTCTTCATCGCCTCCTGTAAAGAAGGAGGATCAAAGGCTTTGATCCAACCTCTCAGTGGCTCTGTCAAACCCTTCAGGAAGAGTACTACCAATTGCCTCTCTGAAATGTTCGGAACCATGACTGATAACTTCTGAAAGTCACCAATATAGGACTCCAAACTGCCACTCTGTCTCAACTGAGCCAAGTCTCTGAAGTAGGATTCTGGATCCTTCCTGTCAAACCGCTCAACCAATCTGTCCACAAACTCCTGGTATGATGTGATCCCTGCTTTATGTCAAGGTCATACCGGTGGTGCCACTAATCGTAGTTACCAAGATGCAAGAAGTCGATAACGGATAGCATTCCTTCTCACCATTGGGCTGTAATGAGGAATGTGTCTAACTTACTGATCCATGCCTGGGCTGTCACCTTGCCACTACCATCGAACATCGCTGGATTGAGTTTGTTTGTAGCATGTTTTAGGTCATTGTTCTGATGTCTAGGTCTCCAATCCTGTCGTCCTCTGCGATATTCTCTCCTCTGTGTAACAAATCGGTCAAAGGAAATCCTCTCTCTGACATCAGGTGGTACTAACTCCCACTCCTCGTTCGCTGCCATCAAGGTATCTACGAACAACTCCTCATGCTCCTCACCTGCAATAGCCTCATCGGGCTCCTGTCTTCACAAAAGTAGGTCAGACTGTCATCAGTCCGTGAACAACCGGTGCTCTCCGAGATCCTGCATCACTCCTGTTATCGTCACGCTGTGGTGACGGTCTCCTCTGTATACCTAACCTCTGGATTGCCACTGCCAACTACTGTAGCACATCGTTAGATTGCCGCTGACCTGCTCGTAAGTCTCTGAGAGTGTCTAAAACCTCGGCATCGTCCTGATCTCTAGGGTTATTAGGAACCTCTGTTCTAGGTATATCTGCTCTATCAGCCCTGTCATTCCTGTCAGCCATGTTTACTGGCTGTCTACTCAAACTCCGTTGCCTGTCAATCAAGGCACGTCTACGTGTATAATACTTGTATGGTACAAACTCGTCTGGCTGCATATGATGGCTAAACCCTCAGGATGGCAGGATTTAGCTCTGATACCACTGTAGAAACCCCTTGTTTCCCCTGATTCTGAATCTGACTGAGTTTTGGTTTGTTTTTGCAATTTTTGATTTTTTTGGGTTTTTGTGAATTTTGCATAAATAATGAAGATGGCGATTTTTGAAAGAAATAAAAAATAAATGCAAATAAAATAATATATCTCTGGAAACAATAGATTCTATTGCTAAGATGGATGCCAAGCAATTTATTGATCTTCTGAAACAATTACAATAATGATCCTCTAACATGAATATAAAAAGCAATGATTTTTATTGAAAACCTGATTGGCTGCAATACAGTACGGCTGCAATAAAAGACCTCCAGATGATGGTACGGCTAAGGTATTAAATCGCTCTCCCTTGAATCCACTGCCAGAAGAATATGCGCCTTTGATAATGGAGTCAGATTGCCAAAACTGGAGGCGTTTTGCTCTGAAGACACTAAGTACGGCTTCCTCTGAATGGTACGGCCAGGTACAGAAATGTACGGCCAGAATACAGCAGCAGCAATAAATAAAACGGTACGGCCTCCTCTGAAGCCTCTGGATCTGAAGAAAATAGGCGCCTTGATTGCAATATGCTTCCTAGATGAAAACCTATGTAGAAACTCTATAAATAAATAATCTCTGAAGTTCAATGATCTCTTCTGGATGAAGAAACCTTTGTGTTGGCAATAAATCAGATGTTATTTCACACCCTCTGAATCACTCTCACTGGAGATGGCTCGTTCCCCAATGCATTCGAGACTGAAACCCTAAAGCTTCTGTGCTTTGCTCAAGACTTGATCAATTTTCAATTCATAAAATGACATAATGCTCGAATCCCAAGGCAAATGCACTATATCCCTCAAAATTGCGAATTCCTTAAAGATAGGGAATTTTTAAATAATTCGACTTTTTATTCTTTTAATATTTCAATAGTTTCACTCAAATTTTTAATTATAAAATATAATTAAAAATTGGCCCCATTTCATGATGGGCGACCCCCTTCAGCCAAATCACTTAAGTTATAATAAAATATTATAACTTTATATTATAATCTCCCATTAATTAATATTTAATTAATTCAATTAAATATTAATATCTCTCTCATTACTCATCCGATGCCTGATCCGTCTGAAGCTGACGAATACTGAAGTGATTCTGAACACTGCCAAAACCATACTGCTAAAAATAGCAGGGGTCCCACACTGACTACCAAGAACTGCTAAAAATAGCAACTTCTGCAAGAAATGTCCGAATGAGTCCGAACGAAAGCCAAAAGATCAAACTCTGCCAACAGAAGCCGAGCCAAGCTCCAACGTGACCCTCTATCCAGTCTATCAGCCTACGAGGGTCGTATGATAGGCCAATCCTGTACTCCGAGAGATGTCACTGAGAAGGGGACATGACATTGGTGATGGTTGGAGTGACTGTTGGAGGGAAGATGATCTAAATTTCAGAATTGATAATGGTAATCCATCTCTTACCAACTATTTTGCTAATCCATTTGTATATTTACCAATGGATCGAAGAGAGATTTTAAGTAGAGATTGGAGCGTTGCTAGTTGTTGGTGTTTCAATTAGCACCTCTAGAGTGTTTTTTAGAAAGAAACAACTATTGCAAGTGTGTTAGTACATGCTCTTCGGATTATAGAGAGGAAGATCTCTCTTTGCTGATTTTCTATGTTAAAAAGTGTACTAAGGTTCCTATCTTTTGTACTTAGTGGCAGGACACAAGGGTGCATAAACACAATGCACCGTAGCTAAGCTTTTCTTTGGTTTCCGTAGAACTTAACTACGACTAACTAGCTTCTAGACTATCCTACCTCCTCAAGATAAACAGAGCATGAGGGTGTAGGAGACAAATGGATGGGTTGGATCACTTGAATCCACCATCTCTGTGGAATATGGCTGAGGCTCTGAACTCTCGGATATATGCCAAGATAAGGTTCGATGCAAGTAAACACTCGTTACGGTAAATTGGATCTGAGACTTGCCAAGGAGGAGGAACCCCTGTCCGAGGTATAGGCTTGGAAGCAGCTTACTGGAAACAACAAGGCACGATGATTCGGCTAACAAGATTCTCGAGGAGGTGACGACACCTGTCCAAAGTGTAGGCTGAAAGATAACTCATTAAACAACATCACACGATAATGATCGATAACAAAATATCCAAGGAGGTGACGACACTTGTTCGAGGAGGAGATTGAAACAATACACTATTTGAAAACAAGACTTTGAAAGAACTCAAGTATTTAGATCAAGCAAGCATGCGCCATCTGATTTATTTCTTCAAGCTTCTCCGAAGAATTACAAAGGTTGGGACAGCAAAGGCACAAAATCATGCACAATTACGATCAACCAACAAACTCGCATCCAAGAGTGAATAGATATGAACAAGCTAACTCTGGCAACAATGGCGCAGCAATTTTGCTTAGCAAATAAAGGTTAAACAAATAATGAGCCCAAGGCTCTTATTTATAGAAACTCAAAGGAGTAGGCAACCCTAAAATCTCCTTGAGTTAACAATTAGTTCTTGCCAATCAGCAAGATTTATTCTTATGTCTAAAAGAAGGTGAGCAAGCAGTTAATTGGAAAACTACTTCAGTTAACTGATACTAAACAAGAGTCAAACTGGGAGTCTACCTCAGTTAATTGACACCTAACTAAAAGTGAACTATAATTACAAATGTGTCTCCAAATAGACATCCACCTTTTAAGGATATTTGAGATCCATAAATCGTGGGATTCAATTAGACATCCTAGATCAGTGGGATCTGACATGCATGATTTGTGGAGATCTGGAGTCAACTTGGAAAGGGGCATCAAGTTGACTTCAGTCATATTTATTGCTATTTGGAGGGTAGGACGTCCTTCCTTGGTGCTTTACACCTCTTCGCCACTGGTCAACAAAGTCTCAATCCAATCGTTGACCTCTTTGGCCCCCGAGCAATTAATGCTTCTTAAGATGACTGTGTGGCTTCTCAGCATCTCTTCCCCTGTCCCAAACTGCTATTGATAGTTTATGCATTGAGCAGCTGCTTCATCTAACGGGATAGACATGGCTGGAATTTTGGCTAACTTACAACCATTGGGATTTTCAAGGAATGAACCATGGATGACGTCTTGAAACCGTCTTTGTACCATTCCAAGCTCAATGAATTCTCCTCCCTCACGTTGATATTCTAACTCAGGGAAGGATACTACTAACGTTCTCACGAAGTTGATAATATTAGCGACAAAGTGTCTATAATCAATCAACTCCACTGAATTGGCATCGTAGGCTCTCACCTTGTATGCCAATTGTTCTTTCCAATCAAAGAGATGGCGTTTGTTCTTAGTGGTTGTAACTGATTGGTATGCTTGTTGCAGATCAGCAACTGTCGCTTCCTCTCTCGGCCTCTCTTGAGCTGCCTCCAAGTCTAATTGCTAGATCTCTGATTGTAGTCCATATGCTCTATCTCTCAGCTGGTATGCTTCTGGTAATACACATCGTCCTTTGACAACAAACTCATCCACTTGACATCTCAAGTGTTTACCGTATGTGATCAATTGATGATGGTTTCTCTCTGCTGGGAGATCTAACAACTCTTGAGCAAAAGCCGAGGAGTTGGGAGTGTTGTGCATCAAGCTAGAAATGCACATTCTTAATTGACGGTTTTCAGCCTTCAAGGCTGCTTTGTCTTGTCCATCTTTCATCATTCTTTCCTTGACGCTTGCTGAGGCAATTTCGAGAAGGTTTGCTTCCACCTGATGAGTGGTCTTTCCAAGGTTCACCTTTGATAGCGTGAAATCTTCAACCCTCACATTGTGTATGTCTTTATCTTCAGGTGGGGCAACAGTCTCTATGATAACCTCGTTCTCTACATTCCTCTCTACATGTGTCTGCTTCTTTAACTTCTTAGCTGACATGTCTTGAGGGACACGATCGAATTCTGTGAAGTGAAGCTGATAAGAAGATCTTTCCCTCTTCCTTGCAAGTGAACTTTCTAGCTAGATAGAATCCCAACGAGCTTCGCTGGAAGGAGGAACATAGGCCCCTTGAATGCTGGAAGAACGAGACTGTGTCGTGGCGATGCCTTGTGGTGGTGAGTCCAAATCAATGGGACTTTGCGACCTCTGTGATGGTGGTGAAGACAGGGGCTCTGTTTCTATCACAGGCACCATTTTTGTTGCAACTGCTTCTGCAATGGCTTCCATCTCTGCAGTGATTATTTCAATCACTGGCTTTGGTGTAGCTGCAACATTCCCAACTATTTTAGGTAAATTGGTGGTTGTCTCTACCTGTATCTCTTGCTGGCTTTTACTAGCAATTCCTCTTCTTCCCCATGTGCTCCCTGACATTCGCATTCCTTGTGGAAGAATGTTCATCTTCTTTTGTCTAGGTTTCTTCCTAGACGAGGAAGGTAGTGTAGATTGAACCGTTGGCGGCTCTTATCGGGGAAGTACTACCTTCCTTGTCCTTTTACTGTCAAGGTAGAGTTGACTGTGTCGAACTACTCTACCAGTTCTTTCTTCGATAGACGTACTTTCTGTTGCGTACCAGTCTACTTTGCCGAGTGGTTGCACACCTACATTGCTCGTGAAGAAGAAAGAATGACCTCTTCTTCGTCATCAGATAAACCCTCAATCTCCTCTAACATGAATTCTGCAATTTGCAAGAGCCTAAATCTGCTGTAGTTCTTTCTTCTCAGATGGAACTCATCTTCGCAATTGGCCCAAAAATCCTCCATGAAAGGTTCATGTGATCATCTTTGCTTGAGATGTGCCGCGAAGATTCCTCTGGGATCATATGATGACCTCCTGTCAATGAGGTATTTGAGATTAAATCTCACTATTTCCTGGCTTATCAACCTAGCATCGGCTGCAGTCATGCATTTGTAGAGTCCCATTTGAACAGGGACGTTTGTAGCAGACTTCTTCTTTTGGCGAAGGTAAGAGTTAACCTCGGCTAACTGCCTGAGGAATTCCATGAACACTACCTTGTCTGAAGGGTAGCGTGGCATCATGGCGGGGTGGCCATTGTAGCCGTACACGTGTTTGTATGTGAAAGTGGGGAATTGGAAGAACCAATCCGCCCAGTCCACCATTGCTGCCTTAGCCGCTGGTGAAATACGGACGTGCATCTCATGGTCTAGCTCGCGCATGGTGTGCATAGTGAAAAGATTGTTCATCTTCTTGAAGTGCCTTTCCCCTAGAGTAAACTCAAGGCGAGGAAAGTATTCTTGGACCTTTTCAATACCCAATGTTCCCACAATGTTTAGTGTTCTGAATTCGCCTTGGAAGGCTATCAGGTATACCAAGTAGGAACACATGTGGAAACGGTGCTGTTCTAGAAATCTGGTAAATTGTTGGTGGAGTGTGTCATTGATCAAAGAGGCCCAGTCGTAATGTTCTTTCTTGCTGATTATTTTGCCAATAATATAGAACATCCACGGTTGGAAGGATTTTCCCTCTTCTTGTCCAGTGACTCTGCTAAGTAGAGTGATTAACACCGCGTACTCATCTTTGAATTCTCCTCGCCCAACCAATTTGGGCAAGCTGGTTTCTTCACTGTTAACCAATGTTCAGCCACTATTAGTGAACACTTGTCCTTTGAAGCCTCGAATGCCTTTCCATATTCTATCACAGACACAACCTTCCTGGTAGGGCATGGTGGAATTGCAAAACATGTCTCTATGTCCTTCAGCTTTAAGTTGCAAATCACCTTTACGTCCACTGACAGGATTTCTCTTGTAGTAGGGTTGGAATGCTTTGTGCAAGCAATGACAAGCTCAATGCTCTGTAAAGTGATAGGAATGGATGCAGCTTGGAATAAGCCAGACTCTTCAATGTTCTGCAATGTAATCTGGTTCATGCCCTCCAAGTCCTCAAAACTGACTTTTGGATTTTTCTACCATAAGTCTGTGTCATTCGTCTTCAGATAATCATGGTACAAGACCGTCTTGGTCTTGTATTGTACCTGGGAGTACTGCATTCTGCAAGACTTAAAGATTGACTGGGCACTTGACCTTGTTCTGACACTTTCCCGAAACCCTTAAATATAGCGCCTACTGAGAAGTATTTTTCCTGGAAAAATCTGGCACGTGGGTTTTGTTCGTGCTTGGAAGCTGAACAAACCCAGTTCCTTGGATTTTTGATTTGGAGACTTTTTCGGAAAGATCTGTAAAAATAGGGGCAACAACTTTGCTGAATCTGGCAAATTTGAGAAGATGGATTTTGCTAGAAAAATGCACTGATCATACCCAGCTGGTCAGATCTGAGGTAATCTGTCGTTTCCTGTGACATGCAAAGAATTATAGACAAAAATAGAGGAAGTAGACAAAAGGTGGATTGGAGGTTATAAATTGTCACTTTGCATTAATTTGCCTCTGGAAACAATCCTCGGAGAAGAATACTTTTACTGCCACTGATCTTCAGAAATATCGAAGATCCGTCCAAAACCTCTGCCAGATCTTGAAAATGTGTTCTTGGGAGCTATTTGTTGTTTTATCCTTCAACCTGCAAAAGAATAATGAAGAATGGGATGCCTAGCAAGAATATATGATGATTTGAGTTGAGATCCACCAAGTATGGATGCCAACTCGTGATTTAGGTCTAATTTGGAGTTCCAAAAGGTGATTTTCACTGATTGTGGAGTGTTTGGCTTCTTTTGCCTCCAAATTTGCTAACTCAAGTTAGCATTTTGCTTTGACTTTGTTTAGGCGTCCATCCTTGGAGGTGATCATTTTTTGTCAATTTTGCAAGCTGAAGTGCCTCCGTTTGATCTTCAATTCTGGTTGCTCAGTTGATCTTTGACAGTGGTTGACAAATTCGTTGTTGAGATGAGATTGACCAGATGAGATATGTCAGGGAGTGATCAACTCAGAAAACTGAATTTGGACCTCTAGAATGAAGGGCGGCTTTCTTTGAGAGGGGCGCTTTTGACAAAGCCTTAGTCAATTTACATTGACTGTTCTTTGTTTTGACCTTTTCAGACCCTCTGTGGTTCAATCTGACTTTCCTGTTGTCAGATGAATCAGATGACTCTGCTTGACGAGGCGTTGGGTAGCCAGCTCAGCTCTGCACAAGATGACTGACTATCATCTCATGAAAGTGAGTTTAGGTCCTTGAAGTTCAAGGGTGCCCTTGGCCACCAGGGGCGCTTTTGACCTTTTGATTGGTTTTGGCTGTGTTCTAAACTGCCTGCTTTGATTTCTGTCATCAGGTGATTTAGCTATCAGATGTCTTTGCTGACCGTCTCATTGACGAGATTGATCATAGTTGAGAAGGTCATCTTGGGAAGCAGTGAAGATTCCGCTTGAATCTAAATGCCTTCAAGAAAGGGCGCCTTTCCTCAAGAGGGGCGCTTTTGGCAATGCCTTAGCCATTTTTTGGCTTGTCTTTTCAGTTCTTCAGTTCTGGCTTTTTCTGCTTGATCTCAGCTGGTGATCATTTGGCGTGTCCAGTGATTGTGTTATCAAATTGATCACGTAGCTGGGAGGAAGCTGGAAAGACATCGTGTATGAAGCAGCTGGTGACAGGTTCATCTGGTACCTTGAACTGAGGGGTGCCCCTGGCCAGCAGGGGCGCTTTTAGCTTGAGGCTTTCTATTTTAACATCTTTATTGCTGATAGATTCTCCATACTTAGTTGATGTTTGGCCGTTGATCTTTGAATCAGATGATCTGACTGATGGTTGCGTTGTCGAGACGTCACGAACACGAAGGAGATGACTGAGCTAAAGATGCAAAGTGATTATGTTTTGCCTTTGAGATCCAAGGATGCCTTTCTCCAAGAGGGGTGCCTTTTTGACCTTTAGACTGTGTTTTGCCTTGGCAGCCAAAACGTGCACCTTCCAAAGTTAGCCAAATTTTGGCCTTTTTCGTTTTGAGGAACTCCTTCGTTATAACAACATCTTTTTGACCTTTTCCACCATGGCTTCTTCGTTGGAGCTTTTGAGGTTTAGCTTTCAGCACCTGGTATTGGTCAATCTGCCATTAATGGCTGCGAAGTTCCTAACTTTGTTCCTGAAAAACGAGAATAGACCCACCAGAGTAAAACATATCTTTTGATGATTCTGACTTGATCAGTGTGATTGTGAAGTCAATTAACCCTATCAAAATAATTTTCAATCATTTCCGGGAAGGTCCTATTTTTAAGGGTTTCCCTAAAAATAGGGGCATAAAACCCTAATTTTCAGATTTTCAGAATTTTAACCATATGTTCCTTGACAGAAACCCACAAAGACTTCATGTTTGGTTTGACCTAAAACATACTTTCGACGACATTTTTACATTGTTTAGCTCAATTTAAGTGGAATGCCAAAAAAGATATTTTGGGTACAATACTAGTATGGCCACTCTTAGGAGTATTCCTTCACAAATAATAGATCAGTTTTTCAGTTTGGAGCTTGCTGTTTGGTTGTAGGTCAGTCACATCATTTCATGGGTTGCTCTGAATCAGGGGAGTTGGCACACTATTCTTTGTCAAGGTAGTGAGGATTTCTAGTTGGTGTTTACTTGGAGGTATTTTCATAGCACTTTTGAGTGGATTTGGTACAACATAATGTTTATCACACATGCTTATACTTGGAAAATTCATTTGTATTGCTGTTGTCCTTTGCGTAGAGCAACAAAATCAAATTGTACTTCACTAATTTCAGTTTTGAGCAACAATGCTTTTTGTTTACTTCAGATCTTCCAAACTGAAAGAGTTCATCTTATGAAGGTTTGTGTTGTGAACTTTGGTAGCTTACTCTCAGTGATCGTTCAGGACAGTGAGCTTCTGCATCCTTTGGCTCATTTTTTAGAAATCCTTGGAGTTGGAACTGCGAGAGGTTTCGCAAGTCTTCATGATTGTATCAGAATAGTACAATGGAGGCATGTTAGATCTTTGGGGTCCTTTGGTGATGAGCTTGTTGAACTCTTGCAAAGGATTGTTTCCCCTTTGGCAAGAAGAGTGGAGGAATTTGCATTTTCTGTTATGATTCTATGTGACACATTGAGGAGATACGTTGAGGATTCTAATTGTGGGCAAAATCCCAGTGGTAGTACTACTATCCACTTTTTGATCTGCCTATGGATGACTTCAGTTCTTTGGCTAAATATGAGTTGGATGACTTTATCGGACAAGCAGTTGAGTACTTTATGGTTGTGGCTGGTTGGTAAAGATGATTTGATCATAGGAGATGTCTCTTTAGTTACTACCATATTCATATGTCTTGTATTTTTCAGTAGGTTTTCAGATTGATTATTGTTGCCCTTACATTCTCGTGTTGGTTACAGAGACATCTTTTCATAAGCAGATGGTTGTTAAGCCTTGGCAAGCTATAGGGCAGTTGGTTGTGAGTGTTCTTCTGAACACAATTTATTTATTTGTTGCCTCATCTTTGGTAAGTGGCGGTCACTACAGACACTACATGGAGATGGTGTGCATTGTTTTGGATGGTGTCTCATTGATTCCAATAGTTTGGGTGTGTTATTGTGTTCGAAACTCTTCCTTTGGCACTTGGAAGTTAAATGTCAATGTTATGATTTCAGTTGGCAACCATAGAGGGATTCCCTGGTTGGCAGATTACAGGGTTGTGATGATGATTGATTTGCTTCATTTTTAGGATGTCATTAAGGGATATCTTGGATTTCGTTCTCTATGGAAAACCAGATTCTTTTCTCTATTGCCCAGGATCGTGATTGACAGTGAACTAGCCGATGTTGTTTTCATTGAGTTGCCTTGGTAGGATATATTACATGGCAATGAGTTCATCCCTCTTAGGGTTTTCAATATGGGTGTTGATGATTATTACTTTTCTGGGAGGGTGCAATTTGAGCATGTTGGTTTGCTAGTTGCGCTCAGAGTGGTGCAACATCACATGGCAGTTCCTTTTTGAGGTCGATTTGGAACCCTAGGATCAATTGGGTTTGCAATTCAATAGTTAAGGATGAGGAAGCCAATGTCAGCTTACTGGGGTTTACTCCCATGGTGTTCCAATTTAGTGGTTTTGGAGAGCAGTTTCTTGAGGAGTTGACAGAGATGGTGCACTATTTGATTGCTCTACTTACTAGTTGTTATCAGGAGGTCTCTTGTGTTGGCATCCAATAGGGCAGTGCTTTCAGTGGTTGGTGCTATAGATCTTCTAGGTTGGCTTGGGACCCTGGGATCATACTCAGTTTCACTTTGGTTTAGCATAGTGATGAGGACAAGCAATTTTGAGAAGGGCGGACTATAATGTCCCCGTTTTTTGGCCCTCTTAAGGAATAATCATTATTTTAATTATTTAATGTTACTAGGCAAAATGGTGCAAAGTCAAAAGGGTATTATTAAATAATTATATTTAAAGGTTAAAAAGTGACATACTTTAATGATAAATTAATAAAGTCACTTTATTAATAATGTCTTCAAAAAGTGATTTAGGTATTAGAGAGTCACATCAAGGAGTCACATCAAGGGGCTACATCAAGATGGCACATCAAGGAGTCACATCAAGATGTCACATCAGGGGGTCACATCAAGAGGTCACATCAAGGAGTCATATCAAGGGATCACATCAAGGAGTCACATCAAAGAATATTAAAATATTCTTCTAAAAGCTTGTTGAACACTCTCCTTGGGTCTTTCTAGAAGATCAAGGAGTTCTATATAAAGGGGAGTGGAGAGCTCATTTGAGGAGGGGGCTTGGTTGAGAGAAAATTGTTAATGAATTTCAGTCTCATTGAGTGATTGGCTTTTTCAGGGGCTTTGAGGACGAAATCCCTCTTGGCTTACAATCTCTTCGCTGTTGCAATATACAGTCAGGAGATTTAATGGTGTTTTCAGCCAGGAAACACATTTGTGCTTAACAAAGATTAATTGAAGGTTTTGTATTACGCAGATAGACTTCAGTTTGCAGATTTGAAGGGATTGTGAGAGAACATAGTGGAGTTTTCAAGTTATTTGTCGCTGCATATATTCTTATTTGCTGGCTGTACAACTCTCATGCTTGTCGTACCTCTTCTATAGCTGGCTGTGCACTTTATGGATGCTATTTTGCTTGCTTGGGGCTTGTGTGGAGGCGTCTAGGGCATTCCAATTATTGGATACTTTCTTGGAGACCATCAGTTTGGTGATTTGACGAAGACCCCCGCTGTTGCAGAACATTTTGGTGAATTCCCAAGGCAGATTACACTACAACATCTGTGCAACTCCAACCCAGGATTTTGGGTATGTTTGGTTTAGAAAATAGGCCTTATTTTATGAACTGGGTTGTAATTTGTTTGATGAAAAACTGAGTATTTTGGCTGCTATTAAAATCTGGAATTTTCAGCTGTAAAATCCTCTTGTAATATTCAGTTTGTTTTGAGTTTAAATATATTATTGCAATATATCTTTTGCTGCATTTTATGGTTATATGAAACATTGTAAAGCCCTCAAAAATCATCAACAAAATCAATCAAAACAAACAGAAAAAGAAAAAAGAAAACGAAGGCAGAAAACATGGTGCATATTACATTCTCTCTTAACTCATTGTAGATCCATAGTGTTTCTACGATATGTAGTACCCTGCGACATGGTTATTGTCTCTCACAGTGATGCAAATGCATGTATGCTGCTTCCTTTTTTAAAACTTTGGAGTTTTCTTTGTTTTTACAATTTTTTGGCCATTAGCTCTTGAATGGAAATATTTTGTTCCTCTTTTTCCTGTTCTTCCTTTTTTCATTGTTCTTATAATTCTTTTATATATTCTTTGTTAGATTAGTGAACTTGCTCTACTTTGACTTTGCTTTGATTGCCATTACGTGTAATGTCTTGCAATGTGACTATTTTGTCTCTATTCAAAAGCTTCATGAACTTCTTTTGCATGTTAATGTTTATTGTCCTCAAATCTTATAACCAAGGATATATAAGACCAATATCCAACCCATCCATATCAAATCATAAAAAATGGAATGCAAAATATATTTATCTATGGAGTGCTTCAAATCTTCAAAATTTGGACAGTTTTATCCTTTATTTGAACATCTTTGATTTTCTTTGCTTCAACATATAGTGTTTTTGTTAAATCGAAGTTAATGAAGTTATATTTGCTGCTAGCTTTTAGGGATAAAAGAACCTCATTTTTTTAAATGCATCCTTGAAATTGAAATCTATAAGCATCCTTCTTTGGAGCAAAATGACATCCACTTTTATCCTTTATCTTCACTTCATCTTCTTTGTTAATATTGGAATCATCTACTTCCTTTTCCTCCCTAACTTTTTGTTTGTTCTTTTTCCTTATATTTATCCTCGTCAACTATTGTTTTTTTTCGTTGCCCATTTGTCTAAGAAAAGTTGTTTAATTTTGTCCCAAGAAAGAAGTGTAAAAAAGAATGACCAAAGCCATTTAAGAGTTGCACCTATCAAGTTTCTATCAAGAATTTTTTTCCATGAGTCACAATGGTAATAAGCCCTTCTGAATTGGAAGCTCCATTTTCTATTTTTAGCACTTCTATCAAAGTTAGAAACCTTCATGAAAGATAGGGTTTCAAATATTTAATTTCTCTCAATTGATCATCTTTTTGTTACCACAAATCTAAAAATAAAATATTGCATAGATAGTTTTAAATATTTATTTTCACTTGCAAAAAACAAAATTTGATTTTCTCATCTAGTTAGCAAGATATCAAAATTTGCCTTAAAGTTGTGCTAGAAAAAAATGTGAAAAATCATAATTGTAATGCCAACTTCAAATCACCATACCTCCCTTGACATTGCCTCAAATATTTAATGTAACCGTTGTTTTGGATGGGTCTCAAATTCCTCTTCCTAATGAATCCAATATTGTTATTTTTGAAGTCCTATATGAGGTGCACGACTCTTTGCAATAAGTTTGACCCTTGTTGGGGAAAAATCAAGGATAAATTTCCTTCAACTTTGTCAAAGTCAAAACTTTGATATCACTTGTTAAGATCCAAGAATATATTAATGGCAATATAACCGTGTTACACGAGGATGTGTCCCCACCCCTAAACCCTATGTCCTCGTCCCCTGAGGCGTTTCAAGGACAGGGGGACATCCCCTAACCATCCCCTCCAATTTTGCATTTTTAGAAAATGCAAGGAAACGCGCCCCCGGTTTAGGAAACGTTTGCAAAACTAAAGGGGAGTCCTAGCCGTCCCCAAAATGGCTAGGGGACGGCTAGGCGTCCCCTAATCGTACCGGAAACATCCAGGCATCCCGCATGGTTTCACTTAAAAAAAGAAGTTAAAATTAAAAATTCATTTTTAAAAAATAAAATTTATTAGTTTGTCTTTGGCATGGGGGTCCCATAGACCCTCCCACGCCCCTCATATACCTAAAAAAAAAAAAAAAAAAACATAAACTCGTATACTTGCAGCGCCCCCAGCGGGGTCAAGGGGCAGCACCCCTTTTAGGGGTCTGGGTGCAACGCTCTTAGTGGGGTCGAGGGACAACACCCCTAGCTGGGTTGAGGGGCAGCGCCCCTCGTGGGGTCATGGGGTAGCGCCTTGGGCGTGCTCCCTATCATGATAAAGGGTGGGGTTGAGGGGCAGAGCCCCCAGCACCAAGCCCAAATTAAGACCTTCAAAACCATATAAACCTTCATGGCATACATCATTTTGCATTCACAATAAGTAAAAAAAAAACAAGTTTTAATTGTAAATTTTATGTAATTTTTGCACTTTTCCAACCTTGTTGGTTGAGTCCTGCTGACGGGACTTGCCTAGAATCGGCGAGTTCGGCGAGTCCAGCCAAGACTCGGTAGAAATCGACTGAGTCTGAGTCTGAGCCCCCAAAACTCAGCCAGGTGGACTCGACTCGGGACTCGTCGAGTCTTGGCGAGTCTCGTTTCTGTGGTTTATACTTTATAGTGCTGTTATATACTGCTGTCATTATTTATGCACATACTGATATTGTTGCTATGATGCTATCAGTTATGGATGTAAATTAGTTTCTCTTGGTTGTAAGTTATATATCAGATTGCTCTCTTTCTTTCTCTCTATATAATATATTTTTAAAAATTCATATATATATATATATATATATATATATATATAGTTGTGTATATATATATATGTGTACACACACACACACACACACACACACACATATATATGTATGCAATATATATATATATATATATATATATATATATATATATTCATATATTGCCATCCCCAAAAAATCAGCCCTTGGACTGCCATCCCCGACACACACACACACATATATATACATATATATATATATATGTATGCAATATATATATATATATTCATATATCGCCGTCCCCAAAAAATCGGCCCTCGGATTGCCGTCCCCGAAACGCGTCCCCTATCGCTCCCCCATCCCCGTCCACGAAACGTTGTGGAACATAGCAATATAATAATATAGAAGAGAGATTAAAAAAATATGAGATTTTTGTGTGTTAAGCTGCTCTATACAGAATATGCTAACAAATAGAATAAAGTATAAACCCTTAATCCAAGGAAACATTGTACAATACTCTTTTTGGGGGAAGCCACTCTATGCTATATCTATATATTGAGATCTCAACACATACCGTACTCTTTTCATGTAATGTCCCCTTCTCAGTAGCCCTTTAGGAGATCGCTTAGCCTTTTAATTCCCGAGGCTAATGTCGAGTTGAGGGAATAATTTATTTAATTACTTAATGTTTGCCTAAGTTCCAAATTAATCTAAAAGGGTGATATTGAGTAATTAATTAAATCACTTTATAAGGTGACTTAATGAAATGTTTTTAAAGTGACTTGTGAAATATTTAAAATACTACTTTGTAAAAGTCACCTATGTTTTGAATAGTGAAAATAAAAAACTGACTTATGAAATATTTAAAATATTACTTTATAAAAAGGGTCACTTATGTTTTGAGGGGGAGAATACAAAGAGGAGAAAGAAATAAACATTCGACACTTCTTGACTTCATATTTCTCACAGCAGTTTGAGCACACCTCCTGGTTTAGGGTTTTAAGACCCTCAATGCTCAGTTTCGGGTCAGAAATATCACCCCTAGGAAAAATCGATTCTTGGAAGGACGTTGCAGGTTTAGTTTGAATCATTTGCATCATTAGAGATTCGATTTGGAAGAATAACCTCAGATTTTTGGAGAAGTAAATTTCAGTTTGGGAAATATATTTTGGCAGCCAGGATGGACGACTTGTAGCTGGGAATTGCACTTAAATCCCCATTCGATTCCTAGAGTGGGTGACATCAAAAATCGTGGCCATCTCATAGAGTTCTGGGCGCAGCTAATGAGGGCCCAAAAAAAAAGAATGCGATGCTGGTATAAAGAGGGACGCCTAGCAGCTGGAAGGAGATTTGCTGCAAGCAAGGGTAAAGAAGGACGGATTGCAAAGAGATTTCAATCAGGTTCAGGTGGATGCAACTTCACCAAGACAGGGCAAATTTTCCAGGTTCCTTGTATCAATTGTAATCTTGCAAATTTCAGTTCTTGCACCTTTGTGTTAGTAGGTCCATTAATTTATTTTGCTTTGTAGAAGGAGTTGCTGTCACTCAATCATTGGCACTGTACAATTTCAGTCATATATATCTAGCTAGTATTACATTTAGTTTGGAGATGTAGTTGCTGTCCTATGAGAGTCATATGTTACTGTAATTCCAGTTAAAGGAAGTTGCATTTTGCATATAAGTTGAGTCTTGTAAACACTGCAAATATCAAATAGAAATATTGGAGGTTGGCTGCAAATTGTTTGACAAATTGTTAAGTAGTTTACTTCATATCAGCATATATAGTTTGCATGCTAAGTGTTTGACTAAATGTCAAGTAGTTGTAGATGTCATTTTCAGTCACCTAGATGCATTTGAAAAATACAAGAAAAAGGACTTGCACTTCATCTTGGTTACTTTGTTAGACAACTTGCATTCATTTACAAGCATCTAAACATCATTGGCATCAATCAAAGGCAATTCAAATACAAACTGAAACCCAAAACAGCAAGTCAAAAGGTTGCATGAAAAGTGTTTGTCAAAATACCTAAGGCAGAAAATCAAGGGTTTTGCATCAGTTTTGGCAAGGCACTTTACATTTCATGCCTTACAATGATATTCATTTCCTACACATAGATCTCTTTCTAAAAACATAATGGAGGGCTGGACCACTATTTCCCATATAGGCCTACTAATTGCCCAATATAATTAATGGCTCAATATAAATATCTTAAGAAATGTGTGCCACATGTTAGCATCTCCATCAACCAATATACATTATAATATCATATCCCTAGGTATATAACAACTATCATCCCCAAAAAATGGCCTATAGGGCTGCCATCCTCAAAATATGTCCTATTGTCCCCATTTTTGAAATGTTGTGGAACATAGTTAAAATAAATGTAAACTCAAAAAGTTTAATAATATGCAATTTGTAATTTTTATACTTAGATTTTACTAGTAGTCAATCTTCCATTTTCCCTAGGATATATAGAGAACACAAGCTAATTTATTTATGTTAATAAAATGTATTAGTTCTAACTTCATATTTTACTATCAAATCAATAAGTTCATAGCATGGATCAGTCAAATCTAATAATCCTAGTAGAGTGCTCTCTCATTAATATTTGTCCTTGCGGTTTGCTTCCCAATATTTTTTTTTGTTCAATGAATTTGGTGCTTCTAGTAGTTTGAGCATGTATAAATTATTTGGCTCATTGCAAGTAACTGGGAATAATGCACCCTTGGTGCATGATGAAAAAATGCAAGTAACTGGGAAAAGTATGCCTTCCAGACAAGGATTTTTCTTTGATGTTAATGCTTTAAGGATGGAAAAACATCACGTGGAACTTAGTCAAGAAGGTAAAATTCAAATTAGACATTTTTATAAGAGCATAATTGTTGATCCAAAAATGATTAAAATCAATCATTTGGAGTCTGGACATATAAAAAATGTATGTCATTTTCATTTCAGTAAAATATCAGTCACCAGAGACATCAATATAGAGGCATGGACCAATTTCCTGGCTGTATTTATATAGAATATAGCTGTACTGTTATTCATTTAATCCTATAGCCTGATTTGAAATGAAGTCCCTTGTCTTCATACCCCTGCATCTGTAGGTGACAGTAAAATATCTACATTTAGCATTGCTGAAATTTTTTTTTATGTGATTCATCTCTGGTTCTAAGATCATCTATCTATCTGAATATGTTATATTAATACCTTGATCAGCATAATAATTTCTTTGTTTCTCTTTCTTAATTTCTATTAACTGGGATTCATCTTCTCTTTTGTTAGCATTTCTTAAATTGGCTTTATCTTCATCTTATATTTGTTTACAGGTTTCAGTGTTTGAGCTTGACCAGATTGTGGGGAATAACTCTTTTTGTTTTGAAGGTTACTTTGGCATTCGAAATGGGTGATGTGGAAAAAGCAACTGACATATGCCATCGTTATTCTTTAACTATACCTTCCTGTCCAGGTATGCATTAAACATCTTTGTGTTGGCATTTATTACTTAATAATACATCTATCGGAGTCTCAGAGTAGTTTGAAAGGCAAAAAAGTGATTTGAATTTATGCCTGCTTATGTTGTTATGGGCATAATGCATGGTTCCTTATTTTTTAAGTTTAGAATGTTATTTAATTATTGTGCACTATATGGTGGTAAACAGGAAGAAAAAGAGTTAAAGAAATAAAAATGGGCCTTTAGCTTAAGCATGAACTTGTTTTCTGAAAATTGAGCATTGCTTAGTTTGTTGTCAACCGAACAATTTGGTTCCTTGAATGCTCATAAAGTTATTTTTATGTGATTTCTTTCATAATGCCTTGAAAGTTTGTGTTCTTGGTTTAGATAAGGAAAAAGCTTTGCGATTGAATATTTCACACATTTTGTTAGAAATTTGAACATTCACAAGCTTATGTGTTTAAATATCTAAATTATGGTAATTAGGTGGCATCTGACATACAAGATTTACAGAAATGATTTTTTTCACTACCATCACTATGATTTAAAAAGCATCAATTGAAAACAAAAGAGCGGGTCATAAATATATAAAAATGTGTGATCATTATACTCAATAGGCAATAGGAAAATAGGAAAAGTATGATGCAATTTTACTGTAACAGCAATAGTTTCTGAGGGGCTTGCACTAATGCTATATGCTAGCATTATAATTTATTAATTTTTTAAAGATAAACTCAAACTGGAACAATATGTGAGGGAAAACCTCTCTTCAAATTATAAGGGGAAGCTCCCTGAGATTTAAATTATCCTAGACAGAAAGCTATAGACAAACTCTATAGTTATTCACACTGTAAAATGTTTCTGTGGGTGAGTTTTGCATAAATGAAATTAGTAACTGCCGATCTGTTTGTCTCGAGTAAGAGCACAAGGTTGGAAACAACTCTTGTCTTACAATTGAGATTTTCTAGATTTTGAAAGAAGACAACTAATCTAAGTACACAAATGATAACACCCTCCTATAGGCTAAAACAGAGATGAATAATCTGGTGAAAACAATAGATGAAAAGGAAAAATAACTTCAACATGAATGACATGATTTCAAGAACTAGACAGCTAGTTGCATGCAAAACTACCACTTAGATGAACAAGTGACATCAATACAAAGCTTGACGTTATCATTCAATTTCAATTTTAACTGTGAAAATTGAAATAACAAACAGAATAATGCAAATACATAAATGTGTTGATGAATGATAGCTTAGGTCTGATATAAATGTTGATTGCCTAAGGCATCATCTTCATTTATATTCGATCAGATTGCTCTTCATACTTATATTTCTGAAATAAATAAATTCGAATTTATAATGTATGTATAAAATCGAAATATCAAATATAAATCAAAATATTAAATGGAGTTAATATAAACCGAAATATTAAAGATGTTAATATAAATCGGAATTCTCTTGAAACATCCACCATCTTGTAGAAGGGTGTATACGTGTTAATGTATACATAAATAATGATAAACATGTTTGTTACCGGCCGCACCCCTAAAGGACACGTCCCATGAGTGGACGTGTCTCCACTTGTGGAGACACGTCCTCTCATGAGGCATGCCTCTTAGGGGCGGGCTCCTCCCTTATTTATGGTGGTTCCTCATTCGATATGCAAACATAGAAATCGGACAATGTTCTGCAATCAGCACATTTAATAAAAGCAATTCATATCTGGAAATCGAAATCTGGAAAAATCGAAAATCTGAGCATAGAGGATAAATATTATTTGTCTTAGAAATTTTATACAGAAACTCTGACCTTAGTCCAAATCTTAGTTTCTTAGGATCACATTAGAAAAGATTTGATTACATTTACATGGTATCAGAGCCAGGTTGTGTGAATCCAAATCAAATCTAAAATCAGATTGCTCAAGGAATTCGTACTTTCTAAAATCGAATTCACATTCTTCATAATGTCAACTATGATCAGATTTGAAGATCGTCTTGCAGGAGCAGATAACTTTACATCATGGAAATTTAGAATCATGATGATCCTAAAAGAGAATAAACTAGACTCATTTGTGAGAGAAAATAAAAGGGAACCTGAGGCTGAACTTGAGAAAAGTCAATGGATTGTAAACAATGAAAGAGCCATGAAAATCCTTGTAGATGCAGTGAGGGATCATATAGTGCCTATCTTAGCAAAACATGAAACTGCATACCATATGTACAAATCTCTTGAGAGTACTTATGAGATCAACAACACCTGTAGGACTCTAGCATTAAAACGGCAAATCAACAATGCTCAAATAAACAAAGGAGAGTCCATTAATGCATACTTCATGAGGATTATTGAACTTAGGGATCAATTATCCACAGTTGGATATCAGATTGACAACAAAGAGTTAACCCTAATTGCACTAGGAGGCCTACCAAACTCATGGGAGTCATTTGTTCAAGGAGTAAGTGCGAGATCTAAACTCCCTAAATTTGATAGGCTAAGAACTGACTGCCTTCAAGAAGAAACAAGACTCTCCACTAAGGAAAATAAACAGAAGAACATATATGAAGACATTCATGTACTCAACACAACGTCTAATAAAAGGAACAAGAAAAACTCCTACAAGAGAGGATATTTTAAAAGAAAGAGAAATTCCAATGGAAAGGAATCTTTTAAAAAGAAAGACATCTCTCAAGTGCAATGCTTTAAATGTGATCAATATGGTCACTATGCAATGAAGTGCCCTGACAGATCTAAATAACAAGCATCTTTTGCCAAAGTAGGAAAGACAAATTCAGATCATGAATCTGAAGACCTTGTGTTCTAAAAGGACAAATGGACATAGAGTTACCCTTATGGATGGGAAAATTCTAGCATGGTCTAAAACTCAACTATTAAGAAAAACTATTGGTGTAAAATTAGGGTACCTTTACAAACTATGCACCTAAGTCTAAAACCATCATGGAGGAACTTGTAAAGGTTGTGTCTTAGAAAAGAAAATAAAACCGTAAAGGCAAATAATAGAAACCTACACCTCTAAAATTTAAGGAATTCTGAATGAGTGCTGGAATTAAGAGGGAGTTCACAAGTTGCTTGACCTAAACATTAAAACCATTCAAGAGGGCAAGAAGTTCTAGTGAGATAGAAATCTACTCCCCTAGAATACCTGAAATGGAACCTACTCCTAAGATTCAGAGGGAGCATCCTAAGGAAATGCCACATGAACTACCTTCTAAATCAGATGAGGATACAAATGACTTCGACAAAAAGAGACCACTTTGGGCAAGGAAGATGATCAAAGAAGCAGAGGATCATGCAACACCTAAAGGAACATTCAGGGAGAGTAAAAGACCCAAACGGTTCTCTAGCTATGTTGCCTTAATGAACAACATAATAAACTCTGAACCTGCCAGTGTTACAGAAGCCTTCAGACATCAAGCCTGGAAGGATGCAATGACAGAGGAGTACTAGTCCATACTAAAGAATGATGTATGGGACATAATGCCTAGGCCAAAAGAGAAATCTGTTGTTTCTTCTAAATGGCTCTTCAAAATCAAGCATGCTGTTGATGGCAGTATAGAAAAACATAAAACACGTTTCGTGGCTAGGGGTTTTTCTCAAGGAAGGCATTGACTACGAAGAAACATTTGCACTTGTTGCCTGTTATACATCAGTGAGAGTAGTATTAGCCATTGCAACAGCTAAAGGATGGAAAACCCATCAAATGGATGTGAAAACTGCCTTCCTGAATGGAACCATTGAAGAGGAAGTCTATCTGGAACAACCTGAAGGTTTTGTGATACATAAATCTAACTCACATGTGTGCAGGCTGAAGAAAGCTCTCTATGGACTTAAACAGGCTCCCAGGGTCTGGTATGAAAGAATTGATAGCTCTCTCTTGGGATAGGATTTTTCAAGAATGATGTTGACTCCAATCTCTACTTCAAGGTAATCAAAGGTGATATGCTTATAATTATTTTATATGTTGATGACCTATTGATAACAAGAGAAGATCACCTCATTGCTCAAGGGAAACAAGATCTTATCTCTGAATTTGACATGAAAAACTTGGGTATTCTTCACTACTTCCTCAGTTTGGAAGTATGGCAGAAATTAGAAGGTATTATACTAAATCAAGGAAAATATACTATTGACATTCTGAAGAGATTTGGAATGTTGGACTATAGACCGATGTCTACACCTATGGAAACCAACCTTCACAAATTGAAAGAAGCAACAGCAGAATCCAAATGTGCAGATCCGACCCTTTACAGACAGATGATTGGATCCTTGATGTATCTGGTTAACACCATACCTGATATTTGCTATGCTGTAAATGTTCTCTGCCAGTTCATGTGTGAACCCAAGGAAATTCACTTGATGGCTATAAAACATATTTTTAGATATCTTCAAGGCACTATTGGATATGGTCTTCTTTACAAGAATGATCCATTAGATCTGCATGGGTAATTTGATTCAAATTGGGCTGGAAGTATAACCGATCGGAAAAGCACATCAGGATGTTGCTTCAGTTTAGGATCGGCTATGATCTCCTGGATTTGCAGAAAACAGTCTTCAGTTGCATAGAGCTCAACAGAAGATGAATACATTGCAGCCTCAATGGGAGCAAGAGAAGCAGCGTGGCTTCATAAATTGCTTGTGGGACTCTTTGGTGAGCCCTTGAATCCTAGGATTATTCATTGTGATAATCAAAGTTGTATATAACTCTCTGTGAATCCTGTCTTTCATGACAAATCTAAACACATTGAGATCCCCTATCATTATGTGAGAGATATGGTGGAAAGGAAAGTGATTCAGTTGGAGTATATTAGTACAAATGATCAAACTGCAGACATTCTCACCAAGCCTCTCTCCTGGATCAAGGTAGAGCACTTTAGGAAGAAACTTGGTATGGTTGAAATGTAATTTGTTATTTATGTTTGAAATACAAATTGTTTATAAATTGTACTAATATATAAAGATGTTTAATGTGTAAACTCTTTTGTCATGTGTGCGACTCCATGACTTTATGGGCCTACTCCCCCTGTGTACATTATCGAAAGGTGTCGATCTTTCAATAATAAACACTTGTATTTGACATTGTAAAGTGACGACTTTACAATGATGAACTATCATGATAGATATCATGTGACTTGATATCTGTGGACATGTCATGATAGTATCTCTTGGACACATTGATGGATATCATGAGACTTGATATCTGAAGGTCATTGTGATCCGTAAGAGATAATCATGGTGGATGATTATATCCGTGGATATGCCATGAATTATGGTAGACATCATGTGACTTGATGTTAGTGCACATACCATAATAAAGATATGTTATGAAGAATGTCATGTGACTTGACACTTTCAGAAGCATACCATATCTTCTGATATCACGAGTTAGGTGATATCACTTTTGAAGTTATCCTCCCTAGTTAAAGAGGGAGTGTTGAAAATGAAGATGTGTATGAAGAATGTCATGTGACTTGACAATATTGAGAAAGACATACCATGTCTTCGATATCACGTGTGAAGGTGATATCTTCAGTTATTTGATTTGAAATATCTTCCCTAAGCTAAGAGGGAGTGTTGATGAATGATAGCTTAGGTCTGATATAAATGTTGATTGCCTAAGGCATCATCTTCATTTATATTAGATCAGATTGCTCTTCATACTTATATTTCTGAAATAAATAAATTCGAATTTATAATGTATGTATAAAATCGAAATATCAAATATAAATCAAAATATTAAATGGAGTTAATATAAACCGAAATATTAAAGATGTTCATATAAATTGGAATTCTCTTGAAACATCCGCCATCTTGTAGAAGGGTGTATACGTGTTAATGTATACATAAACAATGATAAACATGTCTGTTACCGGCCGCACCTCTAAAGGACACGTCCCATGAGTGGACGTGTCTCCACTCGTGGAGACACGTCCTCTCATGAGGCGTGCCTCTTAGGGGCGGGCTCCTCCCTTATTTGTGGTGGTTCCTCATTCGATATGCAAACATAGAAATCGGACAATGTTCTGCAATCATCACATTTAATAAAAGCAATTCATATCTGGAAATCGAAATCTGGAAAAATCGAAAATCTGAGCATAGAGGATAAATATTATTTGTCTTAGAAATTTTATACAGAAACTCTGACCTTAGTCCAAATCTTAGTGTTTCTTAGGATCACATTAGAAAAGATTTGATTACATTTACAAAATGGAATGATTTTTCAACATAAAAAATGTAGCATCAACTATCATTAAAATGTATTGTGCTCAAAAAACTGATTTATAGGTTACAAGATGCCCAATTTTGGGGGCTTAGGATAATCATTATTTTATTCCAAAAATCAATGTTTTAAAGCGCAAACATTTATAACTCTTGAAAAACAGGAAAGAAAGTATTTTAAAGCAAATGATAAAATAAAAACTAACTAAAGAGACCTAAAAATAGGCCCTTAACCCTATGTCTAGAAATAAAATCTCTAGAAACAACTAAATTAGATAGCCATGACCAAAGATAGCAAATTGATGCAGATGTTTACACTATGATTTTGATGTAGAGTTTTGCTCTAAATGTGGTTGAATCCTCTGAAAAACCTAAAACCCCAACCACCATGAATTTGTTGACAACTTCACCAGTCCAACTTGGTTACTTGAATTTGATGTCCTTCTATGGAAGCATGGCGATTTAGTGCTTTGAACCTCCTAGGACCTGTTGTGACCTATTTCACACATCGCCCCATTGCAAATGGGGAGCCCCAAGTTTTGATGTCGCCCTGTGAATTGCCAGTTTAGAGTCTTTAATTTGGGTAAATTTTGAAAGTCAGTCTAGCTAAGTTGAGATTTCGAACCCGTTTGTGTGTCTTAATGTCATTGAAGTGCTTAGAAGACCCAGTAGACGAAGATCGCCATTGCTTTCGGTCGTTTGTGACACTTACTATTTTTTAGGGATTCTGCTTTTTTGCTTTTTGCTTTTTTGATTTTTAGCATTTTTAGGCCATTCTGGAGTTCCTTTTTTTTAGGGATGCTTTTTGCTTTATCTATTTTTGGAAAGTTTCTATTTTGGGAAAATTTTTCTATTTTTGGATCCTACAGAGCAGAAAATCAACATCTCCAGAAATCAAGAAAATCAAGGTAAAATGAAAAAGGTTTGAAAAATGGCAAAAAATTTTTGGAAAAATGCTTAAGTCTGAGAATGGCGCCCTCAAGAAAGGGGATGGCATGGAAAGTTCAAAGTCTGCCCTACCTTTGGCATGCCAAAGATAGGCACTGGCAAGAGATATGCCAAGTCCGCCATAGGCGAGGTGGTCTCCAAGTCCGCCATAGGCATGAAAGATGCCAAGTCCGCCTTTGACATGAAGAAGCTAAAGTCCGCCATAGGCATGAAGGTTGCCAAGTCCGCCCAGCCTAGAGGAAAATGGCAAGAGGCACATGAAGTCCGCCCCAAGAAGTGTGGAGAAAGGTAAAATATGAAGGGGTGTGCTCCAAGATGTTTGGAAAGGGGTGAAATTACAAGGGAATTCATTGGAAATTGGATTAAATGATTGAAACAAATGAAATTTGCCATTGTACAAGGCACGAATAAAATTCGCCATGGCAAGGAAAGTGTAAGACAAATGGAGAATAAAATACGCCATAGGCAGGAGATTATAAGAAATTCGTCCAACTTTGGAAGGAAAATTATTCTAAGGCATGGAAAACGAAGAAATGTCTAGAAGAAGAAGAGGTTTAGCCGGCACAAAAAACCATCCTCAGCACAACGGAATGGAATTCTTTGGCACAAAATGAAGAGTGTTTGGCAGAGCAAGCATGAAGTCCACCCCTCTCAGCTTGGAAAATTCCTAAGGCACTGGTAAAAAAAATGGCAAAGTGGCAGAGATCTCCAAGTTCGCCCAACCCAGAAGATGAATGGTTTGGCTAAATAAAAATGTCCAGAGAGGTCAGAACTCCGCCTAGAGAATTGAAATTTGGCAGATAAGCTATTGAGCACATTTTGGCTAGGCAGACAATTTGAAAAGAGATATTTTGCCTCTGACGAACGAATTTAGCCATGTATCAATTTTTAACGGGTTGAAATTTAATATTTTAATATTTTTAATTATTTCCCTGACACTTAGGGAATTTTAATTAAAAATTCAAAGTCCGGAGATTATTTGGAAGATTAAACTATTCTGCCTTAGATAAATTTAACTTTGCCATGATTCGAAGATTTAAAATACGTTGGAAAATTAATTTTAAACGATTAATTTAATATCTTTTCCAACACTTAGGCAATTTTTGAGAAAATTTGAAAATCTCAAGCAGAGATGGCACAGAGGTGAAAATTAGAAACTTGCCTCGATAACTGAAAGTGAAATTAGAAGTTTGCCAATCTGAGAAGAAAACGTTTCTAAAAATTGGAAGAAAATCAGAGGAAAGAAAACAATGCCTTGAAGAAAATCGAACTTCTCAGCCATAAAATGAGTTTCAGCAACTCATTTCTTCAGAATTCCGGCTGAGAAGTAGCTATCTCTCTCGAATCTTCAGTAAATCATTCGCAAAGGAGAAATTTATAAGAATAACATTGTTGTGAGAATCGAGGTAGCATTTTCTTGTTGACAGGTGTGATCTTTTGAGAGAAGTAATTTATTTTTTTGCTGAAATCGTAATTTCAGCATATTGGCGCACCTCTTCTGGCAGATTTCTGAATTTTTAAATTCATTCACAGCTAGAACATGATCTTCGAGGTTTGGAAGTTAATCGACAATGCGTTTGCACTGTGTTTCTATCTTCTACTTCGTTTCCAGCACGAATTTCATTCATAGATAGGCGAA
The DNA here is from genome assembly GCA_007115665.2 of Sequoiadendron giganteum. Taxonomy (NCBI): domain Eukaryota; kingdom Viridiplantae; phylum Streptophyta; class Pinopsida; order Cupressales; family Cupressaceae; genus Sequoiadendron; species Sequoiadendron giganteum. Next base: position 151,307,294 of record CM021103.1, on the reverse strand, counting down.
TTTAATTACTTTCAGCTTGTTTTTTGATAGAAATTTTAATTCAATAGGCTGAAAGTGCGATTTTTGTCCAAGCTACACCCCAGAACAAGTTAATTTTAAATGATCTTGTATTAATGTTAAGAATTTTGTGCTTGCAGGTTGACGATCGATCAAAGGGAAACATCCAGGCAGGCACAGATGAAGTTTGCAAGTAAAGGATCGCAGCCAGAGACCAGAATAAAGTCAAAGTGGAAAGATGTCTCAGACACTGACCTTGGCCACATTGACCTTGAAGAATTTAAGAAGAGAATATATGGGCATAATGGACCTTTGCCAACGCCTGCCGCTAGAAGGATGGTGAGAAACGGCATATTTCAAGCTGCCGGATTCCCACCTGCGCTTGGCTGTGCTGAACTTATGGTGGAGTGCGCACTTCACTATGATGCTGAGTTGAGGCGGATTGTGGCACCCGATGGGAGAGTGTTGGCACATCTGACAGAGTTGGCCATTCAGGAGGCCTTCGGCATTCCGGCATATCCTAAAACTGTCTACAAGACCAAGGAAGATGCTCAGAAGTTATATGATGAAAGCCCTGGCCTTTGTGCCGCCAACATTAACAAGTCGTGGCTGGATAAGCCTAGGCCGTCGGTCAAGAAGATGCCCAAGAAGTTGACACGTACGGACTTCAAGGAGGACTACGGAGACATCATTATCTTACTGAACAGAATAGCAGGCAGTCCTTTGGGAGCACCCTTCGAGTCGTGGATGTATTACTTCATTGAGGACCTCACAGAAGGTGTCAAGATGTTCAACTGGGCGAGAGTGATAAGCAATAATCTTCACCACCAGCTTATCAACCTAGAGAAGACCAAAACGTTTTATATGAGTTCTTATGTCATCTATATGTTGGCTAGAACTTACAAGTATGCTGACTTGAACATCTTGATGAGGCCTGTCATCAAGTTTACTCAGTGGTGGGTTGATCAACAAGTTCAAGAATTAAGGCGCCAAAGAATAACCCTGACCTATGACATGCTAAGCGAGGCAGAGTCTTATTCTTCCAACGCGGGCGCATCCCAGGACGTACAAGTGATGGAGACCACCACTTCTAGGAAGAGGAAAGAAATAGCTGCAGGAAAGGAGCCAGTCCAGAAGCAGGCCAGGATAAAACCTTCTCAATCGGCCGCCTCTAGGAATATTGAGGAGATATTAGCTACTGCCGATGCTTCACTGGCAGACATGAGGGATCCTTCTCCGGTTCCTGAAGACAACACAGAGCCTCAGCCAGATGACGATGCGCCGCCTTCTCCCACGGGCACTGAAATATTGGAGTCAGATGACGACAATGTGGGCGCCCAAGATGAGGATTTCCAGGAAGGGATGATTTCAGCCCTTAGGGGAATTGTGGATGTTCCTGACAGAGAAGGCGTGCCGGAGGAGGACGGTGTTGAGCAGCTTACGATCCCGGATTGGCTGAAGGAAAGGCTAAAGGTACAAGTGCCGGCAGATGAACCAGAAGAGGATGATACGGCAGACTTTTTGGCCAGACTGTCTCAAACCGTGGCTAAAAAGCCGGCGAAGAAATTCTCCAACATACAGAGAGACGAGGCCGGCAATAGGACAGTACAGATTGCCGTGCCTACAGCGGACAAGCCGCAGGAGGATATGGCTCCACAGGATTACGCCATCACAACCATTGACTTGGGTCCAACCACTAAGGGCCAAGAAATGGAAGATTTGGATAATTCTGTGTCTGCCATCAAATCAAGGTTGGCGAAGGAGGTAGCCAAAAGAAAGGAGTGCCAATTGGAAATTGAGCGCTTAAGAGAGTACATCCAGCACTTGATCAGGCCACTTGATCAGGATATTACGGCGGCTCCTCTACTTCCTAACTCTTCACAAGAGGCCGTTAAAGAGATAGAAGAAAACAGGCTCACGGTTCAGGAGGCCAAAGAATGGATAGCAGCCAAGGGGATTGAAGCTGAGGCATTCATAGAAAGATTAACTTTGGTTTATGGTCAGGCCACTGCCTTACTTTCTAGGCTAGCCTCCTTGGCAGAAGTATGGGACAGCCTTCCGGACGCGCAGGATAGGATAATCCCTTGCCTTAGGATTCTGAAAGGAGTTCCTAAGCAAGAATTGATAGAGGGAGGCGTCATCGCAGCGGGAGCAGCCTATGACTTCCACACTTGGTATTGGGCCTTGACGGCACGAGGTGAAGTCTTGGAGAGGGTAAAGGTTGACGCATCAGATTGGAGGAACAGGTCAAGGAAGTTCAGGCCAGAATCCTCAACATAATTGCCGATATCCTGGATAAAGAGGCTCTGCGAGAGAATGACCTGCAATTGGAAGTTTTGAAGAAAAGTGTCCAGGAAAATATCTTTGACATCACTGGACCCATCTTGAGGCAGGACTGGGCCAAATTGGCGAACTTCCTGAGTATCCGAGAGTCCTTTGAAAAGACTGAACCAGAGTGGGAGGAGACCTTCGCCAGATGCGCTGAGAGCATGGATGGGCTGGAATTTAGAATCGGCATGCTTCCACAGGTTACCATGGATGAAGTTGCCTTGATCGTGTCCAGATTCGGTGAATACACGGTGGCTCGAGGGGATCAGGATGTAGTCCCTTGAAAATAGCTCCAAATGCCAACTCATTGCTGTTCATTGCCAGTTAACTGAAGTCATTTTGGGAAACCCTAATTAGGGTTTCGTTTGTTAAATCTTGACCGTCGGCTCATGTTTAATCTGAGCCATTTATTCAATTTATGGAACTCTATATAAACTCTTGGACCCTCATTTGTAATTTGTGAAGTGAGTAATAAAAAATTGTTGCGACGAAACTATTTCCGTTTATAAAAGCTCTTGTGCATGATTTGCTAAGAACAACTTTTATTTTCAAGTAGTATGCAAGGTTTAATATTTCTCCTTCAACACTTAGAGTAGAATTAGAATAGCATTTCATTTACATGTTGGTTAGATGAATGATAGATTTGATCGCAGTGGCGGATAAAATTTTGCTCATACTTTTGTCGAGTGGATGATTTGCACTCGACGTGTAAAGTTAGTCTGAGCCATTAAATCGTGGATGCTTAACTTCTGTTTGTTTTGATTATCAATTCGAACATGAAAACCATTATCACCTCCGTTGAAGATTGCACCCGCTTCGCGTAGTTGTCCGAAGGAGGCGAAACGAAGTGTGGTTACCCATTTTGTCTAATCGCTGCTGTCTCTTGAATTCTTAGGCGTAGTTTAGATCTCTAAACCCTTATCCTTTTGCCTTTTTTTTGGAATATCTGAAATACCCATCGAAAGAGCTTCAACGATAAAACCGTCTAAGTCCTCAACTCGCGAAATGAATTTTATGTAAGTCCCCTTGTGATTACCAGCAAATCACAACGCCCACTGACCTTGTCCATATGTCATAACCTTGCCAAAAGAAACATTGGAGTCATTGTATTATCTTCTAGGTATTTGCAATTACTTTTCAAGAGAGGATAAAGTGTCCTTGGGCATTTTATTCTGTGTATGGTGGCGTATTCAAAACACACACCAATAGGACCATTGTAGATGATTTCATTAATCTGAATTGTTTATTCCAACCAGCCACTTGAAAAGTACTTCCTATGGTTTTGACAAACTTGAAAAAATTTCTAAAATTTGGAGAAACCTTAGGATCTGAACCAAAAATCTGTCCTAAACACAAATCCTTAAATCGTTGCATATGCTCATTCACCTTTGCTAAACTTGAGCCTTTTTTTGGATGATCTTTCACCAATCCTAATTGTAAGCCATCAATGTCTTTAGTTGTAGTCGGTCGTAGTCAGCCAGTTGTTATGTTTAATAAAACTATAGTTGTAGTATGAATAATTAATGCAATAAATGTCATGTGTACTCGGGTAACTAAGTCCCGATTAGTTGTTATGAAATGTCGCGACGGTTGGTTGCTCAACCACCACCGAGCATTATATGTATTGAGTTCTTGTAGTCAGGGAGAGGAGTATTGGTACTGTTGACATCCATATGATTGTACATGTTAATACTTACTGAAGATGAATAGAAGCATTCCATAATTCAAGCATTGATGTTCTCGAATATGTTATACTTTTCTATACTCTATATGTAATCTAGTTTACTTTTGTAGTGTTGACGTGTGTTTTATGACCACACCAACAGAAAATAAAGTTTCCAACGGTCACTCTATCCACTCTTGATCAAAATATCCTGCATCCTAAGATTGCGAAAGATCATGCATTCAACTCCAAGGTTCCTTCATGCAGTGGACGTAGACTCAGTTGGCTCAATGTGATTTGTTGGTATTTCAAGGGGATTTACGTGATTGCTCACTCGGAAAGGATATTCAAGACTCGAAAGATTTATCAATGAAGCTCGAGTTGCCTAAACTAACCAGAAAATGCTGAAATTAAATGGATGCAAGGATTAGAAATGCGATGATCTACTCTAAGCGCGGGACGTGGAGATCAACTGTTGCAAACTTAAACCAAACTCTGCTTTGCCTCACCTTGGACAACTTCCACAAAACCGGTGCAATCTTGAAAGGAGTAACTTGGAGTGTTCAGATCACAGCTTAACATGAAGATACTGTCACAACGACGCATACCAACATATAAGTCATAGTCGAAGTTAAGTACATAATATTCCAGTTGAACACACTAGGCGAACCCACCATCAGTGAGCTGCTAGTGGTATGGACTAATGAAGCTTGCTCAATTTGATCACCACATTCCACAACTATCTATATGCATGAAATAAAATCTATTCTACTCTAAGCTCTACTTTAAAATTCTATGCGAATTGGAAGGAAGAAGAAACCTTGCTAGCAACCCACAACAAAAGATGAAACCACAAGCAATGATAACCCTTTTTATTATAGGAGTGTTCACAACAATCTCTCACAAAGCATTCAATTTGAAAACTTTCCTACCTCTTCAATCTTAAGCTATGCTATCAATCTATGCTGTTTGTCTCTCTCTATTCCTATCTTCTGATAATCCTCATCATGATGGGTGCATATGGGGGGGTCTCCTTCCATTTTCTCATGCCTTAGAAAATTCCTTGCACCTCTTCTCAACTTGGGCGCATTTAGGAGGTCAAGTTTCCATTTTTGAGTTGGAAACTTTTTCTATCCCACACATTCTCTTCCTTGGGCGCACTTTACCCCTTGAGCTTCATTTTACAATGCCTTAGGCGTTTTCTTGACATCCTCCTCTTCATTTTGCCTTGGGCGCACATGAGGGGGTATACTTCCATTTTTCATGACTTAGCACTTTTTCATGCCTCTTGACTCCCTTAGGGTGCATTTTGACCTTAGAACTCTAAAAACCATGCCTTAGAAAAATTTGTGCTTTCCTGCCCCCCACCTTGGCGTATCTGAACACTTAGCTTATTTTCAGTCTGCTCGCCCTCACTTTCTATTTTTAGTAACTTCTTAATTCTCAAACTTTTGCAACTCCTCTTGAATTGAATTTTTCCCAATGTGATCCTCATGACCTATCTGACCTGTTCACACATGCCTTTTGCATGCGCCTGCTATTTTTAGCTCTGTTCTGGAAGTGACTTAGTATAAATAGTAAATATGCAGATTATGCCCAAATTTTACCAGTGGACTCCTTGAAAGATGCTGATCTTAGTGGGATACATCATTTTCCAGAGATTCTCGCATTTTTCCCTTCATTTTAGGCATAAAAGTAGGAAACCCTAATTTCACTTGCATGTGCCTCAATTGACCTCCGTTCACCTCTGTTTTTGTTCTGAATTGCTCTGCTCCTGAAACTGAAGATTTGGGATTGTTGGAGTGAACTTGCTTAAAATAGTAAGTGCTTGAAAAAGTAATCAACTGATTGCTGGATGTGGCTGCATGTCATATTGCCCGAGAGATCCCAAAAAACCCAGAAAAACCCAAAAAATTGGTCTGCATGTGAGCACTTGCTAAAAATAGTAAGTCATCGTTTTGACTTGCATGTTATATCATCGCGAAGCTCTTGAAAGACCCAGAAAGACTATCCTGACATGCATTGAAGAATCATACATGCAAACCCTAAAAACTACTTCTGAATCCAGAACTGCTAAAAATAGAAAGTTGTCAGAATTTTCTCAAATTTTGCGTGCAAGTGCTTTGAAGTGTTCTAAACATGGTGAAGCAGTTAGAATTCCCAAATCCCAAGGAAAAGACCCCAAATTAAGTACTTACTAAAAATAGTAAGTTGTTAGAATTCAGTGAAATTTTAATGCAAACCTGCTTGAAGCCTCCATATTGCAAAGCCAAGCTCAGATTTCAATTTGCTCAATCAGTTTAACCTCAAACCAGCTTGAAGAATGAAAACCCCAATTTCACGGACTTAGCCAAAATTTCAACTCAGGCCCAAAGATAGGGACATCCCTGGAAAGACAAAAGGAACAAAGAGAGACAACGAAGAAACCAAAGCCAAAAGACCAAAATGGAGCAAAAATTAGGGGGTACCCATTTTGAATGGGATGATGTGTGAAAAGTTCACAACATGTAGTACGTTGGAATACGCCCAGTGAAGTAAACATTTGGCGCCATTGCCTAAGCGGACTAGGGAATCACGCGTCATTATGATGGTAGCGTAATGGGTCAATTGACGGAGGAGCCTGTGGAAACTAATGAAGAAAGAGAGGATGAGTTGACGCAAGATTTAATAAATCTATGGAATATATCACTAAGAGATCACGTACGGAGGGAAGCCCTCAAGCGAGAGATCCCTAAGGCAGTTATCTCGACAGATTGGAAGTGAACGATGAGGTTGATCATCTTCTCAACCCTTTGCCAAGACTGTTGGTCCGCCATTTCATCATCCTATAGGACCTTCGGGCAGAGGAGGATCAAGAACGTCGAAGGCAACAAATATTGCAGCGGTACGAAGAACAAACCAAGTGGGAAGAGGAAGAATGAGATACTAGCCGGAAACGTACTCCCGGTAACTGATGATTGCGTGAACAACCCTTAATGCTCGTACGGCCCAACAAAGACAAGAATCGACTATCAATCGGGCACGAAACTCAAGAGGAGAGGGTTCGGCGATCACTCGGACTGCAGGAGCAAGAGAACCGACGGCGAAGACTAAGGCAATTTGAGAAAGAATTTAATGAAGATCTAATTGAAATAAACCAAAGTATAAAAAGAGCACATGAGAATCTTGAGGAAATAGACCAATCCATTAGTAGAGCACACCGAAATTTTGTTGAGGGGAGGGATGAAGGACCCTTTAGCACTCGGTATGTAGAAAGGTAAAAAATCAGTGAAAATGAAAATGAATTAATTGAAGAACTTAATAACAGCATTCGACGCATTTGGGAGTTGTCCATATCAGACGACGACGAAGGGCTGAGGACTGGAAGATCTGAGCTCAGGACCCTAGTGCTGAGGGAGTATCGGAGTGAACCCCAGGAGACTCAAGGTGTCGAGGATGCTAACGAAGGACGTGGGAGAGACTTGTACATGGTCGAGAGTGCAAGTGATGCACCGGAACGTAGCGGGAAAATCACTCTAGTTAGGTCCAATACACAAGGATGGTATCGGGTAAGGATGGTGACTTCGCCAGGCGAGCAAAAGCTACTGAAATTTACGAGGAATGGGTCGGAAGATCTAGTATGCCATTGTAAAACATGTGAAACAATTTGGGTAGCCAACGAATAGGATGGTCCGGATCATTGGCTGAAAGCATTCCCAACAACACTAAGAGACAGTGCCATTGACTGGTACTCAAAATTGGATCAAGTACAAAGGGCATCATGGAGACTACTAAAGCAAGCATTCCAAAATGAGTTCAAACTCTTGAGGGATCACAGTGAGCTTGTAGCAGAAATTTACAATATGAAGCAAGGGAAGCATAGGGGTGTGCGTACCTATAACCGGAAACTTAAAGATTTGCTGGGGAAACTAGAGGCATAGCCGACCGACGAGCTAAAGAAAAGGTGGTTCTTCGAGGGCTTGCTTCTGTCATTAAGAAAGAAAATGAAAGTCGTACCTTTGTCCTCGTACATGGAAGTATACAATTAGGCGATGGATGTAGAAAGCGAAAATAAAATATCTTGAGGGAAAAGGAAGACGAACGATGAGGTGAGTACAGAGAACTGCAATGTCCCCTTTTTGGGATAACCCTAAATCTGCCCTAACTTATCAACTCCAAGTGATCACCTTGGGTTTGGGAATGTTTATAGTGCGAGTAGGCCACCGCAAAGCGGAGTTAGAGAATATTTACAAGATAATATTAATAAAAATGCATATAAGAAAACCAAAGAGAACATGGTTAGGGATACAACTACTTGTTTAGACATGCAAATATGTTAGTAGACATTTAGAAAATAAGACAAGCATTTTATAAGCATATTGAATTTTCTTTGGATTTTCCTAATTCATTCTTCCTTGAGTGTGATGGTCTAATAGGGTGCCCAAGAATCCCTAGGCCCAAGGGCAGTTTACCCCCCTTGGCTCCATGTGGCCTTTGCCATCCATATATGGTGGTGTACCTAGTATTCTACCTCCGTTCCCTTGTACCAGAACCATCATTGCTCAATCATATTGAGAGGTTGAGGGTGCAACTACAACAGGGTGTCCTGGATAGTCATTTCCTCTAAGCCCCCTCTTGGCCCATGTGGCCCTTGCCATCCAGATGGGTGGTGTACTTAGAGGGTGACGTCACACGCTGTTTCCCCTCCAGTAGGCCCTCAATCACCCCTATCATGGCTAATTACCATAGTCAGACAATGTAAATATTATTTCATAATGTATTCAGATATTCTATCTAAACATATTGAATCAGTGACAGACCAGTAATATACCCATTATATGATAACTCAGACTTATGCAAATATACAATAATGTTAATGGAGCAAACATATCAGCAATGTTATAAGACAACTAGTAGCATGCATAATTTTATTATTCCAAATAACACCAATAGAAATAAATAACATCAACTAGAATAAATATCATTATGTGTAAATTGTTATTTTTCCACACTATTATTTAAATTCATAATATATTTACTAACATCAAAATCTAAATTCATAATGCATTTCTCAAACTTATTATTTAAATTTACAAAGTATTCACCTTTATACTTACTGCTGATCGACCTGCAGATTCCTCTTCTCTTCCATTACAAATATTTATCTAACTTATTATTCAAATTCATAGAATACTTACCTCCTTGTTGCTGGTCAATTCTGAAGATATCCTCTATTTCTCCAACCATGGTTTCCTATATCTATTGATGAACAGATTTAGAGAATATTCTAATTAAATGATTCCGTCTCTGTCACAATATATTCTTCTTTTTATTCCATTTTTCTGCGTATATCCTTATATCTTTATTTCTGATCGAGTCTGCAGAACCTCCTATACTTCTTGTGGTTGATCTCTTTTAAAGGTGTTTGATCTGCAGAAGCATATTTTACTTTTCCACAGCCATCTATGATCATCGCTGCTTCGCATAATACTCATCGCTGCTCATTATCACTATCTTTAATTAAGGGGACTGCTGCTTTTTGTCACCTTAATCTCTGCCTTTATGCTATTTTTGTCTTTTCTGCCTTGTCTCATATGATCCTTGTCTTATTCCTCCTTGTCAGCATTGCTTTACAAATTCAATCTGTTTTGTATTATCCCTATCTGCTGCTCTCTGTTTGTGATCAGATTTTCAGAGAGTCCGATTCTTTGTCAGGATATATTCCTTTTCTTTTCTATTTGATGCCCCTCACCTGTTTCCTCACCTTTCTTTATATCCTCTCATGTGAGAAGAGATGCGATTTGAGGAAGGTCGTGCTCTTTTAGTTTTGGAAGGACGTGACTTGCCATCGAAGGACTATTATTTATATTGTGTTACATGTTTATTTTAATGTGTTTATATCCAATATTTATATGTTATGACATTCAATATTTATACTTATATTTTTTTTGATATATTTATTTTGTATATTGTTCAATATTTATATACATTTGTATTTACATTCTATTTTTTTTTTTTATATATATATATATATATATATATTTATATTCATAATTATAATATTATTTTGATGATTATAATTATAATAAATTTGCAAATATCTTCATATATACATATATATATGTATTTTGATATTTATTTTATTTTTTCTATGTTTGATAATTATTATCTTTGATAATTATAGTTATAATAATAATGTTTAAATGGCAATTACTTATATTTATGTTTTGATATTTATTCGGTGTGGTTATTTGTATTTCAATATCTCAGATTAGCTTTATAATTTGGGGACATGACAATAACAGCGATGGAGAGTCAAAAACAATACAAGCACTCTGAAAGGACATGCTAAGGATGATTAAAGAATTAAAAGCTGACAAGGAGAGTACGAAGGAGGCTAGGGAATTGTGGTGTATGGACTACAATGGGGAAGGTCACATGAAGGAAAATTGTCCAAAGAAGTTGTTTTGCAATATCTGCCAAGTGATGGGACATTTCGTCAAGGAATGCCAATACAACTTAAAAGCCAGAAGTGCACAAGTACTCTTTGCTCAGGGTGAACTGTCGACATCATCGAACACGCCATCAAAATCCCAGAACACTTCTAATGTGTCCCTTGGAGTGTATCGAAATAACCGAAGGTGCAACAATAGTACCTCGCGAAGGAAGATACAGTACGATGCAAAAGGAAGGACCATGATCCAATGCAGGAAGTGCAACGAATGGGGCCACTTTACTAGGGATTGCTAGAACGGTCAAGGTTTGGGAGGAAGATTATGTAAGTGGTGTGGACCAGGCGACCATGAAGATAATGAATGCCCCAAGCAGAAGGGTATCCACATGTTGGAATTAGAAGAATAAGAGGTGCTGTCCATCACCAGAGCACAAGCGAAGAAGGCAACCTACCTAGATCCACATACGGAAAAACAAAGGATGAAGGAAGCAAAAGCCGAAGTGGAACTAGCGATGGAGAAGGAAAACAAAATACCTCTGGAGAAGCCAGGAACCTCGACGGTTGGAGGCGGAAACTAACATCGTATGGTAGGCACTATAGACCACCGTACCCATCAAAGTAACTGACCTTCTCTAGACTCTGCCGTAGTTGGGACTGGCAATGACGACCATCTTCGTGGATGGCAAGTATTCGAGATCGGAAGATGGAAAGCAAGAATTGGTACTAGAATCACCACCGTATGGTGAACAAATCATTGACCCTGGGCTATTGACAACAAACATTGGGAAGATGCCAATGGTTGTTCAAATGGAGATCAGAGGGAATATTCTGACAAATACTATCGTTGACGAAGGATCGGGAGTCAACGTACCACTCGAAGACACATGGAAGAGTCTCAGGAAGCCAACACTCTGGCCACCAACATTCCAACTCATTGGCGCCGATCAACATGGCATCAAACCGTTGGGAACACTGATGAAACAAAAGGTGATGATCGGAACACAACCATTCCTACTGAACTTCGTAGTCATTCCATTATAGAGGAAGGCGTACAATGCGTTGCTTGGACGAGGATGGTTAGTGGCAATGAGGGGAAATCATAATTGGAAAAGAAACACGCTGTCCATAGAGAGCAATAGAAGGAAGTGCATGATTGACCTAGAAAATCAAACAGTGAGTGAAGAACTGGCATCAGACTTTGAATCGGAGAAAGGAGATGGTATGGAGGGAGGGACTATAGGCCGAATGACGAAGGAATCCTAGACCTCTAGGAGTGCTTGGAAGATGAAACAAATTCCTTGAGCGGGCTGTTCCAATGGCAAATGGAGGATTACGAAGTCTTTCAGCAAGATTGCAACATGCTACAAGTAAAAGAGGAAGGGACGGGGGAGGACGAAGCATCAACAAGTCAACCCTTCCCTCTGGAGTACGGAGAATATAAAGAGGGAGTGGCTAGAGTGGACGACACACCAACACACCACTTCGAAGGAGATAAAATCATCAAGTACGAGGAACCAAATATAAAGAAGGTTAATTTGGGTGAAGAAGGTAACCCTCGTACGATATTGGTGGAAGATGACTGGAATCTCGTACTGAAAACCTCCGCCTTCAAAATCTTCATGGAGTACAAGGATGCCTTCGCATGGACCTACAAAGATTTGAAGGGTGTACCTCCGGAGCTGTGCGTACACCGAATTCCACTCATACCCGGAGCACAGCCTGTACAAAAAAGCCCGTACCAGATGAATAGGAATTACGCCGCGAAGGTGCAATAGGAGATTGAGAAAATGGTGGAGGCCAGAATTATATTTAAAGTCGATTTGAGTGATTGGGTGTCGCCTATAGTGATATCTCTCAAGGAGTCTGAACATGTCAGAATATGTGTAGACTTCCGAAGCCTCAATGCGATGATAATCAAGGATTCCTTTTCGTTCCCATTCACTGATTCAATCTTGGAGGAAATGGCTGAGCATGAGATGTATTCATTCCTCAACGAGTTTTCAAGATATAACCAAATAAGCATAGGCGAGGAGGATAAACTTAAGACAACTTTTGTTGTGGAGGACATAGTGTATGCATACAACAGGATGTCATTCGGTTTGTGCAATACTTTGGCAACCTTCGAACAGATCATATTGCATATATTTGAGAAGATGTCCACGGGGAATTTCAAGGTGTTTCTAGATGATTGGTCCATTTTCAGTAGTGAGCAAACACACCTGAAGGCCCTCCAGGCATGTATTGAACGATGCAGAGCAGCCCAGTTGGCACTGAACCCCAAGAAGTGTCGGTTCATGGTACCTCAAGGAAAACTGCTCGGACACATCGTCGTCAAAGCATAACTGAAGACTGATCCGGATAAGATTCGGGTGATCGTACAAATGGAAACTCCGCAGAATGTCACGGGAGTTAAATCATTTCTCAAGCACGCAAAATGTCACGGGAATAAAATCATTTCTCGGGCACGTAGGATATTACAAAAGGTTTATCGAGAATTTTGCTCAAATCTCGTACCTGTTGGACATACTCACCAAGAAAGGGCAACCGTTCGAATGGACGGAAGCACAAGAAGCAACATTCTAGGAATTGAAGACATGGTTGATCAGTTCGCTGATCTTGGCGTACTCGGATTGGGACAAGGAATTTCATGTGCACGTGGATGCTTTGAACTTTGCTATTGGAGCAACATTGGCACAAGTGGGTGTTCAAGGACTAGACCATCTGGTGTACTACGCCAGCCGATTACTATCATGAGCGGAGAAAAATTATAGTACGATAGAGAGGGAAGCTCTGGTAATGGTGTATGCTATATAGAAGTTCAGGCATTATCTGTTGGCAATTCCCTTCACTTTTTATGTTGAACATCAGGCACTAATGTATCTAGTGAACAAAACCATCATTCAAGGAAGGGTAAGTAGATGGTTGTTACTCCTACAGGAGTTCACATTCACTATCATCGTAGGATCGGGGAAGAGCCACGTCATCGCCGACCAGCTCTCAAGAGTACGATCTAGCGAACCAGCCGACAGAGTAAACGAAGATTTCCCTGATGCTCATCTGTTCCAAATAGCAACATTGCCTCCATGGTACAAGAAGATTGGGGAATAATTATTCACCTCATCATTCCCGAAGGATATGCCACCGACAGAACAACGTAAACTGGTGCTTAAGAGTAAAACATTCCAACTCATCAATGGGTTGCTTTATAAAATGGGACCCGATCAAGTGCTCCAATGATGTGTCATGGAGGAAGAAATCCCAGGAGTACTGAAGGAAGCACACGAAGGATTGGCAGGACACATGGGTTCGGATGCCACAGCCAAAAAAGTTCTATTGGCTAGCCTTTGGTGGCCGACGGTATACACGAACGCACGGGAGTGGGTGGTAGGATGTGACACCTGCCAGAGAATTGGCAAACCAATGAAGAGAGATTTCATGCCACTCTTCTCGTCACAGCCTCAAGAGCCATTGAAGGTCAGCCAATTGCACCGATGCTGGTATATTGTTGTAGCCACAGAGTACTTAACCAAGTGGGTGGAGGCTCAAGCATTGTTGGACAACACTACAGTCAGTACGGTCAGATTCATGTGCGAGAAAATTGTCACACGGTATGGGATACACATCCAGATTACGAGTGATCGGGGAGGGCACTTCGTGAATCATGTCATACGGCTAATGAGATCAGAGTTCGAGATCCTACACAATCTTTCCAGCCCATACTACCCAAGAGTGAATGGGCAGGCAAAGTCAACAAACAAAATATTGGTATCAGTCATTCACAAGTCCTGAGGCATCGAGGAGGCCGATTGGGAGGAATGACTTCCAGTCGTGCTCTGAGCATACTGTACGACATACAAGGTAACGACCGACCAGACACCTTTCCAGTTAATGTACGGACAAGAAGTTGTTGTACCTGTGCAGTACTTAGAGCCGAGCTTAAGAATTACAGTGGAAAATAGATTGGGTGATACAGTACGTCTGAAGGAAAGGTTGTTCCAGCTAAACAAATTAGATGAACGATGAGTACTCGCTCAATGGGCAATGTAGGTACATCAAAACCGGTGGAAGTTTTGGCGCGACAAACATCTCTGGCAGGCAAACTTCCACCCGAGGCAGTTAGTGCTGAAATACAAGGGTCCTAACGAACTCAAGCTGGGTAAGTTTAAAATCAGATGGCTGGGACCATTTTGGATCCTCGAAATTGGAGACAATGGAGCAGTCAAGTTAGCAAGACCAGACGACATGATGTTGAAGGATCTGGTGAACGGGTCAAAGTTGAAAATCTATAAAGAAAGAATAGAACGTGTGCAAATAAACATGTTGGGATATGCAATGAGAGAACATTGGCTGGTGCAGAATGAAAGGACCATGGAAGAACAAGATTGGGGCTTGGGAGGCCGTGGGTATGCAGCAGAAGGAGTCTGGGCAGAATCAGGCAAGGACCAAATTATCGGAGAAAGATTGTTAAAGAAGAAAGTAGAAGGGATTGCAGTGCCTTGGTTGCACAAGCACCTGACGAATCCGGTGTTCGGGACACCCGCGCTATGGCGATGAGTGGGTGGACACTAGAAATTTGTGGCCCCATATGAAGGCATAAAGAAGGGATAGTTGGCCAAAGAATTGGACTAGGAGGCTCAAAAGGAAAAAGAAGAACAAGTGGCTAAAGAATGCAACGAGCGCTAGCCTGAGGACGACAAAGAAGATGAAGAGTGGGACAACGAACAATGGGAGGCTTACACCGAGAAGATGGTCCCTTGTTTGAAGACAATCATAATGATCGAGGACATGTTCGTATCTCACATGGATGGATACATGGAAGACTTGTTGAAGCACATGAGAACAAACAAAAGGAAGGTGTCGAGGGTGAGGAAGATTGCGACGACGGATGTACTCTGGAGAGTGATACCGAACCCAACCGAGACATCGACGGTGGAAGGAGTGGACGTAACATGGTACCTGCGATACAGAGGGAGGTAAGTCAACGACAACTTTAAAGGTATTGGCCCTGCTTATTTGCTTGATAAGTGGTTTGATGTACAATACATGGGGACTTATTGCGAAGAAGAATGTTATAAGAGGCCACCACACACATGTAAATGGCACTATGCGTTAGAGTTAAAGGTTAGGGAAGGTAGTGGAGTAAGAGGATTAAAGAGGAAAAATGAAAAAGAGGAGAGAGAAGATGAGAAGCCAAAAAATATTAAAAATGGAGAGAGAAGATACAAAAAATCAAAAAATGAAGAAAGCGGATAGAGAAGGTGATAGAGAAAATGATAAAAAGCAAGAAAAATTAAGGGGAGAGGAGAGAAGAAAAAAAGAAGAAATATTAAGGAGAAAGTGGAAAAATTAAAAAAATGAGGAGAGAGAAAATACAAAAGGGGAAAAATAAAAGAATTAAAAAGGCAAAAGTATTAAATGAAGTGGAAAATATTAAAAGGAGAAGTGAAAAAATGAAAAAATTAAAGTTGATCAAGGGAAGAAAAATTAAAGTGAGAAATATTAAAATATTGAATTTAGTAAAGGGTGTGCAACGTCAAGAGGAAAAGATCAAACATCGCCAAGACTGTTCAAGGGCCAATAATAAAGAGTATGATGAGGAACCAAGTGTACATCGTACGACCAAGATAAAGGGAGCTCAACGAAAAATTAAAGTCAGAAACATTGTTAATTTGAGAACCGTACAACCATTGGGGAAGAAGAAAGCATTGGCGGAAACCAAAAGCCGGCAAGGTCATAATCTGGAAGGAAGAGTTGTATGGCATAAAGAAGGGCCAAGTCAGGAAAGTCAAGCAAAAGAAACCAAGCATCAACCAAGGCCAGCGCGCAAAGAAGTAGTAAATCGCCAAAGACACAGATTGTACGACATTAGTAGGACAAGGGAGGTCATACGACGACAAGATATTACTTGGCAAAGTTCTGCGAACAAAAGTGTAGGTCAGGCAAAGCACAAAGAAGAAGATACCGTACGACATATCACACAGAGAAAAGACAAAACATTGGAGAAGGTCGTACAGACCCAAGGAGGCAAGATCATAGAGGTCGTATGGTTTGAAGGAGGCAGAGCACAAAACAAGAAGTGGCCAGAAGAATCCAGCGTACACCTAGAAGGTACATCATACGACTAGATATAGTTGCAGCGTACAACCTAGCAGGTTCTGCGCACGACATAAACAAAGTTGCATAGTACGGCCAAGCAAGTTCGTAGTACGGCTAAGAAGACTTGCAGTACGCCTGGCAACAAATCCTAGAACCGTATGACACCCATTGCCTCATTGCACAGTGCGGCAATCAGAAAAGCAAGTATACGTCAAACCCCAGTGCGACAGCTACAACAATTGTCTTGTTCGGCAACAAATTAATTGCCAGGTGAAAAGAAATAGAGTTGATTTGCATCATCGAAAAGACATCAAAATGGACAAAGGAAAGAAAGTAATATAGTGCAAGCCAAAGGTGGCATGGGAGCAAAGCAGAAGAAAATGAGGGCAAATGAGGATGCAATGACATGGGAGAGTCTAACTGGCAACAAATGTAAACAATGGTGGAGAAATACGACCGATGATCATGTTTTGAAAATTGCACTAAGGCATGCCCGCGTGGGTAAAGTAGCACTCTTACCATTTTTTAATGCTCGGGAGTTCGAGCCTTGGCTGAAGGCCATGGTTGAAAATTATTGTCGACACACACACAGGTCTATTTTGGACTATAGGGGCTGCACAGTTACAGTCTCATTTTGGCCATAGGATGATGAACGAGTGTTTGGAATCCCGGCAACAGAAGCAGGGGTAAACAAACCAGGCAAGATGATGTAGCAGCACAAGGAAATCATTATCAAGCAAGTATACAGAAGTGATTTGACAGCGAAAGAAAAGGAAAGCATATGGAATGCGGGCAATAAAGGGTTGTGCAAGCATCACTTGGCAACCCCATAATGGAAAAGCTTGCTAGATTTCATGAAATCTAGACTGATAGGGGCAAGTCGGGGGTCGAAAATCGCCATTTGGATGGTAGACTATATGATTGTCCTGGGTGTGGGCAAGGTGTACAATTGGGGACAGTTACTCGTAGAGCGGATGAGAGAATTTTTGTCATAAAGGCACAAGGTGTTTTACATGACGCAACAGGCACTCACCTTGTTCCTCGATGCCATCCATATGCAAGTTCCAGAGGGCAGATGGGGCCGACTGCAACCACTCACTCACTTGGATCCAACGTTGCTGACGACCTTCTATTGGACAGAGTTAGAATTGAAACTATTTTGTGAAAATTCCTTGCAGGCAGGGAAGGAAAGGAAGCATAGGGAGGTATCGGTGAAAAAGGAAGCATCGACTGAAGAAGCATCAACAAAAAGTGGCGAAGAAGAGGGAGAGGAACTGATAGATCTATCAACTTCAATGTTGGTCACCAGTTCGCCGAAAAACGAAGTGTTAGTGGCTGTGGGTGTGACACTAGGGATGGAGGTAGAGGAAGCGATCGTAATACCACCCCTTCAGCCTGCATGCTTCAACCTGCTAGCATCGCCAGTTCGCATCGGGAGCCAACCGTTGGTGGTAATATTTACACTCCCAACATCACCCATTCGCGTCGGGTGGACATTGAGAGTAGCAGCCTTTGTGCCAAGTGCATCACTAGGTTGGGCGCTCGTGGCACAAGATTCTGCACCACCAGGATTGGTAACCACACTGCCAAGTTCGATAGCTTCAGTAGAGCCATCGCCAGGTTTGGCAATTTCAGTAGAGATGCCATTGTCGATAGAAGGAGATGTATTGCCAGTAGGAGGAGAGGCATTGCCAAGCTCGACTGTAGGAGAGGAATTACTAGGTTCGCTAACATCAGAGGTTACACCGCCAGGTCTAGTAGTCCCAGGGGATGCACCGCCAAGAACCTCGGTCCTTCCGTATCGCCAAAAATACTGGTGATCGTGACTTGGGGGACGATCACAACAGAGTAGGTTCCCCTTGTTACATCGCTAGGAGCACCTAGAGTGGCACAGATAGACAATTGGTTGGGGTCGGTGGGTCTCACACTGGAGGTGGCAGAGCCACCTGTACAGAGCCCTTCAGAGGGTGTGGCTGGGGGTATTGATGTTGGAGGCCTAGTTCTTCAGACTCAATAGAGTGATACTACTAGGTTGGCAGAAGAGGTGCCCGAGCAACCGCCGATGACTATAGGTGAGATAGAGATGGTTGGAGAGACGAAGACAATAGCAGTGGTATAAGAGCATGAGAGGGAGACACTTGCGGCAGACGAGGAGACACCGTTAGCACCTGGCGGAGAAGAGGAGGATGACTCCACTGGGTCTGGTGGTTATGTCGTAGAGATATCACAACCAAATCCATTTGATCCGTTGGGGACTGTGCAAAGGTATGTAGAAGAGCTCCAACACATGGGATGGGTGATGATGTAGGTAGGACACATCTCTAAAGAGCTCAAAGTTGGTTGTTCCCCACTTGTGGCTGAAGAGGTGCAGCTGATTTGTGGATTCGTGCAAATGGGGTGCAAGGCGAAGTTTACTCGTATCTTCACTAGCTAGGGATGGCCTGCAGGCGATACCTCGACAATGCTCAGAGCATGGCGGGGTAAATCACAAAGGATGGTAGGAAGGGATGTTGGAGTCTTGGAGAACCTCTTATCACATTAAATTATTCTTCTGTGATGTCTTCTATACTGTGAAGCGACAGATGCTATCCATTGAGCTGGCAGTGGCAGGGAAGGTAGAAGCATACAAGATGTTGCAGAAGATCAAAGATGAGTCGGCAATAGCTATGAAGAAATTTCAAACACAATTGGCAGAGCAGACTCAGATAGCTAGTGATAAGGAGACCCCTTGGAGACCAGGGTGACCACTTTGGAGGACGAGGCGTGAGAAAGGGAGCAGGCGTGGGAACAAAGAGCAGATTCAGATAGCCAGTGATAAGGAGACCCGAGTAGTGGCCTTGGAGGCTAGGGTGACCACTTTGGAGGAGGAGGCACGACAAAGGGAGCTGGCGTGGGAACAGAGAGTAAAGGAACTAGAAGAACAGTTGGCGACTAGGAGCACGGAGGCAGACAAGGCCAAAAGTTAGTTGATGGAGGCAACTTGTATGGTTAAAGCCACCAAGGAACGGGAGATTCTTGCTGATCGCCAGCTCCGTGTGCACAAAGATGAAGTGAGGCGGTTGAGGAAGAAACACTCTTCAACAACTACCCCGATGTCATCAATCCATCCAGGGACATCCTCACTCCCCCCTTCTTCTCATTAGCTTCATATGAAATATCATTCCCTTTTCGGCTTGCCATGTTGTCTGGAAGACATCTTCTTTTGTGGGGGGGATGACATGTAACGACCCGATCCTTCAGTAAAAATATTTTTTTTCCAATTTACATCAAAAGAGTAAATAAACGTGCTAACAAGTTATTGCAAAATAATTTTTCTTTCCTTTATTGATAAAATATGAACAAGATATAGAATTACAATAAAGATTCCATGTTATTACAATAAGTTCACAAATACAAGTAACGGTAAAATGAATGTACCTTATCTAACTTAGCTCCAATGAGCTTTAGAACAAATAGTAGTGAGAAGGTCCAGGAATCTGCCTTTCAAATCTTGGTACTTCAGTAGCCTTCAGAGGAGGAGAAGCATCACTCTGGCGCTTTTCCGCCAACCACAGACTTATAATGCGGCCCCCGCACGTCTACTATTTGATAGATGGCCCTCCCTTCAACGAAGAGATTGGTAGAGTAACTGATACGATTAACCAACTGAGCATAGTGGTGTGTCCTACATAACTAGAACCTGTGCATCCGACAGACTCTCGCTCTAGCATGTAATATGGGATCACGGTGAACTGACAGTGCAATCATTGCCCAATCTAAGAGGATGTAGGTACATTACACTATTTTGATCAAAGCTTTTCATACAACATTTCTACTGAGGGTCAATTGTCACATACACTATTCAGGGTCGATTTGACTTAGGGCTATCTTACACTATGCATAGGTCTTTGTCTTCTAATGGGTAATCCGTACCACAGACATCGTACATCATTTTGTACTAGTAGAAATGAGTCAGCATAATCAAGTAATTCACATATCCCTTCCTATACTAGAAATCTTTATCCTAGGAGTGCTCAACTAACTTAATTTAATCCAATAACTAAAGCTGAAGCATTTACTTGACTCCTGTCCTCATCTCAATCCTAGTATATAGTAGCTAATGAAAACAATACTCTTCATATATGGAGATCATACAATTTAATGCAGAATACAACTTAGAAAGCAACCATTCACTTCTTATGTACCAACGGAACATCCTACATTCCAACATCACTAGTATAATTAAATACTTATATTGTGCCTTGTATAATATTGTTGAATTCCTCAATCAAGTACTTTCCACTGGAATGAATCAGCATCGCAAGTACCTCTCCTATTCTCTCCTATACGGGAATGAATATTTCCTAGGAGTTTTTAGCTAGCTTTCTTGAGTTAAACTAGTAACTTAGCTGGCTATATTGTACTTCAATCAAGCTCTCACCACAGTCCTAGTATTAATATCTAAGGAAGCGTGTACTCTCCTTATACGAAGATCAAACAAATAAAGCAAATGCATTGTCTAACTTTTAAGACAAATTAATACTCTTTTATACAATCATGCATCACCTATGCCTTATTTACTTCATGCAACTTTTTGGACAGTCAACTGCAAGCATCATACAGCAGTGTAATATTTCGTTTGTCTAACATGAATTCTCAAAGATTGAAGATAAAAGAGCAGAATAATAACTTCATTGATCTAACATGACTTCACAAAGATTAAAAATGAAATGAGAATAATTTAATCATGCCTGGATTAAGCTTTCCTCAGGTGATGATGGTCTGTCCTCGCAGTATTCTAGACTACAGAGTTTCTCCGTTCTCTCTCACAACAAAATACTCTTTAAAAGAAATTGCTCTTACACAAACAATGGTCTCTCATAGATAATGGCTTCTCACAGTAATTCACTTCTCTTAGCAATAGCTTTCTACAACAATTCACTTCTCACAGCAATGGCTTCCTACAACAATTCACTTCTCACAGCAATGGCTTCCTACAGTAATTCACTTCTCACAACAATGGCTTTCTACAACAATTCACTTCTCACAACAATGGCTTTCTACAACAATTCACTTCCTACAACAATTCACTTCTCACAGTAATGGCTTCCTACAACAATTCACTTCTCACAGCAATGGATTTCTACAACAATTCACTTCTCATAGCAAGAGAGTATGTATAAGGACGCTCAGAATGACAAAGAGATTGATCAAGAATCAGAATGAATAAAAATCAATATGAATGCGTGATAATGAGTATGAATGAATATGAATGAGTGATTCGCAGCAGTTGAAAACCTTTATATAGAGTCATGAAATGCAACACATTTCCTTACAGGAATGCATGAGAATTGACAACACACAAGTAGACTTATTCAAAGGCACTTGGTGGTTTTCCAAGCCCTCACTCAGCACTTTAGGAAGTGATTCAACTTACCTTTAAGCCAACAAAACAAGAATTGTTCAATTGTTTATCAGAAATCGCCACTTATAGGTAATTCCCAAATATGGCGCCAACAAGAAGGTGATTCAGCCTTTCGGAAATGGTCATGGCTGAATTCATTCCACCTATTCTCCTCACCAGATGAGTCGCCGTTGTTTCATAGTGTTGGAGTAATAACTAACACCTTTGGTGTGTAAGTCAAAACGGACAGCTATGCACACTGCGTAATGAGTGCTCTTCAAATTAGGAGGGGAAGCTCCCTTTTTTGCTGATATGCGTGAAAAAGTAAAGTGTTCTAAATCCTATCTTTTTTATCTCAGCTGGAAGAGGCACAAGGTTAAGAAAACCTAGAACGTTGCAGCTAAGGATTTTTTGGTTTCGCAGATCATTAACTACAACTAAACTATCTACTTTAAATCTATCTAGTTTCCTCAAGTAAACAGAGCATGAGGAAATGGAGCAGGAATGTGATTACACGATAAACTTCAGGTAAGATTCACAACGTGAAGGCAAGGTGGCACAACTATTTGCTTGGCTAGGAAGAAGTTTATTAGAACAAACAAATATACGATAAACTAAGCACAGATTCACAATGTGAAGGCAAGGTGGCACAACTATTTGCCTGGCTGAATAAGTTTATTGACACACACATCACATGATAGGCTTTAGGTAGTGATTCTAAACTTGAAGGCAAGGTGGCACAATGATTTTCTCAATCTGAATAGGCTTATTAAACACAAAACATAAGGTAAGCAATTGGGACAGTGTATTGCATAGATGAGACACGCATACAACAACGATCAAACCAGCAACCCCATTTAACTAAGATGAGCATTCATCATAACAACTGCATGAAACCCAAGTGGCATAAAAATTCATCATCATAACAAATACAAAAAGGCAATATTACAGGCAAGGTAGGCACAACATATATTGCTCTCTCGTGCAAAAGTTCTAATTTACAAGGGTGAACCAATCTTGAGAATAGGCATGTTGCTGACAACGCAACAATTCTCTATCGCAAGCAAAAGCTATTTAGAAATGAGCTGAAAACTCTTATTTATAGACATCAAAGGTGTAGGCAACCCTAAAATCACTTTGAGTCAACTACAGTCTTGCAATGCATGCAAGATTTTATTGCTAAACCCTAATAAAGGAAACTATACAGTTAACTGGAAAGCTATCATCGGTTAACCGAAACATCTAATCCAAGTGGACAATGCGCAAGCATGCACGTCCTTATTGAAAGCAAGTTAACTAGAATACTACCATCAGTTAACGTAAAAACCTAGAAAAGAAATTCCAAGTGAAAGTAGATACTTCCAAGATAGACATGTGTGAGATGTGAAACGACGAGTTAACTTGGAAAGAAGCATCAAGTTAACACATTGACCTTTTCCACACATCGCCCCATTCAAATGGGGACCCCCAATTTTTGCTCCATTTTGGTCTTTTGGCTTTTGTTTTTTGTCTCTCTCTCTCTCTGATTTCTCTGTTCTTCTGGGGATGTATCTGTATTTGACCTAATTAGAAATTTTGGCCGAGTCTGAAGGGAATCTGTGAAGTTAGGGTTTTCAGGCTGGATTAAGATTAAATCAAGTTGATAAATTGACAGCTAAGCTTAACATTGCTTCCAGGAGGCTCCCACTGAATTTTTATCATGTTCTGACGACTTACTATTTTTAGCAAGTGTTCAATCTGTGAGCTTTTCATCAGGATTTCGGGATTCTAACTACTTCAACACATTTAGGCAGCTTCCAAGGGCCTACGCATGAAATTTGAGCTGATTCAGACAACTGGCTATTTTTAGCAATTCTGGCTTCACGAGCTATTTTCAGGGCTTCAACATACAATTCTCCGATAAATGACAGGAGAATTGATCTGGGTTTTTCTAGACCTTCACGATGGTGTAACATGCAAACCGAGATGGTGACTTTCAGAGTTCAGCCTTCGGAGGCTATTTTTAGGATTTGCATGCAGAGATTTTCAGTGCATGTCCGGATATTCCATGTGGGTTTTGCGAGACGTTCGCAATGATGTGACATGCAAGCAGAACGGATCAGTTTTCAGGGACTTACTATTTTTAGCCAGTGCCCGCATGTCGACCAGTTTTCTGGGTTTTTCTGGGTTTTTTGAGATCCCACGGGCACTGTGACATGCAAACTCGTCCGACATCCGGTTGACCACTTTCCGGACACTTACTATAAATAGCAGTGTCATCCCAGCAGCTACCCACCACTTCAGTTCAGCAAGCAGAACGACATATAGCAAAAATCAAGTCAAACAGAGGTCATTTGAGGCACATGCAAGTCAGATTAGGGTTTCCTACTTCGGTGCCTAAAAAGTAGGGTAAAAGGCCATAATTTCGAAAAACGAAGATATCCCATTGCGATCAGCATCCTTCAGGCAATCTACTGGTAAAATTTGGGCGCAATCCGAGCACTTACTATTTATAGTAAGACACCTCCAGAACGCGGCTATAAATAGCAGGTTAGCACGAGAGGCAGGTGTGAACAGGGTCATCAAGTGATGAGGACCACGTGGTGAAAATTTCAGGTCAATCAGAGCTACAGAAGTCAGGCAACTTTGGAACTTACTATAAATAGCAGGTGGCTATAAATGGCAGGTCAGAGCATGGGACAGGCAAAACAAGTTCATCAAACTACGAGGATCATATGGTGAAATTTTTAGGCAGAACGAAGCTGTAGAAGTCGTAAATCAAGGGACTTGCTAAAAATAGAATGCAAAAGCAAGGGCAGGCAGAGGCATGGAAAATGTGAGCTTGACCCTCTAAATGCGCCCTTGATGGAATAATCAAGGCAAAAATTCTAAGTCAAAATCAAAGTTCATCCTATGAAATGCGCCCTTGTGCTGGAGGTGGCTAAGAGAAATTTTACAAGGCAAAATTAAGAGCTCACATGTGTAAATGCGCCCTCAAGTGAAAGCTTCCCAGCTAAAATGCGCCCAAGGGTAAGGAGATCATTGGAAAAGTGCTAAGGCGTAAAATTGGAAGTAAGCTATGTCAAATGCGCCCATGTTGGAGGATGCCTAGAAAAATCTAAGGCATGGAAAGTAAAAATGTGAGCACAAGGGTCAAAATGCGCCCTCAAGTAGAAGTGGACCCCTTGAAATGCGCCCAAGTAAGATGAGAAAAACGCCTAAGGCACAAGAATGAAAGTAACCCCTTCCAAATGCGCCCACCTTCAAAATAAAAGCTCACACATGGGAATGCGCCCATAATGAAGATAAAAGTTCAATGTCTCAAATGCGCCCCATGATAGATGAAGGCCAAGAAATACTCTAAGGCAAGATGGAAGCTACCTAGGCAAAATGCGCCCAAGGTAGCTTGCTGGTTGAAATAATTTCTAAGGCATGAAAATAGAAGTAGCCCCCCCTAAATGCGCCCTTAGAAGGAGTATGAGGTAAATAAGTTTAAGTGGAGAAAAGTGAAGGTGGACACCCCTTCCATATGCATCCAAGGAAGATGATAGAAGGAGATGTCAAAGGCGTGGGGAAATAAAAGTAGAAGACCTCAAATGCGCCCTCAAGCAAGGCCACTCAAAAAGTATTCTAAGTCACAATAATGAAAGCACAAGGTGGTAAATGCGCCCAGCAAGTGAAGCTGAATTGAGAATTTTCTAAGTGTTGAAAAATAAAAGCACAAACCTCTAAATGCGCCCTCTAAGGAAGTATGAAGGCAAGACTTAGAATATTTTCTAAATATGAGGGAAATGGAGGCTCATGGGGTAAAATGCGCCCATCATAAGGAGGAAATGACAAGTTGAGAAATCTCTAAGGCATTGAAAATGAGAGTTCAAGGAGTCATATGCGCCCAGGGTAAGGAGGAGATATAAGACTTAGGAATTTGTCTATGGCATTAAAATAAAATGCCACTGAAGGGAATACGCCTAGAGAGAAGGAAATGTTGAAGGAATTTCTAAGTTAGAAAATGGAAGTAGAAGACTTCAAATACGCTCCAAGGAAGTTGGGACTTGAGAAAAGTTGCTAAGTGTAAGGCAAAATTTTAAGGCGTGAAATTGCTTGGGAAACGAAGGTAAAGGTATGTGTTATGAAGTGTGCCCAAGGATGTGATATTTAAAATAAATTTTCTAAGGCATTTTCTAAGGGGAAATTAGAAAATACGCCTGGAGGAGGTGGTATAAAATCTCTAAGTGCAAGGTGATATGCTCCCAGATGCAGGAGGGAATTTCTTCAGGGAAGCATGAAAATACTAAGGCATGAAAAATGGAGATTACAGGCGTGGAATTCCTCCAGAGTAAAAAAAATGGGTGAACCTTAGCAATTTTATTATTTTCAAAATAATAAAAATTAAATGTACCCCTTCGTTTGGATACACATGAAAACGATGATTTCTGAGGGGAAATTTCTTCTGGGTATTGGATATTTCTCACTGGGAGATGATTTGAGGTTCTTCCACACCTTGCTCGTGTTGTTTCGGCAGGGATTTTGGCCTAGCACCCGTTCAACAAAGTTCCTAAGGCTCAGATGGATAAATTTTCTAAGGCATCGAAAAGGAAAGCAGAGGGGGTCAAATACACTCACGGGGAAGAAATTTGTCTAAGGCATGAAGGAATTTGAAAATGAACTGAAGCTCGAACATCAAGCGTTCAAATGCACCCCCCAAGATGAAATATCTTCTAAGGCACAAACTCCAGGCAAGGTGGTGGATACGCCCATGATGAAAGTTTGCTAGAAAAGTGATGAATTCTATCAAGATTCGGAGATCAAGCGGTCAGAACATGGAAATAAGGTAAGTAAAGTGAATTTAGATTATAAAGTGTTCTGATACTCTTCTTTTGTTTTGCAGGATGAACGTTGAAGCCAAGGCATGAGGACTTGATGAAGCTAGACAACGTTGCAACTTTGGAAACGAAAGTGAAGATTTGTCTAAGGCACTAAGAACGTGATGCAAAAGAGGCAAATGCGCCCAAGGCAATGGGCTAAAGAAATATGAAAGTTGCAAGGAAGAAGTGCGTCCTGGAGTCAAAGCAACAGGAGGGCCGAACAGGAGGAATTCTTTGCTCATCACTTTCATATCAACCACGTACTCGCCTCTCCTCCTAACGCAACAAAATTGGCAGACAGACAGTGGGAACGCGTTTCTGGACGAGAATCTTCTAGAGGAAGAAAGTGGGCATTAATTGCAGATAATGGTTCCTGCAGAGGAGTGGAGAATATTCTGTGCATTCATTGCCCCACTCCTCTTTGTGGCGGTTTTTAGGGCAAGAACCCTAATTAGGGCATATGTGGCTCGATCTGAGCCCTTTATTGTAATTCAATCTAAGCCGTCCGTTGGACTGGGCCAACTATAAAAGGGGCATCCCCCCTCATTTGTAACGAAGTAGATATTAGATTGAGAGTAGAGAGAATAGAAGTTAGAATAGATAGAGTTAGCTTAGAAGATAGCTTAGTTTGAAAAGGAAGGAAAACTTTCCCTTTGAAAGTTTTGTAAGAGGTTGTTGTGGAAAACTCTCATAATACAAAGGTTTATCATTGCATGGTGGTTCTATCTTTTGTTGTGAATAGCTAGCAAGGCCTTTTCGTCTTTCCAATTCAAATTGATAGAGTAGAGTAGACTTTATTTTATGCAAATCGTTGTTAATTGTGGAGTGTGGCGTTGTGGTTTGAGCATATCTTCTTTCATCCATACCACTAGCGGGCTTGCTGATGGTAAGTTCGCCTTGTGTGGTCAACTGGAATATCAGTACCTAACTTCGGTTGTGATTCGTGTGTTCATTTGCGTCGTTGTGACGGAGTGCACATGTTGAATCACAATTTGAACATCTTACTCATCCTTTGAAGATTGCACCAACTTTGTCAGAGTTGTCCGAAGGGAGACGAAGCAAAGTCTGGTTTGAAGATTGTTTAAGCCGATCCTCGTCCTCCACCCTTTAGGAGTAGATGGTAGCATCTCTAATCCTTATATCCTTTTACATTCAGCATTATCCGATTAGTTTAAGAACCTGAGCCTCATCGACAAATCTCCCGAAATTTGAGAATCATTTTCTTCAGAATCGAACAACTACGTAAGTCCCCTTGAAATAACCAACAAAACACATCAACCAACTGAGTCTATTCGCGATAAAAGGAACCTTGGAGTCGAACACATGAACTTTCAAGCAATCTTAGCATGTGGGACACTTTGATCAAGAGGGAATAGAGTGATCGTTGGACATTTTATTCTGTGTTGGTGTTGTCATAAAAAACACGTCAACACTTGCCGTGCATGAAGTCTATCCCGAAAGGTTGGAACTGAAGTCTACTAGCCCTAATCTCGAGCAATCAACCCATCCACGAAGTCATTGATTGCGTCACCTTCTGGGGAATTGAAGCTCCGACGAAGTATCCCATGCCTATGCAGCATGTCTTCTCCACCAGTGATCTGACATTGAAACTCGCCTTTACTCCTGGTTGCCTCATCAAACAATGCTGACATGACTGTAAGCTGATGCATCTTATAGCCAATGATCTCACCACTAAAAATACCGTGAATGAGTGCTTGGAGCTCTAACTCATAGAAATGACCGGACCATCTGGATGCTAAGGAATACCCAAACTTCTCTCGATATCCAAGGGTTTGAGACTGCAAATAACACGCCCATCTACTGACTGTATCTCCCGTGCCGTAGAATTGTAATGCTTAATACAAGACATTACAAACTCTATGCAATGAACTGAGAAAGGTATGGAAGCGGCCTCAAGTAACTCGGACTGCTATATGTTCTGGATTATCTAATCTCTGATCTTGAGTGGATCCAAAACTGCTTCTGGAAGCACCTTATGTAGATTCGTATCAACTATCCCGATGAAGTCATGAGTCAAGACCAACTTGGTCTTGAATTCGAGTTGAGTAAACTGCATTCTGAAAAACTCGCCTGTTGACCGTGAACATGGCTATATTCTGACAACTTTTCTGGAAAGCTAAAAGTAGCCTGCTGAGGCTAAAAATAGATTGTCAGAGATAAATTTTCATGGAAAATTCTGAGATATGGATTTTGCTCAGAAAATGATTCTAAGACAACCCAAAATGTCAGAAATTTAAAAATTTGACTTCTACTCAGCCATGCAAAGGAATTTCAGTTAAGAAAATTAGAGCCTCAAGAACTGATGCTCTAGAACAAATTTTCCTGAAAATTCTAGCACATGGGTTTGTCTGAGGAAATCGTTGTGAATCAATCTAGCTGTTTTGTTTTGCCAAAATTTGCCAATTCTTCGAACATGTGAGAGAATTCTAGACGAGAAAATGGAAGAATTCTAGACAAGAAGAAAGATGTTTTTTAGTTTTTTAATTATTTTTATTTTGTCTTCTTCTGTCAAAATCGCCACTTTATCTGGAATTTTTGTTGTTGAATCTGGATTGTACCTGCAAAAGAATATTTTTGCTCCCTTCGAACCTGATTGTCTGATGAAAATTCACCAATCTCTTGAAGAAATTCAAATTCTCTAAGCTGGATGAATGAGAAATGGCGCCATAGATGGAATAAATAGACCAAGTCATCCGATAAAAGCAAGATTGCAAGCTCAAAACGCTAAATCTGGAAGAAATAATTCGATTGGTCCTCCACCAGCTGAACTGCCACTGACTCTGAGTTCCGAATTAAAATAATATTAAAATAATCTTCACATGCAAATTCAAGAATAAACATTAAAAGAGGCGCCAATAATTAATTCTTGACGAAAATCGCCTTTTAATGTTGTGCATGCAAAATATTTTATATTAAAATATTATTTTAATCATTTAGCCAAAAATAGCGTCTGGATGTGCTCGACAAACTTCACTGATTCCAAAAAGTCCAAATTTGACCTTCTAGGCGTCCATTTGCAAGAATTATTGGATTTTTGACTATCTCCTATTTTATAGCTGACTGCAAAGTTACACCTAGCCATGTTCAGCTCTGATTTTCGGGTGAGTGAGTGAACCTGTGACTGAACTGAGATATCCACTGTGAAGCCTGCATAGCGAGGATGAAATATTTGCTGGGAGTTGCAACTACTAAAATCAACATTTGACACCTCAAACAATTAGGCACCTTTGATTACATTGATGCAAGGTCACCAGGCTTGGCCATATCTCTGTTTTGCCATCTGACGCTTCAAACTGCCGTTGACGATGAACGATGAACCCTGCTGACTGGATGATAGGTTCAATACGTGACCGAAAGCATGTTGCATCCAATGATTGTATGTAAGGTACTTGAAAGTTGTATCAGGAACCCCAAAAAGATGGGTGCCCTTGGCCTAGGAAGGCGCAAACACTATTTTGACAAAAGTGTAAGTTTCATTTGGACACCATACTTTGAGCCCTAACACTGGGAGCTGGAGTGCTCCAATTCATGCATCGTTTGTCTCTCTGCGTAGTTGAATCAACTTACAAGTGATGTCTTTGGAGGTGACGAAGCAAGAAAACTGCTTCTAAGACCTCAAAGAGAAGGGCACCTTTTTCAAGGAGATTGGTACTTCCCATACTTAGCCATTTTCTGGTTGCTTTCACCTTTCAGCATCACCACATTGACCTCGCACGTACGAGCGTTTGCCAAATCCCGGAGGTTGACAACTAGACTTGTTGAATAGCTGGAGTAATTGCTCACGAGTCTTGTGAAGACTGTGAATGCAAATAACCTCATCTGGCAAGCCTAAAGATTGGGCGCCCCTAGCCTATAGATGTGCAATTGTGTATTGCCACGTTTCTCCACCCTTTGATTTACATGCTCGGTAGAACCTTTGCCATGGTCACCCAGAATGTCGGATTGTCTCGCGAATTGATGCGTTGTGAAGCCAAACTAGATTAGAAAAGACCTCAGGAAGATCTCATCTGCAAATTCACACATTTGAGAAGCCATATTCAAAGGCGCCCCTGAGCTACAGGTGCGCTCAAACCATCAACATGATAATCTTAGTGACATGCGTCCTGCTTGTAGTCTTAGCTTCTGACCTTGAGAATCAGAGTTCTGCACTATGTACACCTCCACTTGATAGCTCGTCGGAAAGCTAGACTGATGTTGAAGAGACCGAATCCATTAGTAAGCACATGCAATGAGATGTGAACCTCCAAAAAGAAGGGCGCCCTTGAGCTACAGGGGCGCAAATCTTTTTTTTGCTTGAAAATTCATCCATTTTCACCACTTCTTGCTTTGTAAACATAACATCAATTGCTGAGGTTGACCATGTAGAGATGTTACCATTGCTGACATGTGTACATGATTGTATCTCACTATTTTTACATGTGCGGATGCGTAAAGTTGATTTGCATGTTGATTGCGCAAGTATCTCCCACGTTATATAGTGAAAAGTTTCGAGACTTAGAATATTTTTACACTTTTTGCCAGTCTGAAAATCCCTTCTGTCAAGAAGCATCTTTTTCAGCATCTTTCATCCTAGAATGTGTTGCTTTGAGTTTCAGGCTTAGATTTTGATACCTGGTACTGACCAACTGCCATTGACGACCTCAAAGGTCCTAACTTTTCTCCTGAAAATTTGAAAACTACCCACTAGGCTGAAATTGACTTCACCACTGTGATCGTGATGTGAAATAAGCTAATCAAAATTAATTTCAGCCAATTTTGACAAGTTCCTATTTTTTAGGGTTTTGACCTAAAAACAGGGTTCAGAAACCCTAATTTTCAAAAAAAATCAAATTTTGCCAGTATCTTCCTAACATCACATTGACCAAAAGCCCATACTTGATTTGCCCAAAAATTGAGTTTTGACCCCATTTTTACAAGGTTTAGACCATTTTAAGCAAAATGCCTTAATGAAGCAAAAAATTTGGTTTGGGTACAACACATAGCTTGGTTGATTTCTTCTCCTAGGTGAAGCATACTTCACAGGTGTGTGATTTCATTCTTCCGCCATTTCTTCATATTCATGGGAAAACTCAATTTTCTCTTCTATTTAAAATCTGACTTTATAAAGTCTATAGTTTATAAATCAAAATATTTATTTCATACTTTAGACAAGTATAAATTATTTGATTTATTTCTTAATGGAAATAAGAAAGGTTGATTTCCATATCACTTAGGAAATAGTTCAAATTTCCTAAGTACGTGATGACAAATAATTAAATATTGATTTCCATTATAAATCAAATAAAATATGAATAACTCCATTTTAATATTTAAATAGAACATGTTAATCATTAGCAAAATAAGTTGATTTCCTAAATGGAATCAATTTAGATAATAATCTGTTTTTTTCATAAATTGGGAAATGATAATTAAATCAATTATTTTGATTTTCCAGATAAGAGAAATTAATATTAAAATAATTTAGGAAATAATTATATATATTTTATTATATAAATATAATTATAGTTCTTAAATATATTAAACATATATATATATTTAAATACGCAAGTATTAATTTATATATATATTTTAATATAACTATAATATATTTATATAACTTTTAATATATAATTATGCATATATATATTTAACAAATATTTATTTATATTGTTAGTCAGTCAGCACATCCGATATGTATAATCATACATATATATGTAAATTTCCATGGTAATAATAATATAATATTATTAATATCCACACATTATTGGACGCGTGCATATATACATACATATACCAGTATATTCCCCTAGGTACATGTATACGTATGTATACTATATCGATACATTCATATGGCATATCCATTAGCCAACTTATGCTTGAATCGACAATTCTTATACCTACGGATATGTGTATATACCATAGTTGAAAAACTTGCCAATTTCAAAAACTTGCCAAGCCCGGAAAATACGGTACGGAAGAAACTCGGCAAAAGTTCGGAAAAAACTCGGCAACTTAAAAAATTGCTTAAGCTTCATTAAAAACACATTTTTTTTGCAAAATTCAATGATAAGATGCATCCAATGAGTCAATAAAATGAGTACATAGAAGAAACAAGCTGAGTATAGTTATATTTGATTGATTTGAAAGAAAATTAGATACAAAATCGCATCATTTTCAAAATCCTTTGTCCTAAAAATTCATCAATGATATGTTCTTGTTCATCTATAGGAATAAGATCTGTAAATGCATGTGACAATGGTGGTGAAAGATCAATATATTTGTAGAAACCCTAGTTTCCCCTATTCTCCGAATCTGATAGTTTTCTAAGTTTTTCTGACGTTTTTGGTTTTTTTTGCAATTTTAGAGTTTTTGATGCAATAAATGAAAGGTATGTCTTTGCTAGAGATTAATAATAAATTCAATAAAATTGCTAGATCTTCAATATGTGTAGAAAATACAAGCTAGAATGAAGGCGTTTCTTTATTTTTGCTCAACTGAAACAATACAATAAGGTTTTTGAAGCATGCAATAAAAAACAACAATTTTTATTGAGAAAACCTGGTATTTCTGCCACAGCTGAAGGTACAGATTTGTACGGCTGAGATCATAAATGCCTTTCTCCTTCTGAATAGTGGTTGCAGATGACTCCAGCTTGGTAGGCGTTCCCTTTGATGAAGGTTTGAGGTTAATATCATAGGCGTTTCCCTCAAGAAGAAGAAACATGTCTTTATGTGCTGGTACGGCCTGACAGGATAGTACGGCCTGTCAGAAACAGCTTTGAAGTTTGTACGGCCTCCTCAAAAATCACTATCCAAGTCTCTGTGTATAGGCGCCATGATGAATAAATAATATCTGAAAGCAAACACTGAATAAACTCTGGAAATGATGAATCTTCTGAAGCTCTGTGATTTCCTCTGTGTGAGAAAACCTCTGCTGGCAATAGATCAAGTGATATTTCACACCCTCTGAATTGCTTTCCGCTGGAGATGGCTCGTTCCCCAAGGAATTCGAGTTCAAACCCTAAGGTTCTGTGCTCAGATCAATTTGATCAGTTTCTCAAAATCCAATAATCACATAATGGCTCAAAACCCAAGGCAAATCCACTATTATGCTGAAAAGTGCGATTTCCTTAAGAATAGGGTTTTAATAAAATATTCACATTTTAATCTTTTAATTTCTCCATAGTCACAGCTGAATATTTTAATATAAATCAAATGTCAATTTTGGCCCCTTCAATGATGGCGCACCCCTCAATGAGAAATCACTTAAGTTATAAATTAATATTATAACTTTATATTATAATCATTAAATAATTAATATTTAATTAATGCAATTAAATATTAATATCTTCCTCGATACTCATCCGATGACTGATCTGTCTGATGCTGACGAACTCTGAAGTGATTCTGAATACTGCCCAAGCCATACTGCTAAAAATAGCAGGGGTCCCACTTTGCCTGCCAGGAACTGCTAAAAATAGCAATTCTGCAAAAAGTCTCCGATTGAGCCAAAACGAAAGACTACTGGTCAATCTCTACTAACTGAAGCTGAGCCAAGCTCCGAAGTGACCCTCTATCCAGTCTATCAGCCTACGAGGGTCGTGTGATAGGCCAATCCTGTACTCCGAGAGATGTCACTGAGAAGGGGACATGACAATATTCTAAGTTGCATTCTTTATGTAGAGGGGGTATAAAAATATCACTTTTTGTCGACGCAATTCCCCCACAAAGTTCTTCTTTTGTTTTTAAATTTGAAAGCGGGGGTCAGGGGGCGGCAGCCCCAGTGGGGTCAAAATTGCTTTGAAAATGCAACATTTTTATTGTTTTTATGTTGTTTCTTCGAAATTGCTTCTTTCTATCAATTTACTCACAACAATTGGTGTTGATACATAAATGGATTGTTTCTAAAATCTACCTACAAATTCTAACAATGCATCTATATGATTTAAACAACGCAAATTAGGACTAATCATCGGGCAAGGCTAGCAATTGCACGAGCTTTCATCCTAACACATGGTCCTAACTTAACTCACTGTATTTTCCAGCCTTTAACACCTCTCTCTAGCAACAACGTGGGTTTTTCCAAAAAACTTGCCGTACATTTTGGAAAAAATCGCCAAAATTACGACGAGTTTTCTCGGCGTACAAATGCTTGGAAAACTCGCCAGCCAAAAACACTCGCGAGTTTTTCGAAACTCGCCAAGTTTTTGGCGAGTGTTGCATCTCTATACAGATGTATATATATACTTACTTCAAATACATGTATCCGTTCATGTTACCATCACAATGACCGTGAACAAACGCAAGGAAGGACCTCATATAAAACACACAGAAACAGTCAAGACCTCTACTTGCCAAACATACAAGCTCTGGATGACTTACCTTAAACTTGTAAAAAACTAACTTGGTTTACTCAGTCTAAGGTGAAGTGTGTGTATGGTCAATTGGTTTTCGTTACCGGTTAATCGACCAAGCTCCTCTCCGTAATGATACTTCCCCTCCCCCTGGAGAATGAACCTTTTCCTGCAACCACTAGCACATACCTTTAGCAACATCACATATATAAACATCTTTAAAGTTAGAATAACTATACTTCAATAACCATCTATTCATATATGCAGTATTTCACGATGAATAACATGAACTGTGACAACATCAAATGAAACAACATCAAGTGATATAACATTCATATTGATAACAAGGTACATGCATCATTAATTCATCTCGAGAATTCACATCACATTCACTTTTACCGCATCTAGCAATAGTAAATAGTAACCTCACATTTTGGGATGTAACAAGCTTCATATGCAATATCATTCACTTTTTGGCTTGTCATGTTGTCTAGAAGACACCTTTTGTGGGGGGGATGATGTAAGCCATCAATGTATTTAGTTGTAGTCGGTCGTAGCATAGTCGGCCGTTGTCGGCCAA
This sequence comes from Sequoiadendron giganteum, assembly GCA_007115665.2. NCBI lineage: Eukaryota > Viridiplantae > Streptophyta > Pinopsida > Cupressales > Cupressaceae > Sequoiadendron > Sequoiadendron giganteum. Next base: position 151,271,617 of record CM021103.1, on the reverse strand, counting down.
TTGTTATGTTTAATAAAACTATAGTTGTAGTATGAATAATTAATGTAATAAATGTCATGTGTACTCGGGTAACTAAGTCCCGATTAGTTGTTATGAAATGTCCGACGGTTGGTCGCTCAACCACCGCCGAGCGTTATATGTATTGAGTTCTTGTAGTCGGGGAGAGGAGGATTGGTACTGTTGACATCCATATGATTGTACATGTTAATACTTACTGAAGATGAATAGAAGCATTCCATAATTCAAGCATTGATGTTCACAAATATGATATACTTTTCTATGCTCTATATGTAATCTAGTTTACTTCTGTAGTACATTGGAATACGCCTAGTGAAGTAGACACTAATCATCTTGATTCATCTACAAATAGGGAAACCATTTTCTTAGGGTTTTGTCAAGATTGAAAATGGTGGTTGAATCCTTTGAATGAGTGCATGGAAAAATTCTAACATAGGAATTTGATGACTTTGGTAATGGACACAAAAATTATTCAAAAAATCTATAAAAAAATTAGGTTAAAGACCTATTATCTGATCCTCCTTTGAACTGTTCAAAGTTGTCAACTATTATTATAGGATTGTCGGTTGTAGAATACAGTTTATGAGTTCAATCAAGCCTCTAGCCAAATGATCCGCATGAAAATAGTTGAAAGCTGCCCTACAACAATTGTGATTGAACACAAATCTGCTATTATTAATCATTTGAAATGTTGTTGATATTAGGGATTGGAAACCTCTCTTTTGCTACTTTAGGAGGCTGAAAATCCACTCATAAACCTTGCACAATGCTAATCCCATATCCTTAGTCTCATCAACACTATGAGGAGTTATAAAAAATATTGATTGAACGATTTGACAGAAAGGACCTTGAGACTCATTTTAGGGAGTTGGCCTAGCTTAGAGAATATAACTCTGTGAAAGATTATGTAGCAAAATTTCAAAAATTGTTAGTGATGATTTCTAACATCTAAAAAAGGAGGCTTACTATGCTTTTTATGGAGGCTCTATTTGAATTTCTCAAGGGTTTGATGAAAGCTTGTGACCCACCTTCTTAACAAGAGGTGATTAAGAGGCCTTAACATTTAGAGTTTTATTTTTAAGAGTAGATTTCGGTTAAAACGTCCTTCAAAGAAATACTTTTAGAAAGGGATTATGTAGTCCTAGAATATGTCATCCATAAAGTAGGAGGAAACTAAGGATGAATTGAGATAGAAGAAGTAATGCTTCACCTACAAAGAACCATGGGAACTAGGACATAGGTATCTTGATTGAGGCCAAGTGCATTACATTGAGATGGTTTCAGATGAAGAATTTGAAACTAAGGAACCTAAGCTTGAAGAGGGACCAAAATTTGAAGAGGAAGAAATGATTTCAAGAGGTACTTTTGCCACACTTTTTGGCACTCTTAAGTGCAACCCCTTAGAGTTAGAGGAGTTTTGCATGAGTAGAGTTATTGTGCTATTTGATAGTGGGGGAAACCACGACTTTATTGATGAAGGTTTGGTGGTCAAAAGAGGTCTTGAGACAAAAGACTTTGAAGAGTTTAATGTGATGGTTGATGATGGATTCATCATGCCTTGCATGAAGAAGATTCTGTTGTCGAGTATAACCTTAGGTAGCCATAAGGTGACTGATAACTTCTATGTTGTTAGCATAGGAGATATTGTTATGGCATTCAAAGTTCATTGGTTACATTCCTTAGAGAGTTCACTTAGAACTATCAAACCATGGAGCTGAAGTACCATTTAAAGGAAAAGAAGGGAGTGCTTTGCAAAATGGAAAATGGAGCTCCCATGGTTGTTTTCGCAAAAAGAATAGAGATAACTTTCCACTAAGGTCAAGTTGCATGGATAGGCCAAGACTTGGTTACAACAACTTCTTTAGATGGTAAGAAGTCCTATCATGTTGATATCTAGTCCATTCTGGATAAGCATAGCCGGGTCCTAATTGACATACCTTTGGGAAGGCCACTTGATAGAGGTTTTGAGATTTTCATAAAATTGGAGGGAGCCAAGCATGTTATTACCCCTCCTTATCTCCATCCCATAAGGCATAAGGAAGAAATCGAGAGGGCTATCAATGAGCTCTGAGACATGGGTCACATCAAACCAAAGTCAAGTCCTTTTGCTTTGGCTATAGTCTTGGTCAAAAAGGATGGAACCATGAGGATATGTATAGACTATAGGGCCTTGAACACTAAAATCATCAAAAACAAGTATTCAAGTCCAAGGATTGATGAGCTAATTGATGAGTTACATGGTGTAGTCTGCTTCTCCAAGATAGACCTCAGATTAGGATACTATTAGATCAAAATCAAGGATAAAGAAATCCACAAAACAACTTTTAGGTGCTACTTTGAGCATTATGAGATCCTAATCATGCCATTTGGTTTGACTATGCACCAACCAACTTTCAATCCTACATGAATCAAGTGTTAAACAAACAATTGAGGAAGTTTGTGTTGATGTTTTTTTATGACACCCTCATTTATAGTAGGACGTGGGATGATCATCTAAGACATGTAAATAAATATTTGGGCAGACCATAAGCATAAGAATTATTTGCAAAGGAGTCCAAATGACATTTCAGTATGCCAAAACTCTTATATCTGGGGGATGTTATTAGTACTTAGGGAGTTCAGGTAGATCAAGAGAAAATACAAAAATTTATGGATGGCCTCTACCAAAGACCTAGACTCAACTAAAATAATTTTTTGGTCTATTGCTACTAAAGGAGGTTTATTAAGGGTTTCTCACAGCGAGGAACGACCTTAACTGGTTTGACTAAAACTGGAGTCTTCGCATGGTTTGGTGCGACACAATGATCTTTTAACAAGCTCAAAGAAGTAACGAGTTCATGCCTTGTGTTGGCTGCCCCTGATTTTTGCTTCCCTTTGTACTAGAGTGTGATGCTTCTAGGGAAGGGATTGGGGTCATATTGATGTAGAACAAGCACCCAATTGCATTTGAGAGCCTAAAACTCAAGGAAGCTGAAATAAGGTTCTTAATCTATGATAAGGAAATGTTAGCCATCATGCATTCATTATTTAAGTTCAAGTAGTACCTTGGTGGCATATTTGTGGCTAAGATAGACTATAATAGCTTAAAGTATTTCCTCAACTAGATAGATTTGAGTGGGAGGCAGCAAAAATAGGTGAGTAAACTTCAATCCTATGATTTTGGCATAGAATATGCTGAGGGGAAGAAAAATGTAGTAGCTAATGCTTCCTATAGAAAGCCAATTTTATGCTCTATGTTTAACATTTTTCCTGATTGGAAAGTTGATATTATAGCAGAATATACAAAGAATGCTTTTGCTACTAACATCTTGGAAGGAAAGTTGCAAGATTGCAGGTACAGAGTAACAAATGAACCTCATCCTCTACAAGGATACAGTTTATCTTGTCCTTGAATCAAACATGAAAGATAAATTCTTGAGGGCAGGCCATCCTAGATACATCAAGACATAGAAGCAAATCAAGGAAATTTTTCATGGAAAGGACTTAAAAGTTAAGGATGATGTCCTTAAGTATAGTAGAGAGTGCCTTGCTTGTCAGCAAGGCAAGATAGATTAGACATTTCCAGCAAGCCTATTGTAATGCCTACACATTCCAGAACAAAAGTAGAAAGAATTTCGATGGATTTCGTCACTAGACTTCCCACAGTGCAAGGGTTGCATTTTTGTTGTGGTGGATAGGCTCACAAAATATGTTCACTTATTTGCCATATCCTCTAAGTACAAAGCCCCTTAGGGAGCTGATTTATTTTTCCAAGAAATGTTTAAGCTTCATGGATTTCCTAAAAATATAGTGAATAACAGAGCTAGTAGGTTCCTAAGATTGTTTTGGCAAGATCTGTAAGGACATGTTCAGTTTCTACACCAAAATTTTCACTCTCTTTCTCAAGTTTAAGGGGTAGGCATTTTGTCAAACAGTTTATGTTCTGCTGGTTTGATTTGATATTTTTGTGCTGTGTTTGATGGACTGGTATATGCTCATTATACAACACCTTGAAACGAATTGCATCACATCTCCAACATAATTATATAACAAGACATTTTGTTAAATAGTTGTCATTGATTTGAACGATTATTCAAGCGAAAGCAAAATACAATGAGTTGTTTACAAACAGCAAGTACAGGGATATTCTGCAATATTTTTCTGACCTCTAGATGGATCAATAGTGTTCCCTCCAATGTGCAATATTCCTTGCAAACACACACTTCAATCTCCACGCTGATTGTGACTGAAGCCAAGGTTCGCACCAACAATAAGAAGACCTCCAGAGATTCCCACAAATCCCAAACTGAACTATGACTGGATAAGATGCTCATGCCACCTTGCTGAGTTGGGTCAATCTGCCATAAGGGTCCTAAAATGCCATAAATCTGCTACACGACTAAGCATTGGAATTTCAAACGGAACCCAGCCTGCAAAGAATAGTTAAATGCCACTCTTCAAGAGGTTGGCGCAGAGTGTAATATGCCAAAACCCTCGACTTGCCTGCAATACCTTTGCCCAACTTGGTATTGGAAGTGGGTGGCCAGAAATAGGAATAGTAATCGCCCAACCAAGGATATCATCCCTCGTACCATGGCATCCACATTCATTTCTTGGAAACTCTTTCAATCCTTCCCGACATTCACAGATAATTTATCTTCCCTGCGAGACTTCACAAATTATTAAATCTTCAATCGTGCAACACCTACGTGAAACCTATATGATTCCACCTATAATTGGCTAGGGTAGATGTCTCACCACTAAAACCAATTCCCCTAGGGTTTTCGTCTTAGGGTTTTCACAAGCTAGAAGGTCAAACTCCACAATAAAGAAAATAAAACAAGTATGAGCTAATGAGCTCTCAAATCCATGGAACTTTCCTGAAGGGATTTGTAGTCGGCCGAGAGTGTACTTGGTCGGCCGTGTGAGCCGATGTGGTCGGCCGAGAGTGTACTTGGTCGGCTGTGTGAGTCGATGTGGTCGGCCGAGAGTGTACTTGGTCGACCGTGAGTCATAAGTAAATAAGACTTTAGTTAATATTAATAATCCTTGTACTTATGTTATGTACGTGTCATATTAGTTAGTTGTCTTGGGAACAATTCCTGATGAAGTAATTAGTTATAATCAAGGGGCGCGACGGTTGGTACCTCAACTACCGCCAGCGTACTATATGCACTTGAGTCATGTAGTCGGGAAACATGACGGTTCTACTATGCTATGCTATGTTCTGTCTAGAGACATTATGATGTAATTGCCGAATACTAAATAAAGCAATATATCTATGTTCTGTGCAATTGCCATGTGATTATTATATGCTGTCAATGTTATTTTATATTTCTGTTTACTCTGTACGTCATTGTACCCGTAGTGAGTAAACAAAATTGTTTAATTTCTTGCTTGAAATATTTCATTAAAGTACCTTTATAAAGTGACTTTTAATATTTCCCTTTTTAATTCACTTAAGCCACTTTATAAATTAATTAAAGTCATTCATAAAATTTGCTTTATTGGACAGCTTTATTTAATTAATTAAATTAGCGTACTGGAATAAAATAGGCTAAATGGGCCATCTCTGGCTACTCCATAGAAGGGGACATTACAAGATTTATTTCATTTGATATAGATCAAGCTTATTCCCAACACTAGTTACCACCTTTAAACTGATGGGCAAATACAAATTGTAAACAAATGGATTGAGGGATACTCGAGAAACTATGTAGCAAGATAACAAAAGGAATGAATCAAATGGCTCTATCTGGGAGAGCATTGCAACAATACCACCCATCACATGTCCATACGAATGATGCTATTCATGACAGTGTACGGTTATAAGGCTCAAACCTTTGTTGATTTATTTAGGTCTGGCAATAGAGTTCTAAGGGATAGAAACTTCATTAAACAATGCCAAGATAATTTTAAAAATCTCAAAGACAACCTCCATCATGCTTAGAGTCAACAAAAGTTGTATGCAAATACACATCGTTTAGAGTGCACTTTCGAGGTTGGAGATATGGTTTTCTTATGATTGAAGCCATCCAAACAGTCCTCTCTTAAGAGGAGTGGAGCAAAGAAACTCAAGCCTCATTTCTATTGGCCATATAGGATTTATTAGAGGATTGGAGAGGTTGCATATAAGTTGGAGCTGCTAGAGCTTAGTAGAATTCATAATGTGTTTCATTTGTCGTGTCTCAGGAAGGTATTTGGGCAGCATATTACTCCATCAGTTTAACTACCTCCCTTGGATGATGAAGGAAAATTGATCTTAGTTCCTAAAGAAATCATTGACACTAGGGAATGGAGATTACTAAGCATCATAGAGTACTTGGTTCATTGGAAGAATCTTTGTGGAGGATACCACTTGGGGAGGAGTGCAGATTTTGGAGCATTTAAATTTGCAATTTTTTGTGGACAAGCAATTGTAGGAAGTGAATAGCACTCAGTTATACTAAGAGGGGGGGTGAGTCATTATAACAACAACCTTATACTTTTTCAAAACTTAACTAACTACAGCAGTAAAACTTCAAAACTTAATCATCCACAACAATAACACACATGCAAGATCTAGCAATAAGGAACACAAGACGAACACACAATTTACTTGGAAACCCTTGTGGGAGAAAGCCATGGAAAATTATTGCTTATATATATATATATCTTCTTGTAGGCACCAACCTACTTCATTAACAAAGCTTCTTTTGTAGGCACCAACCCACAGGAAACACCAATCCCCACAACTGAGCACCAACTCAGCAAGAGACACCAATCTCTTCTAATGAGAGGCATCAACCTCACAATCTTCTTAATTAGAAGGTGCCAACCTGTTGACGTGTGTTTTATGACAACGCCAGCACAAAATAAAATGTCCAATGGTCCCTCTATTCTCTCTTGATCAAAGTGTTCCGCATGCTAAGATTGCGTGAAAGTTCATGCGTTCAACTCCGAGGTTCCTTTAATGCGAATAGACTCAGTTGGTTGATGTGAATATGCTGGGTATTCCAAGGGGACTTATGTAATTGTTCGATTTTATTGGCTCAAGCAAATGAAAGGTTTTGACTTTGATGCTCTGGTATTTCGACGGATCGGGAAATACTGAATTTAAAGGAGGTAGGAGTAGGAATTCTACAGTCTATTTCTAAGGGGTGGAATGCAAAAACTAGTTTTAACAATCTTCAAACCGAACTTTGTTTCGTCTCCCCTTCAAACAACTCTGACAAAGCTGGTGCAATCTTCAAAGGATGGATAAGATGTTCAAATTGAGATTCACCATGCGCACCCCTTCACAACGAAGCAAGTGAACACACAAATCGCAATCGAAGTTAGGTGCTGAAATTCTAGTTGACCACGCAGGGGCAGACTTACCATCAGCAAGCCACCAGTGGTATGGATACAGGAAGATACGCTCAAACCAATGTCACATTCCACAATTAACACTACTTGCATGAAAACAAAATCTACTCTACTCTACTCGAATTGGAAAGACGAAAAGATGTCGTCAACTGCGCACAACACAAAATGAAGTCACCAATCAATGAAATCCTTATATCATGAGAGTCTTACACAACAATCTTTTACAAAAACTTTCAAAGGGAAAGTCTTTCTTTCCTTTCCAACTAAGCTAACTCCTAGCTCTACTTTAGCTCAACTCTATCTCTAATTTCTGTCTACTCTGATATCTTCTAACTCTATTTCTAATTATTTACAAATGAGGGGGGATGCCCCATTTATATCTAGCCCAGTCCAGTGGACGACTTAGATCAAAATACAATGGACGGCTCAGATTGAGCCACCTAAGCCCTGATTAGGGTTTCAGCCCTAAAAACCACCACTGAGAGGAGTGGGACAATGAATGCGCCCTCCACTCCTCATCAATGAACTACTAACCGCCATCAATGCACGTCGTCTCCCTCCAGAAGGTCATCGTCCAGAAGGGCGTTTCCTTTCTCCTTCTCACTGGCTGCAAATTTGATGAATCTGGCCAAGACTGCCTCAACTTCCTGATCGGAGATAGGGGGAATGTGATCCAACTAAAACTCTAAAACTGTAACTGTTTGCCCATGCCGGGCACATGATTTCTTCCAGGCAACAAGGGCGTCCTGGGTGTTCTGTATGATACTGGAGAACGTAGCAGTGTTCTCGAAATCATCCTGTGTGAAGGTTTTCACCTCAGAAAAGAATGGCGTCAATCTGTTCTTCAATCCTTCTGCAGTTATCTCTTCAGAAGTCAATCTCTTGGAAAAAATTGCCTCCAATGTGTTGAGAATTCCATCCAGGATGTTCGTCATGGCCTTTCTAACCCTGACCGAATCTGTTTGTGATGCATCATAGAATCCTTGGCCTGTGACTACTGAAGAGTACCATCTGGCGAAGTCATACCTATCTCCTTGCTGAATAACACCTCCCTCAACCAAAGTCTGTTGAGGTATGCCCATCAAAGCCCCTAAACGGAGGACCACTCTCGTCTGATAGATGCGTGCCTCACCCCAAGCATGGTTAACTGCATCCATCCTTGCCATAATATCGGAGGCTTGCCGATAGGCATGTGCAAGATCCTCCATAAACTTCCTTGTTTCCGCACGGACGCTGGCAACCCATTTGTCTGCTTGCTGTGCTATTCTCTTCAAATCCTCTAACCCACTGATTGACTCCCTGGAAAATTCAACTGGCAGCTCAATTGCCGGATTCTCTTGCCCACAAGGACGGGACAAGTGTTGTACGTAGCCAGTCAGTGTCTTGTGCTCTACCTTCAATTTCTTGTATTTGCCCTCAACATAGGACAATCTATCCTTGAGTGCTCGATAGGAATTATCGCACTCCTCTACTACTTGTGCTCCAATAGGGCGGCCAAGTTCCATAGTTGTAACAACATAGTTTTCGGGAACGGCCTTGTCTCGATCACACTCCACCCGAGGCACTACCATATGTAAAGTTCGAGACCCATCCTCATCTGTGGATATTTTGGAGAACTTCCTAGCCTTTTTCTTTGCTGGAGGTGCGCTGATCCTCTGTAATAATTCCTCCATCTCAACTGCGGGATCGGTCTCGTCGACAGGATCACGCCTCATTCTATCCCTTAGCCATTCTGGCACCTCCTATCGTGTGTCTGATATAACAAAAGGCTGTTCTAGCTCGGCTTCTACCTCATGAACTTCATTTCTGCCTTCGCTTCTACGAGGCTCATCATTATCAATGGGCTCAGTGTCTCCTGAGCTCTGGGCATCCTAATTGGAAAGGGCATCATCCTCGAGAGCTGCTTCAATCTCTTGTTGAAACTGAGTATCCGTGGCAGTCCCCTCATCTGTCTATTGCTGATTTCCTTGCTGATTATCTTGCTGATTATCTCCTTGGGGCATGTTGATGCTTTGGCCCACTGATTCTCTATGGGGCGGTTGACTTGGCACTTGCACAACCTGTTCTGCCTGTAATCTCTCCCTTTGATCAGCAAACAGTGATACCTCTTGTAGACTTGGAGAATGTGCCTGAGATGGCATACTCAAGGACTCCTCAATTCTCAAAGGCTCAGGTCGAACTGGCTCTTTTCCTCTAGGCTTTGGAGTTGGATTACTCCGTCTCCTCTAATTAGTAGTCAGTAGTTTGTTGTCTCCCATCAAATTGTATGTGAGGGGAATTGACCTTCCCTTGAGTCGGCTGACATGCCTCTCTATCCAACTCCGCGTAAATGTCAAGACTGGGATACAAAGTGTATCCAAGTGAGTGATCTCCGGCTCCGACCAATCTGGGAGTGGTAGGGGCGTATCTCTCACTGTTTCGTAGTCAGCCTGTACCACATTTATGTCTTCCTCAATCTGATCTGGTACTAGGATAATCTCGCACTCTCTGACCATCACCAACGGTATCCGAGAGAACATTCTTTTTTTGACTTCGATCTCATCCACTGCACTTGCCCAAAAGTCTTCGATCTGCACCTTGTGCCTGAATTCTTTTGTCAATATCCATCTGGTGTTTCGGTGGGGATCGTAGTAGTGCCTGCTAGTGTGATAGGAAAGGTGAAAGAATTGGAGCTCCGCTTCCGCCTCCCTTGCTACTTGCAGCGATGGGCAGATTTCATCTGAGTTCCCCATGGTGATTGGGAATCCGAGTCCACCTTTCTTCTTCTTCTTTTGAATCTTATCATAGGCAATCAATTGCCTAGATACTTCCAGCATCACTATCCTGTTTGTGGGATACCGAGGCAATCTGTATGGATAGGAGGAAAATCCTTGCAGCCTTATGTAGGTGAATTTTGGAAATTGGATAAACCAACATCCGAATTTCTCAATCATTTCTTGTGCCTCCCTTGATATTCTGTGATGGGTTCTCTGCTGCAGGGTCCTCATTATGTGCATGGTGAAGGCATCGTTGACCCTCTTGTAATTGGTTGTGCTTGTCAAATGCAATTGTGGACAAGCCTCATATATTTTAAACTGATGGGAACCGCAACCGATTGGTTCCTTGTAGGAGATCCCTCTGTATCTCGTCATGCGAGCCAACATATAGACAAGGTAGGAGCCCATATAAAATGTCTTCGTCCTTCTCACGCCACGAAGCTGCTCATGTATGCTATCACTGATCATCAGTGCCCAATCGATGTAATCCTTTCCCTCTAACACCAAGTTGAAAAAATAAAACATCCAAGGTTCAAAGATGAACGCTTGGGGGCATCCTCCAACTCTACTTAACATCATGATCAGATCACCAAACTCCTGCCTCAAATCCTCCGAGACTATCTGCTTGGGCAATTTTGTGCGAGTTGGCTTGGGTTTAATCATCGACCTAGTATTTATCAAATCAGCACACCGGTTTGTGGTGGATGAGTACATCTTTCCAGCTCTTTCCTTCGTCTTGTAGATCATCTTCTCATGGACTGAAATCCCGAATGCCTCTCCGATCGCTTCAGGTGTCAGGTTGGCCAATACCTTGCCATCTGGCGAAGTGACTGTCCTCTGTTTTGCATTGTAGTGGTGGCAGCATTCTATGATGAGTTTTGGGCATCATATAGTCGGTGGAAAATTGGCAGCTGCATACAGTCCACTTCTGACAATACTGTGCGAAGTCACCGATGGGTGATGGCCTCCAGTTCCCATTATCCTCCTTCTGAATGCCTCCAGGTTGAACAAGCCCAAGTTCGTGTCAGCTAGCCTGCCGAGCTTTGATGAAAATTTTGACTCCGGCAGGAAGGACTTGCCCAGTTTCTTGATCAACGCCTGTCTGGACTCGGTGTGGTTGTATTTGTCCGCAACTCTTCTGCTTGATTCAACCATTCTGCAAAAAGGCAAGAGAGTTAGAAAACAAGATTTAAAAATAATAAAATAATCGTCATTGAGGGTGTCAGCAGATTTTTAAATAAAAAGGCTGCAACACTTCTGCCGTTTCCAACTGCAAACCTCAACTCTCTTGTTGATTTCAGCTGTGAAATTTCTGTATTTGCAGCAGCTCTTGAGACCTCTCTCAAATTCGTATTTCTCTTCTAAAAAACGTACTTTCAGCAACTTTGTAAATGTTTTCACAAATTCGAGCTTTCAGCCAACTTGTGAACTTGAACTGCAGCACTTCAAATCGTATCTCCTCAGCAACTGCAAGACCTCAGCAAGCTGAATCATACCTTTCACTTTCAGCCACTGGAATGAAACCTTTTCACAAAGTCGTACCTTCTCAGCAACTGCAGCAACTGGCAATTGGGAAATTCGCACCTCTTCAGCAAATGTAGTCTCAGCAAGCTAAGTCGTACCTCTTCAGCAACTTCAACTTCTTCAAATTTGTACTCCAACAACCTCCAGCTATCTCATAATTTCGAACTCTTTAGCAACTTCAGCCTCTTCAAGAATTCGTACTTTTCAGTTTAGCAACCCCTTTTGCTCTTAGCAACTGGTGAGAGGAATGAAGAGGACTTCAAAATCTTATAGCCAGGTCGAATTCTTGCAGTGGCTATACTTAGCAAATTTTCGAATTCGTTTTCCCTCTCTTTTCCCAGTTGCAACACTTGTCATCTGAGGCATCAGAATCTCAAACTTCTAGAATTATGAATTTTACCATTTCTGCATAGGCCTGCCTCGTCGCATTTGATTTTTTAAAATATTAAATCACTCATTCCGTTGAACAACTTCGAATTTTTTGGCTAAGCCATTCGATCTTTCCTTTGCTTTGGCAAAATTATCCAGCTCGAACTTCTAGCGAAGTGCCTCTCGTTCATTTTATTTGTTTGCCTTAGAGAAATTCCTCAAATTTGCCTTAGGAATTTTATTCAAAATAGGCATTGGGCAAAATATCCATCGGAACAATATGGACATGGCATGGAGTAAGTTTGAATCACCTCTGAATTGCAAATGTTCAAAACCCAAAAGAAAAAACTTTCCAGAATCCATCGTTTCCATGTGTATCCGGACGAAGGGGTACTTTTAATTTTTATTATTTAAAAATAATAAAAAAATGGCTAAGGTTTATTTCTTCTTCACATCCGGATGTCTTCCACTCCTGCAATTTTGGGTTTCTCTGCCTTGGCAAATTTTCTTGATTTCTCTGCGAAGAATTTTCCTTCTTGAAGATTTTTTCATTCTGGAAATCCTAGCATCACCTGTAGGCTTATAACCCATTTTCTCTTTAGAAAACGCCTTAGGAAATATAATTTTTCAAAATTTAAATTTCATCATGTACCCTTTGGAGGGCACATTTCACATGTCATGCATCCATTTCATTCCTTAGGCAATTCTACGCCTCGACTTTTCTTTTCATACTTAGCAATTTTCATTCTTCAAGTCCCACTATCCTAGGCGCATTTCACATGGTGAGGAGGAAAAATATTAACCCTTAGTCTTTTAAAATCACGCCACCCTTAGCATTTCTTTCCTTGTTGGTGCATGGTGACCCTTCACCTTCCTTGAGCGCATTTCACATGGTGGACTTCCTTACCTTGGCGCTTTCACATTCACCACTCAACGTTTCATCTTCAACCTTTTTACCTTTTACCTTAGGTGCATTTCACATGGAGAAGAGGAACTTGAGGGCGCAAATGAAGGTGTTAGAAGGAATCCCTACGCCTTGGGTGACTCTTCACCTCCTTTAGGCGCATATTGGTATGTTGACTTCCATGTTGGGCACACTTCAACCTAGCAAATGAAATTGCCATCATCTTGTGACCCTTCATCTCCCTTGGGCGCATTTAGCCCATGCAACTTCCATTCTTGGGCGCCTATGCATGTGGACAAGGAATTCCGCCCCTTTCAAATGACTCTTCATCTCCTCTTGGCGCATTTGCTAGTGTGAGAGGGAAACTTCTTTGCCTTAGGCGCATATTGGCTTGTGAGGAGGAAAATACTACGCCCATGGTGTCTCTTCACCTTCCCTAGGCGCATATAGCCTATGTTACTTCCATTTCTAAGCGCATTTGAGGTGTGTGAGGAAATTTCCACGCCCTAGGTGACTCTTCACCTCCCTTGGGCGCATTTAGCCCATACAACTTCCATTCTTGGGCGCATTTGAGGATGCCTTAGGAATTTTTCTGCCTTAGTGAATATTTTCATGCTTTGGGTGACTTTTCACCTTCCTTAAGCGCATCTATGGGTACGAGGAGGAAACCTTATGCCTTGGAAGAATTTCTATGCCCTTTTTATCTGCATATCATGCGTTTCTACGCCAGTTGCCTCTTATGAATTTCCAACGCCTTTTGTGCCCTGGTTTTCTATTTTTAGTAAACCCGAAGAAGTTAGGGTTTCTTCGTATTTCATCCTGTTCTGAGCTAGAGGTGGCGTGGCTGTGCCTCCACTTGGTTTTGCTATCCTGTTCACACCTTATCTGGCGTAGTACATTCTATTTTTAGCCATTTGCTATTTTTAGCAAACCCTAAAATTGGTCAATTTCTGTATCTCCATTTGCTTTGAAATTTGTTCCATTTGTTCCTGATGCTGTGAGAGACCTCTTCACACTTTTCTCTGGCAATGACGTGCTATTTTTAGCCATGAGGTGACTTACTAAAAATAGTAAGTATTCAGATTGTGCTCAAATTTTGCCAGTGGGTAGCCTGAAAGATGTTGATCCCGGTGGCGTGCTTCGTTTTGACATCTCTGCATTTTGCTTCATCTATTTTTAGACATAGCAGGGGAACCCTAATCTGACTTGCATCTATCCCGGATGGTCTCCGTTTGGCTTTGTTTCTTCTGCATGTCGCTTTGTACGCTGAACTGAAGTGGTGGGTAGCTGCTGGACTGAAGCTGCTATTTATAGTAAGTGTCCGGAAAGTGGTTCATCGGACTTCGGATGAGTCTGCATGTCACAGTGCCCATGGGATCTCAAAAAACCCAGAAAAACCCAGAAAACTGGTCAACATTCCAGCACTGGCTAAAAATAGTAAGTCCCTGAAAATTGACTCATTCCGCTTGCATATCATACCACTGTGAAGCTTTCGCAAAACCCACATGGAAAATCTGGACATGCATTGAAAATTCCTGCATGCACACCCTAAAAATAGCCTCGGAAGGATGAACTCTGAAATTCCTCAACTCGGTTTGCATGTTATACCGTTGCGAAGGTCTTGAAAAACCCAGATCCATTCTCCAGTCATACGTCGGAGAATTGTATGTTTAAACCCTGAAAATAGCCTCCAAAGGCTAAACTGCTAAAAATAGCCAGTTGTCTGAATCTGTTCAAATTTCACGTGTGGATGCTCTGAAGCTGCCTGAATGTGCTGAAGTAGTTAGAATCCCGAAATCTTGAGGAAAAGACCTCAAATTAGGTACTTACTAAAAATAGTAAGTTGTCAGATTTCAATAAGATTTCAGTGGGATCTTGCCTTGAGTTTCCTGATTGCACTACTGCACTTAGATTTCACCTTGATAACTCAACTTTGACCTGAAACAAGCCTAAAGGATGGAAACCCTAACTTCGTAGACTTGGCAATCATTTTAACCTAGGTCAAAAGACGGGACATCCCCAGAAGGACAAAAGATCAGAGATAGAGAGACGCAAAGCCAAAAGACCAAAATGGAGCAAAAATTAGGGGGTCCCCATCTTGGATGGGGTGATGTGTGAAAAGGTCACAACACAACCTCCTAATGAACATTATAATAATTTATTTGTGACTTCTTAGATCTGCTTTAAATCACCTTCATAAATCTGCTCACTACTTCACCAAAATCTGCCTTTAGAATCTTCTAACATTTCTTCATAAATTCTGTCATAAAGCTTTGATAAATCTGCTTATATGTCTCGCATAATTCTGCTCGTGTGTCTTCAAAAATGTGCACTTAAATGCCTTTTAATTCTGCTCTTTACACGAATGATTTTCAATGAATTGCTTGCCTTCAAATGATCTTCACAATCTTTTTAAATATTCTTACCAAGAGAGGCGACTTTTCGAATCAACACATACCTTGCAAATGGATGCAAGTCCTCCTTTTAAATGCACCCTTTCATCTCTACCGTGGGTGCTTCAATAGGGGTCGCCCCTATATTTAATTATATTTTTTAATTTTTAATTTTTATTTTAAAACATAAACCCTCAAAAATGGGGCGCACCACTTAAGAGGTAAGAGGGTCGACCCTCTTCATAATTTTTTTTTTTCACAATTTTTTATTTATTTTAATGAAGATGGTTAGAGCCTAAGGGTTAGCCCTTAGCAATAATATATTTTATTTTATTTTCTTGCACCTCCAATCTTGGTTTTCGAACGCCTTTGACATCATTGACATCAATTTCCAACAGGAAGGGCTGATTGTCATGTTCCCTTTCCTAGTTTAAGTCATCAAGAGTCACCTAGCCTATTATTTTATTTCTCATAGGCTAACGGGATAAAGTAAGGCAAATAATTTAATAATTTAAGTTGTCCTAAGTGACTATATTATATTCATAAAAGACAACTTATGTTTTATTATTAAAAAGTGTATGTAGAAAGGAGGGTAATTGTAGTGTTATTTAAAAAAAAGTATTTTCTATACATTTTTGGAATAAAGATGGAAAATGATTTTAAAATTAAATTGAGGGTTATCAAAGGAGAGGATGGGCATGAAAGAAGGTATCCAGTTTATGAAATCAGATCCCCTTTCTTTTGAGATTGAATGTATGCTCATTTTTTTTTTCGTAAGGTTGAAAACCTTTTGGCAAATGGGTTAGAGAATGCAAACCCTTCTATTCATATGATTAATTCCATTTAGGTATTACCAGTGGGCTGACAGTTTTGTAGAATATTTTCTAGTTCTAGTTGGTTTCGTGTGTTGCGTGAGGTTTTTCAGATTTTGTGTAGCTTCCAAATTTTGGATTTTATTTGAAGTCACAATGTAGATTTAGATTTGAAGAGATTATCAAATATCTTTATTTTCTTGAGCAAATCTTATCTGAATCATGTGGGCCGTACAAGTGAACCTTGCCATACAATTACTAGCTGAAATAGTTGGCTTTGTGAAGCCGTTATTCCTACTGTACCATTAATTCTACAAGCGATAACATTCAAGAATTAAATCATAGCTTTTTGTGGGGTCTATTATACAACATTTAACTTGTGTAAAGTGGTTGAATCATATTCTAAGAATTTTTGCAGCAATATTCTGTTCTTTTATCACTCATACAGATGTGAATTGAGTTGGGCTTGCTGTACAAGGGAATAGCATCATTGTGGAATCCATACCAAGTTTGGTCTCCTCTATTCCTTGCAATGACTCTTTCATACAATTTGTCATTCATTAGTTCATCTCAGCTGTGCAAATCTGAGATGCTGCAGCAATAATAAACTGGTATTTTGGTTTATTTTAGACTTGTTATTTGGGAAATCATATCAAGGTTGTAAATATTATTTCTGCTGTTATAAATCATTTCAGATGAATTTGCTGCTACCATAAATTAGAAATATTGTATGTGGAATCAAGTATTAAGATGTATTGTTTCATTGTGTAAAATTGTGTAGTTCTCTACTAGTTTAATATACATCTTGTATTGATTTTGGAAGGTTTGCTGCTAGATTTTATATTTGCATGCATTGTAGTTGTGTGGCCTACTGCCATCAAGTTAGTGTTTGTAAGCATTTTTATATTCGAATTAGTATATGCTCTGACACTGCCCATCTGAAGATCTTAATGATTAAAAGTTGCAAGCGTTTCATGCACTGACATTGTTAAATTGTCAAAAAATAATCAGCTGGGTCATTACAGACTAGGCATCTTTTTCCCAACAACTGATCTATCCTTTAAATTTTGGATTAATCCAAACATTTAGGGCCAATACTTACAAGAATATTTGTTTCTCAACTACCAAAAGCATTCTTATAATATTTTTTCACTAGTGCTTGCCTCCAGCACCACAACATCAGCTCCAATGCCAAATCCTCATGGTAGTGACTTTAATGACATTAGTGGCCTCAAGTTGATGCCATTTTCTTAATAAATTTCATAAGAACTGTTTTATCTTCTTCTAATGTATATTAGATCTGTATTCTTTGCCAGAGAGTGAATGTGGTAATGCTAGTAAAGAAGGTTGTGTATATTTCTTTTCTTTTTTCCACACATTCTTCTTCTTAGAAAGAAAAACAACATTTAATTGTTCACAAATGACCAAAATTAGATGAATGAGACTGGAATGTTCAACAGGTACAATAGCAAAGGACTAGAGCAAAAAAGGAGGCCGTAGACATGAAACATACACACGTTGAGATAGCCTTAAAAAAAGCACACCCTCTAGCAAGTACAATAATAAAAAGAAAAAAAGTGGTGAAGACCTCGTAAGGTAATAAAGAGAAGAATACCATCTAGGTGTGGAACCAAAGTTGCAATGCCCCTTTTGCAGACGTGATCAATTGGCAAAGACCTTTAGCGTATACATATATTTTTTTGATGAATAGGCATTATATCTTTATTAATAAAAAAGATAGAAATACATATTCACAAAAAAAAACGATGGGTTGTAAGAAGGCACAACCCGAGAGTCACATGGGCAGCACCCAAAAATCCAGAGTCACATGGGCCGAGCCCAGAAAGCAAGAAATATTACAAACACAATTAAATAAAAGGCCGTCAAGCGGTCATAGCAATGCTAGCAGAGGGCAGAGGGTCCCTATAATCCGATTTCTTCCCCCATACATCAATGGGGTTTGGAGTGACGTCAAGGGGAGCCCAATCGTCGTCATCTTTTTCTTTATCTTTGTCCTCCCGACAAGGTGAGATTGCTAAATCCAACCGTAGGAACCATTTAGTAGTGTCTGGCCAACCGGAATCACCACCAGGACTAGTAGCTGAAGGCCACCTAGAAGTGTTGCTGCCGCCCCCTGCCATCCCTCCAAAAGGACACCCTAAGTTAGCCTGCGGAGGAGGAGAAGGCGACCATCAAGGAGGGCGAGAGCCATGCCGAGGAGGAGCCTGAGAGGGGGGTCGAGAGTCCCTAGCATAGCAACTTCGCCGATGACCCCATGAAGGCGACTGGCCGCGGGAAGAAGTGGGCGAGGGAGCCACGCGCGCCACAGTGCAAGGGGCGTTGCCCTAGTGGTCCAAGAGCTCCTGAAGGTGAGCAACTTTAAGCACAACATTTTTTGGTTGCACTTGAATCTTCAAAAGAATATTAGAGAAAATCATCGCTTTAGAATATAAATAATTTTTTTTTATCAACCTGGATGTGAGAAAATATGTAGGCATTTCTATCTTTCCAAATATTGAAGAGGATTTCCACCTTGAAAGTGTGCCAAATCCGGGTATACTAGTGGGAAGCCTAGGAGAGTTTCCCAACAAAACCATATGCTAGGAAAAGGGCTCTGGCCTGAACAACCGAATGAAGTCATGAATCCAATTCCACAATTGCTAAGCTCTGGTACAAAACCAGAAAAGGTGCTTAAAAGACTTAGCCTGCCCACAAAAAGGGCAACAAGGGTCTTGGACCCCTAAGTGGACAAGCCAAGACCCCAAAAGTAAGCCTTGGAAAAGAATACACCAAGCAAAGTGGGTAGATTTGGCTCAACACTTGTAGACCAAATAGCAGAAAATCTTTTATGTCAAACAGACACGGAAGATTGGAGATGCCATCTCTAGTTCAAACTATCAATCATAGGAAAGTGTAGCAATAGCCACTGATAACCAAGCCGATGCTTGTAATTCCGGAATGTTGTGTTTGGGTACCACTTCCAGTCCTTCACGAACACCCACCTTATGAAGCATCTCAG
Source organism: Sequoiadendron giganteum (assembly GCA_007115665.2). Taxonomy (NCBI): domain Eukaryota; kingdom Viridiplantae; phylum Streptophyta; class Pinopsida; order Cupressales; family Cupressaceae; genus Sequoiadendron; species Sequoiadendron giganteum. The sequence goes on along the minus strand of CM021103.1, from coordinate 151,252,496 downwards.
CTGGAATAGCAATCACAAGGCCGTGATAGGTTTCTCGGTCATGGTTTTGAAACCCATAATGGGCACGGAAAGCCTCCCAAGGCAAAATACGTATTGTGGGCCTGTGAAATAAGTGTTGAAGGGTCTAGATACCCTTCTTGTGAAACATGAGAGCCTTAAGCCAGGGAAGCTTGGCCAAGGGTCGACCAACACTGTCAAATAGAGGAGGCCACCACACATTCTACTGATTAAGCGATAGCCCATCACGAAAGCCAAAACGAGACCAACTGCTGATTAAGTATTAGCATATTTTGATTCCAATAGGCTAATCGGGATGTGGTAGGAGAATAATTAATTAATTATATAAGTTGTCTAAAGTCATTCACAAGCAACTCATATTTAATTAATTATTTTATTTATATTGGATAATTTATTAAAAAAGCTGACTTTATGGGGGCCCAAATGTAAAGTTAAATTAAAAAGAAATATTAAAAATCACTTTGAGAGGGAAATGAAATATAATATTTGAAATATTAAAAAAGGGGTATAAAAAGGAGAGCTAGCAAAAGATTTTTGTTTTTTTAAAATCCAATCTTTGGAGATTGAGCAATTGTTCATCTTTTTTTCTCTAGGATGGGAACCTTATGGCAAGATTGGTTTTGAGAACTTCCTATCTGATTTGTGAGTGGATTCATCTAGTGTTCACCCATGTGTTGAATGCTTGTGGATTTGTAGGGATATGGTGATTGATAAAAATGTTTTATTTCCAGTTTTGAATTGAAATATTGAAGAATTTTATGGGGATATTGGCAAAGCAAATTATAGGGGCTTTTTGAAAGAAAAGACACAAGGATTACTAGCTACAGTACTTGCTGCTGTTCAAATGAGCAATCAGCATCTTTCTAGCTGTATAATCACCTTTGGAAGGTGCTACTTGTGAGTTTGGTGAATTTTTCATGTGAATATTAGGATTTGAGAAATATATGGTTTTGTAATGGAAGATGCATAAAATATTAGCTGTCTATTCTATGGTCTTTTTAATGCATTAAGATATCAATTGCTGCCATCATTGTATATTGACATTAAACACCGACAAGGGCTGTGTTGGCCATTGTTTGTGAAATTGTGAATGAATGGTTGATGCATGACAACTATATGTTAAAATGTCCATGAATTTCTCAATACTTGCAAATGTTTGTGAATATGCCCATGATAATAAAAGATACTTGCAGCTTATCATGAGCACTAAATTCAGAAATATTGATTGGTTCAATGTTCCAGCAACTTGTTTAATGAATTGTCTAGGAGTAGGAAATCAGAAAATTTGCAAATTTGTTGAAATATTTTGGTAAGGACTTTCCAAAAATCTTCAATTCTCAATGTTTGAAAACATGTTGTAGGAGCCAATGAAAATGTCACTGATCACACTGGGAGTACCAATGTAGAGTTTAAGAATGCTCACTATTTAGAGTCTAGAGCTAAGGGGGATAGGCGGAACAACATTTTACAATTACTTTCCAACAATGGTCTCTTTGTGTAATTGGCTTCATATTCTTATTTGTTTGTAGTTTAGTTATAGGTAACATGCCTTGGTTCCTACCATGAGGCACCAAATTTGTTTCCAATGGAATACGTTTAGAATCTAGATCAAGAGATAAATCAAGTGGATTATACTCTAGATGTAGTCTATAAATAATCATATTAGTTTTATTGTAATCAATAAAGTTAGTTCTCGACAGTTGATAGTTGTCAATGGTTAGTAGTCGTCAACCACCATTGGCAATCTTATATATTTCTAATTGTACACATGATCGGGGATTGCATGCAAGGGATTCTTGGAATATTTTGTAAAAACCTTTGAATGAATAGATTGACATATCTTTTTAAATTGTTGTTTTGTATTATTCTCGTATCTACTTTACTGTTTGCTCTATAATAATCAATCAAGTATAGATAGCAGCAAACATTTGGCGATGTTGCCTATGATTAATGTAATGTCCCCGATTTAGCCCTATGCTCTACAATTGGATTTAGCCTATTTCCAAAAACTCGTAGGCTAAGCAGAGTGGGAACACTTACTATTTATAGTAAGTAATGATACTGCTCAGTTGGCATACAAATGTGGTTTTGGAAAACTTACTATTTATAGCAATATGCTATTTTTGGTAAGTATGTTTATAGCAGTATCACTCTAGCAACAACTCAATTTGGCTTTTTGTTGAGTTGAAGTGAATTTACTATTTTTGGCAGTGGCTATTTTTAGTAAGTCTAATTTTGGTAGTATCATCATTTGTAGTTCAGCTCAGGTCATCATGCTATTTGTGGTAATCCTTCAATTTCAGTATTGGCATTGGTTTTGGTTATCTCTTTGGACTAAGTGTTATACTTAGTCAATTTCATGTTTTTAAGTTGTACCCCCATGCCTAGGAGTGATAACTTCATGTTGTTTTAAAGAGGGGACATTATGGGGTCATGTTGAGCATTTAATGATTTATTAGAATGCTTTATTGTTGCAAATAGAAATGGACGCCTAAAGGGAAGAGAAATAATGTTTTAATATTCCACAATAAAGTGAATGGTTGAAGGGCGTCCCTTGGGAAGTTGAAGTGATTCAACTTCTTGGAATTCAAAGTGTTTCATTTCCCCATTGAAACTTATATATTGCTGCATTGTGGAGAGCTGATTATGTTATGTTTTGGAAAGCAAAGTTGTGTTGCTGGTTTGAAATCTAGAATCCGGCTAAGGGAAAGCTTAGCAATTCTATTCCACTCTTCGGGCTTAAACTATGGTTCCGTAGATGATGGATTGAGAGTGTGCTTCATTCAGAAGTGCACATTGAGCCTCAATGTGAAGATTCAGATGTTATTTCCATATTTTATTGTTGCTGATTCAGTCATGGCTGTAGGTGAAAATCATTAACAGCTTTAAGGGTAATGCTAAATTGATTATGGGTATTTGTTCATCATGATTCTATGCTTGAGGCAACCCCACCTTGAAGTTTGCAGATTTTAGTTTGCTGTTTCTGATTTTTAAGTAGAAAATCTCCCCTTAAGAAGGCCGTACCATGTTGGGACTACCTTGGGATTCGTGCCTAATCATTCTCTAAACTTTAATGCAGTTTGTGGGTTGGAGATTGGGCGCCTCCCTCTTATAATACTTCTGCAGTTTATTTTACATCATTCAGAGGTATATTTGAAGAGTTATGAGCATTTCATTTGATTTACATGTTTGCTGATTGACATTTTCAGTCTGCTGTTTATGCATATCAGATTGTTAAACATTCAGATTTTGGCTTATATCTTGGTGATTGAGAAGATTATATATTGTAATAAACATTTTTTAGGAGTTTGCATTGATTATATTATTGTAACACATGGAAAATGTAGATTTATTTCATTGTAAGGTTGAGATTTAGTAGTACTAATCCAATCATTGTTCTTATTGCATTTACTTGTGATTTCCTAACGCAAACACTCTAACCCTTGGCTATTTTACCGCCAGTGGAGAATAAACATTTGTATCTCTCTTTCTCACCCATTGTCAAGTGGAGAATTCCCACTGTTGAGTGGATGCCTGCCACAGCGGATGAATTAGTTTTGAATTGTAATCTTTTTCCCCCCACTATTTGGTGGTAGTGTGGAAAGTTTCTCATGGCTTGTTATCCACCTATTTCATTTCAATTTCAGCATTAGTACTCCACCATATGTTAGCACCTCGCCTGTCAAAGGATCTTGAGTGCACATTCTTGGTGTCGAGTTTATTCTCTCTTTCAGTGTAATCTTAATAATATCTGATTCAGTAGATCCTAGGGATCCTCTGACCATATGCCCGCCCCTCCTCCTTAAGTGGTTTTAGGGCGCATTCTTGGTTAGAGTTCTTTCATGCACGTTTTGGGTTATGCTAACCTTAATGGGTGCTTGGTTACATTGTAAATGTTTGGTTTAAAAATCAAAAAAATTGAGAGAGTATATTTCAAGTAACTTTGGTCAAATACAAAATTAGGAAGAAAAGGCAATCTAAATGGGACAATTGGTTGAGGAACCTATAAAAACTAACAACGAAAGAGAAGATGAACTCACACAGGATCTGGAAAATCTGTGGGACATATCGGTTGTAACACTCTAACTAATCTACAGTTTAAGAATGGAAACTAACTACCAGTTTCAGATGAAATGTAACTAACTAGTTTTCATACTAGGGTTTCTTTTGCAATATCGAACGGAAAGATAAGCAATTTGAACAATTACATCATAATCAATTCATCAACTAACTTTTAGTTTTCAATTTCAGCTGAAAAGGAAACAATTATCTGTAAACATATAACCAAAAATCATAGTAGGAAAATACCTAAATTTTCTTTGCTTTCGAAATGTATAGAGCACTTATTACAACAATGAAATAAACATGCTAAAGTATTTATAATTGAAATTAAGAGAGAGAAAGAGTTGCAAGAAAGTACAGTTTGAAGGCTTCCTGCTGGAATGCTTGCTCAAAACTCTTCTGTTTTCCAAGGGAAAAAAAATATCATCAAGGGCTTTTCCGCTCAACCATAGACCTATGGGTCTCCCGTGTTTCTTCAACTAAAGAAACCCGACCCTTCATGAGGGTAATCAATAAAGGATCACATAATATCATCATGCCATCTGAGCTTGGTGTCAAGGACCTATACTACCTGGTCGATCCTTCACTATAGGTAACTCCTAACAAGAAAGATCACTCTGACCAGGGTATATCTGGTTCTTGATAGCTGACAAAAGCTTAATCTAAGCATCATAACCTTGGCCAAGGATTTTATTATGAATGGCACACCTGTGCTGTCAGCAATCTCACCCTTGCTCGAAATGATAATTCTTGACTCTAGGGTTTGTATTACAATAACTTGGTTCCAAAATTATTCCTCTTAGATTAAGGATAAGCTATTTACTAAAAACATATATAGAGAGAGACTTGGCTATTAAACTTCACTTCTTTTAAAATAATAATCTGCTAATTTTAAACATAAATAGAGAGATAAAAGGAGACTTGTTCAATAATGAGGATCTTTCAGATCTTTAACAATTATACGCCATATAAGGAACTTAGAGTGGAAGAAAAGATGCACTAATCCAACTAAGAAGCTAAAAGAGCAGAGTAGAGAGGACTTTGGCTTAGTCAAGGCTTAATAGTTCACAAAGATGATTTGAGATAACTAGAACTATATTCAGAACTAGCAATAATGAAGGTAGAGTATTTCAAATTCAAGATTAGTAGATTACACATGTTCAGAACAAGATAACCCTTCTATCGGCAAGTTCTAGAGTAATAGCAAAAGATCCAATTCCAATATACTTTCAAAAGTTGAAGTTCATTGGGATTACTTTCCTACACATTTGGATTTTCAGAACGATTAAAGATCTTTTCTTTGGAAGCTTTAACAAATTTTAAAGACTCTTTACATGCCTGATTATGAAGTTCTATAGCTCAAAGAAGCTCCAAATTTCTTCTCTCCGACTGGTCTAGACAAAGACGACGATGTCCCTAAAGCCTTTACTAGCTAGAGAGTATTTAGAGACGGCTTACCCGAGAATCAAGATGAAACCACCCGAGATTGAAGACTCGTATAATATAACCAAGCTCTCCATGTTAAGCTCGACAGAGAATATAAAATCAAGATCTACTCCTGATATGGAAACTGACTAGAAGAAAGGAGATAAACAAAGTGGGAAGATGGAATAGCAAAACAGAGGAATGCCAAAACTGAGTAATGATATCGAACTAGAAGAATGCCGACTGCTAAAGAAGTGAATTCGAGATTGGAAAAGAGGAAGTAAGACAAATTGATTGCCAGAACTAACAGAGGATTCCTCTCCTGAAGAATGCAAATGCCTCGAAATGATGAGGAAGCAAGCTCCCCGAGATGAATGCTTGAATGAGGAAAATCCAAAGCAAGACGAGACTAATCAAATGAGTCTGCATGCCTTCTTCTTGAATGTTTCGATCAAGAAGAGAGGCCAGGGTGGTGGAGGTTACCTTTACCACATAACAGATCTTGCCTCCACACAAACTCACGACTTGGAAAGATATTCCTATATTTTAAATAATTATTTAATTTCAATTTATATTACCAAAAATGCATTTAAGAGGAGATCGAAGATGTATATTACTTAATTGACTTATTTTTCTTATAATTTAATTAGATGATTTATAGCCAAGGTTATGAATTTGATATAACTGTCTTACACCGACTCAAGGCTTGATGATAAATTCGACCCTTTGTTAACTACGCCCTCTCCTTGATGATATTTCCCCTTTCCCTCGAGGTGTTGGCAATCCTGCAACCACTTGACAAAGAATTAGGATTAGACCGTTCTCGACATATATACATATATTTTAAATTTAAACTCATCAACACATTCATTTCACACACACACACACACACACACACACACACACACACACATATATATATATATATAAGAAAATCATTCACATTTGCAGTTACAACATATAAATTAAAAATTGTTTTCCCAATTTCACATTCTCATGAAAAGTAGTTAATCATAACTAACATAACGATCGTAATTCATTGACATAATCATGTTCAAGACAAAAGGGATGTCACATTGGTCAAGGAGCACATTTGGAGGGAAGCTGTTAGAAGAGAGATCCCTTAGGATGTGATTTGGAACAATCTCGAAGTAAATGATGAAGTAGATCACCTTTTAAACCAATTGCCAAGACCCCTTACATGAAACTTGATCATTCTACAAGACCTTTGAATAGTGAAGGAACAAGAACAATGTAGACAATAGATACTATAATGTTATGAAGATAGGAACTAAAGGGAGGAAGAGGAACGTGATACCAATCAAAGACATACTTTAAGGAATTAATGCTCTTATAGCCTAATAAAGATGGAAATTTTTTTTCAAGTGTTCATGAATCAACGAAGGAATTAATCAGGACATCACTATAGATAAGAGAACAAATAAAATGATAGAGAAAATTGCGGAGAATTGACAAAGACACTGAAGGGTTCTTGACAAAAAGACCAAGCCCACTGAGGAGTAAGAGTCGAAGCATCAATCAAAGCCATAGTTGGGAGGAGAGGAAAACCTGTACAACCGAAGAACATATGAAGAGAGAGTGGGAGGAAATAGAAAGACAACTACCACTCCTTGATGAAGTGTACAAAGACCTCGCCAACCAAGTGGGAAGACCATCCATACCATCAACGTCGGACAAAGAAGAGGGTAAAGGAGAGCATAGAGAAGAACTGACCAAAACATATGAAAACAACATACGACATATTAAAGAACTATTAATTTGAAAAGAACCAAGAATTGGAGGAACTGAGCCAAAGATACCTAGATGGAGTGTAGAAATGATTTTGAGGGCACCCTGAGTGCATGAATGTTGACATAGGAAAGGTAAATGACTCTTACATGGTTGAGAGTTCAAGTGAGGCACCGAAACTTAGAGAAAAAGACTATCCAACCAGGTTTGATGCACAAAGGGTGCATCAGGCAAGAAGGATGGTAACTCCCCCAACAAGTCCCAATGTGGAGTGGCAAAAATTCCCAAAGTTCACAGAGAATGGATCAGAGGATCATGTACATCATTGCAAGACATGTGAAACAATATGAATAGAAAGCGATCAAGAGGATAAAGACTGTTGGCTGAGAACATTTCTAGCAACCCTATAGGGCATAGCGATAAACTGGTTTATAGAACACGAGGCAAACTCTACAAATTCATGAGATGCATTGCAAAGAGAATTTGAGGTAGAATTTAAACTGTTTCGAGATGATAATGTGATTGTCGCAAAAATCTATAACACAAAACAAGGAAAACATGAAAACGTGAGAGCCTATAATTGTTGGCTCAAGAAACTTTTGGTAAAATTAGAAAATCAACCTGTTGATGGATTAAAGAAGAGATGGTTCATTGAAGGACTGATTCCTTCACTACGGAAGAAAATGAAAGTGGTTCCTTCCTACTCTTATGGCGATGCCTATAATTGAGCTATGGACATAGAAAGTGAAGATGAGACATCCTCTTGAGGGAAGTTGAAGACAAAAGCAGATGATAGCACAAAAGACAGTAGTGACAATTAATCAAAGACGCTCCAAGCCCTGCAAAGAGACATGATGAGGATGATGAAAGAACTAAAAGTGGAAAAGGAAATTACCAAAGAAAACAAAGAATTATGGTTTATTGAATGCAAAGTTAAAGGTCATACTAAGGTAAATTGTCCTAAAAGTTTTTGTTTGTTACATTTGCGAATTATGGGACATTCTATCAACGAATGCCCATATAATCTCAAGATAAGAAGCAAACAAGTGCTCTTCACATAAGGGGAACAATTGACCTCACAAAACAACACTACTAATGCATGCCCTAGTAGATAGCGCTATAGGCGTGGAAACAAGTTTAAAAACAATGGATTGAGAAGTAGAATTCAATATGATGCCAAAGGAAGACCTATGATTCAATGTCGTAAATGCATTGAATGGGGACATTTTGCGAGGGAGTGTCAAAATAATCAAAACAAGGTCGAGACGTTTTGTAAGTGGTGTGGACCAGGCAATCATGAAGACATTGATTGCCCCAAACAAAAATGTATCATTGATATGCTAAATGTAGAAGAACAAGACAAGGTAGTATTGACCATCACTCGAGCACAAACAAAGAAGGCCACATACTCAAACCTTTGTATGGAGAGAGAACGGCTCTAAGAAGCAAAAGCAAAAGTGGAGCAAGCCATGGTAAAGTAACAAAGGACTTCCAATGAAACCACAAGTACCTCCACACCATCGGAGCCTAAAAAAATATTGTATGATAGGTGTTGCAAAGGGCTATACCTATAACGATAACAGACCTTCTACAAAGTATGGTACAATTGAGAGTAGCAATTGCCATTTCAATGGGAGATGGCCAAAAATGAAAAGTAAGAATGTAAGAATTGAAACATAATAATAGAACTACCACCACAGGGAAAGCAAGTCACCAACTCGATATTGCTAACAGTAAACATAAGAAAGAAACCAACCATTGTGGAGATGCAAATCTTGGTAAAAATCCTCACAAATACAATTATCAATGAAGGATTGAGAGTAAACGTATTGCTTGAAGATACATGGAAATGTCTCGAGAAAGCAACCTTGTGGCCACCAACCTTCCAATTGGTAGGATAAAATCAACATGGAATCAAACAGTTGGGAACATTAATGGCTTAGAAGGTAATGATCAAGACCCAATAGTTTTTGCTAAACTTTGTGGTTATTCCGCTACAGAAGAAAGCATACGATGCACTATTAGGTAGAGGATGGCTTGTAGCAGTCAAGCCAAAACATAACTAGGAAAGGAACACTCTCTCAATAGAGAACAAGGGAAAGAAGTATGTCATTAACTTGAGAAGCTAGGCAATGAGTGAGGAGATTGCTTCTTTCGATTCAGAGTTAGAGGGAGGTGAAACAAGGGAAGAAGAAGAAAGAGGGTTCATGGAACCTAATGGTGATGAGGTACTCAATCTGTAACACTGCTCCAAGGATGAAACAAGTTCTCTAAATGCACATTTTCACTGGCAATTGGAAGACTATCAAATATTCCAACCAAAGTGCAATACATTTTAGATCAAGGAAATGGAAGAAGAAAAAATTGATCAAACAATAACAAGCCGGGCATTTCCTTTAGAATACGAGTACAAATGAGTTGGCTGATTAGATGATATGCCAACCCATAACTTTGAATGGAATAAAATGATCAAGTATGAGAAACCTACAACAAACAAATTAAATTTGGGAGATAAAGGTAACTGTCAAGTGATTATTCATAAGAGTATAAAGATGCCTTTACTTGGATGTACAAGGATCTGAAGAGAGTACCACTAGAGCTATGCGTACATAGGACACATCTAGTACCAGGAGAACAATCAGTATGAAAGTGATTGTATAAAATGAACAAAAACTATGCAGCAAAGGTACAAAAAGAAATAGAGAAGATGCTAGAGGTAGGAATAGTATTCAAGGTGGAGACGAGTGATTGGGCCTCCCTAATCGTCGTATCACTCAAAAAAGAGTCCGAACAAATACAAATATGTGTAGATTTCAGAAGTGTAAATGCAGTCACTATTAAGGACCTGTTTCCAATCCCCTACACTGATTCAATCTTAGAAATCATGGGTCACGAGATCTACTCTTTCATTGATGGATTCTTTGGATATAAACAAATCAGTATCACTGAAGAAGATAAATTAAAATAGTAGAAGAGGGAGTATATACATATAATCTGATGTCATTTGGGCTATGTAATTCTCTGACTACATTTTAGAGGATAATCCTCCACATCTTTGATAAGATGTCGGTAGGAAGTTTTAAAGCGTTCTTGGATGATTGGTCAATATATAGTGACCAAGAAACATACCTGAAGGCTTTGGCAAAATGTATAGTACTATGCAGATTTGCATGGTTGACCTTAAATTTGAAGAAGTGTCAATTCATGGTATCCCAAGGAAATTATTGCGACATATAGTTTGCAAAGCAAGATTAAAAACAAAACTAGATAAAATAAGGGTGATCCTACAAATGGAGGCATTGAGGGATGTAATGGGAGCGAAATCCTTCTTGGGCCATGTAGGCTACTATTGACACTTAATAAAAAAAATTGCTTAGATATCTTACCCATTGGATATAGTTACATAGAAGGGCCAACCATTTACATGGATTAAAGACTAAAAGAAGGCATTCAATGAACTAAAAGTACGCCTCATTAATTCTATTGTAGCGTACTTAGATTGGGACAAAGAGTTCCACATACATGTGGATGCATCAAACTTCTCCATCGGTGAAATATTTGCACAAGTGGGACCACAAGGGCTGTACCATCCCGTCTTCTTTGTTAATCGACTACTATCGATGGCCGAACATAACTACAACAGAACCGAAAGGGGGTCACTAGGAATGGTATATTCCATGTAGAAGTTTTGGCACTACCTTCTAGAAACACCCTTTACATTTTATGTGGACTATCAAGCCCTAATATATTTGGTAAATAAACCAATTATTCAAGGTTGGGTAAGTCAATGGTTGTTACTATTGCAAGAATTTACATTCACCATCATCATACAAATAGGGAAGAGCCATGTTTTAGCAGATCAACCCTTGAGAATAAAATTGGGTGAATCACTAGAAGGTGTAAATGAAGATCTCCTTGATGCACACTTGTTCCAAATAGAGGCACTACCTCCTTGGAATGAGCAAATTGGAGAGTATCTCTCTACATCGGCATTCTTGAGAGACATGTCATCAACATAAAAAAGAAAACTAGCCTTGAAAAGAAAAACCTTCCAACTTATAAAATGGACTACTATATAAAATGGGATTCAATCAAATCCTTAGACGATGTGTGATGCAGGAGGAGATAAAAGGTGTACTTTGAGGAAGCACACAAAGGACTAGGAGGCCATATGGGACCAGACGCTATAACTCAAAAGGTTCTTCTGGTGGCCAACGTTGCATACAAATGCACAAGAATGGGTAGTTGGATGTGACACCTGCCAAAGGATAGGTAAACCATTAAAAAGGGATTATATGCCACTCTCTCCATAACAACTACATGAAATCTTTGAAAGATGGGAATTGGACTTTATTGGCCCGCTCAAGGTCAACCAATTACACAACTACAAATATATAGTGGTCGCTACCAAGTATCTAACCAAGTGGGAAGAAGCCTGAGCACTACCAAACAACACAACACTCAATATGGCGAGGTTCATTTACAAAAAAATTATATTAAGGTACGGTATTCCTATCCAAATTACTAGCGATCGAGAAGGCCATTTTGTCAATCATGTCATTCAAATGATGTTGGAATTCTGAATATTCCATACATTATTTGAGGGTAAAAGGTGGAGTCAATAAACAAAGTGCTTATCTTAGTCATTCATAAGTTGTGTGGCATCGAAGAAATGGATTGGGAAGAAAAATTACCGTTCGTACTATGGGCGTACATAACATTGCACAAGGTAACTAGGGGATACACGCCGTTCCAATTGATGTATGGTCAAGAAGCAGTAGTCCTTAATGAGTACATGGTACTTAGTCTCTGGATTGCAGTTGAGAGTCAATTAGGGGAAGTTTAAAAGAGCGCCTTTTCCAATTAAACAGGCTGGATGAAAAAAGAGTGTTAGCACAATGGGCAACTGAGGCTATGCAAAACTGCTAGAAGTACTAGCATCACAAGCACATTTGATGGATGAATTTCCAAACCGACCAGTTGGTTTTAAAATATAACAATCGCAATGAAATCAAGCCTGGAAAGTTCAAGACGAAGTGGTTGGGACCCTTTAAACTAAGGGAAGTACGACAAAATGGCTCCATAAAATAGGAGAACTTAGACGATACTATAAGAAAAGATAGCATTAACCAGTCCAAATTGAAACCATACAAGGAAAGGAGGGAAGTCACGCTAGAAATCAACATGTTTGACTTGACAACAATGGAAACAAGGCAATACCAAAAGAAAGATCTATTGTCAAAGAATCAAGAGTCACCATAGCCAAGACTCATCCTCATTTGACAAGTTGTCTGTTTGGCCCACTAGCTAAATGGATAAAGTTATATGACATATGGCGATTACATGTGCCCTATTTAGGAGAAAGAACGGGTTACATCAATTATAAATTGAACATGGATGAGGAAGGACAAAAGGAAAAGGACAAGACAAAATTGGAAGATTGGCATCAACCATTTGAGGAATATTTAGGGGAATACCCAAAGGAACAAGGTCCTAGTCTACAACCTTTAATGATGGCTGAAAATTATATGGTTGTTGAATGGTTAAGATACAACAAATTTGTAATCAAGTATGCAAAGAAACATCAATTAGTACCATCACCATTACCATGCACAAATGAATTGTGGCGAATCATACATAATCCTGCAACCAGCCCGACAATTGTTTCGTACAATGTACGAAGGTGTGCTTCGTTTAGTGTACGGTGGTGTCCATTTGCAACATACGGCAGGATTTGTTTTGCAATGTACAACTTTATTCCTATTGTACGATGTGGGCTTCTTCTTGTCTGATGTGGAACTGCAACCATCGTATGGTCGTTGTCAAAGCCTTGCCTTGTTTGCCTTCTGTATGATTCCTTGCAAATTGGTCACACAGTTCCCTACCAACTTTCTCATACAGTCTCATCTAGTCTTAAGAGTACGACCAGGTTTTTTCAAAATACAATGTTACTTTGTCAAAGCACGGTTTTGGAGCGTACGATAGCTTGGGCGCCATCACACCATACGACTAGGTAGTTACTGCAATGGTTTTTGAACTGGTACAAGAAATTTAAACAATTGATTTGTGCAATCCAACGAACACATTTCACAGAAGTCATGGACAGCAGCAACAAAGGCAAATAAGTGATGGATCACTATCCATTGTAATGAGACTCACCCAGACTCGCCAGGAATCGGCGAGTCTCGAGTCGAGTCACCCTGGCTGAGTCTTGGGGGCTCGGACTCGGACTCGATCGAGTCTTGGCTAGATTCACTGAGTCTGGTAGACTCGCCAGACTCGCTGAGTCCAGGTGAGTCCCGTCAGAAGGACTCAACAATAGGCAGGGTTTGAAAAGTGCAAAAAAATACATGAAATTTAAATTTTTGTTTCCTTTTTGTTTTTACTTATTGTGAATGCAAAATGATGTACGCCATGGAGGTTTGTATGGTTTTGGAGGTCCTAATTTGGGCTTGGTGGCAGGGAGCACGCCCAGGGCGCTCCCTCGGGACCCCGCGAGGGGCGTTGCCCCTCGACCCCCGCAAGGGGCGCTGCCCCCAATCCCCCACAAGGGGTGTTGGCCCTTGACCCCATTGGGGGAACTGCCCCCAAACCCTCGCAAGGGGTGTTGACCCTTAACCCCACTAGAGGCACTGCGCCTAAACCCCCACAAAGAGCACTACCTCTCAACCCCATTAGGGCAATTTCCTTGATACTTGAGATTATGGCTACTACATCATCCAAGACCTATCTTAGACACATTCATAGGAAAGATGCAGGCTCTTTTGAGACATAGACTTCTAGTTATTGTTTTGAATCTTTTGATATGTCATATTTGTTTGGAACATTTGATGTCATGGATTTCATATTCCATGAGTTTTGTATACATTTGAGTCTTTGACTATATATCTAAGTGTGCTATTTTCTTGAGCAACTCAGCTACAATTCGTGTTTATAGTTGTACTTATATGATCGATGTATACTTGTGCTAGTGATGAGGACCTTGATTGGGTTGACTAGGTAGATAGAGAGGTTGAGGCTATAGCCATGGCAGAGGAGGAGGCTAAAGCATGAGCAAACACATCCAAAACTAATGTTGGTGAGGGTGGCATGGAGTCACAAGAAGAGACTATGGCTGCAATTGCTACATCATCTAGGACCCACCTTAGATGCCTTCGTAGGAAGGATGCAAACTCCTTTGAGCCATAGACTTGTAGTTATTGTTTTGATAATTCATATTTGTTTGGAACATTTGATGTCATGGACTCATATTTTGTACCACGCACTACTCCTGGTTCCCAACCGTTGCTTGAGAGCATGGGTTGGAACAAGGACGCACATGATGCAGCAAAAAAGACAATTGCAGACTTTTGGTACTACTGCACGATTCCCTTCCATGTAGCCATGTAATTCTTTTTCGTTTAATTGTTTTAAAATTTATATTTAAATTTTATTATTTTAGAATCTAGATGTATCTCATTATCGAATTCAAATTTAAAGTTAAAAACTTTAAAAAAATCATTTTACAATAGTTATGTAAGTAACTTATCATCATCCAGAACCCTTAGACGCCTTCGTAGGAAGGATGTTGGCTCCACTATGCCATAGAGTCATAGACTTATAGCTATTGTTTTGATATTTCATATTTGTATGGAACATTTGATGTTATGGATTGTAGTCGGCCGTGAGTTGATGTAGTCAGCCGAGAGTGTACTTGGTCGGTTGTGAGCCATAAGTAAATAAGACATTAGTTAATATTAATAATCCATGTACTTATGTTATGTATGGGTCATGTTAGTTAGTTGTCTCGGGAACAGTTCCTGATGACGTAATTAGTTATAATGAAAGGACCCGACGATTGGTACCTTAACCACCGCTAGTGTACTCTATGTACTTGAGTCATGTAGTCAGGAAGGAGAATGGATCTACTATGCTATGCTATGTTCTGTCTGGAGACATTATGATGTAATTGCCGAATACTAAATAAAAAAATATATCTATGTTCTGTGCGATTGCCATGTGATTATTATATGCTGTCAATATTATTTTATATCTCCGTTTACTCCGTACGTCATTGTACCTGTAGCGAGTAAACATAGATTTCATATTCCATGAGTTTTGTATACATTTGACTAATTTTATATATCTAAGTATGCTATTTCCTTCAGCAGCACAACTACAATTTGTGTACATTATACTTATGTGATCATTGTATACTTGTGTATGTGATCAAATTTGATTTTATTTGTGTTGTATTCAATAAAGGGTGCTTCAAACGAGTTTTAAATCCTTAAAAATCCCTAAATTTCTAGGGTTTTTTCAACTTTTTTTCATTTTGCCGAGTCCGAGTCCTGAGTCGAGTCACCCTAGCCGAGTCCGAGTCTCGTTACTCTTCTATAGACCAAGAGTTTCATTAGGAAAAAAATACCAATGGAAAGGATGAAGAGAATACAGTGGATTCCGTATCTTGGGAGAGCCTCACAAGTAGTGAATGCCAAATGTGGTGGCTAAGAATGTAAGGAGCCTTCCCGGAGGGTATGAAGTTTTTGCAATTTGTGAAGTTTGATAGATGTTTCTTTCTTTCCGACCCAAACAATATTTTGCATATAAAATCAGAGATTGACAACCGAAATGCAGATACAGAACTGAGACAACAGCTAATACATCACCATATGTAATTCTGGGTGATTAACCATTATATTTGCAACGATATGATATCGATCATTTACTGTCCCAAACACAGTGCTAAACTGAAGCTTATTAAGACACTACAACTGCTCAGAAATACAATAGCAACAGATGCCTAACTGATAAAGATTTCTGATTATATTTGGAAGCTACAGCATAACAGAAATAAGCTACAGAATGACTGAAATACAGTGTTCATTTCATGACCAAACTGGTATTCGACTTTGCACTCATTCTGAGCAATATTAATGGTATTTATTTGATAGCATAATACCCTCAGAACATACACAGAAAACACTTGTGACTTACAGTATCAACTACAGGTCTGAAACAGCTCTAAACAAGCATATACAATGTATAAAGAACCTGCTTATGATCACGCCAGGTCTGAGAACTCATAACAGCTTGTGCAGATTGATGCTAATGACCAGGAAACCCCTACGTCCTGCCTCCAACAACCCAGACAGCTTCTAGTTAGCAGTCCTCACTTCCAGCCATACACGTACAGCTTCAACCAATGAACAAAATGATGGAGAAAGGCTGCGACCAGGTTCAGAACTCATGCCATCTCCCTAGGAGTCTCACGCCATTCCAAAACCCTGGTCTTGAATCTCCTAAATCTGAGAATGTATTCGCCAATACTGGATAATCAGCAGTTATGGGAGCAAGAAGTCACACGACCTGACAAAACCCTCCTGTAGCTGAAGGTGTGCTCAAACAGAGTGGCGCCTAGGATTCCAGGAAACTCACGTCTACCATAACAATGCTCCAACAGAAAGCAAAGAGTAATAATCTCAGTATATGCATTTGGACGCCCAGATATTAACCCTTAAACCTTCACAAACTGAACACCTATCATATCCCTGAAGGTAGCCAAATGAAATATCGATTGAGACCAATTTTGCCTCTGAAAGAGACCCACAAAATTGCATTAATGCTCCAGTAGAAGACTTGAGTGCTCTTCTCAATGCTCTAGCTAGGGTGGAATCGTTTCACCACCGAAACCAGATGCCCTAGGGTTTCCCTGTTGCCAAGACCAAGAAGCTTCGAGAGCTCTCCAAAATGAAAAGTGAGAAAATAAGAAGCATGAATGAAAATGCGCCTCCAAAACTCCTTTTATATTTCTTACTTTAATTTCACGCTCAAATTATAAACAGTGACTTTATGAAGTTACCTTTTAATATTTCACTTAAAGTCACTTTATGAAATATTTAATTGATCACCTAACATTACCTTTTTAACTTTAACTTTTCCTGCTAGGTAATATTATATAATTAAATAAATGAATTCCCTTATTTCTCCTTTAGCCTTCGGGAATAAAAAGGCTAAATTAGCATATTGGGAGACCGTAGAGAAGGGGACATTACAAAGAAACACAAAAGATCATCCATTAAAGCTCGCATTACAACATGTTTAGGAGGACAAGGGCACTCAATTCCCCATTTTCAATTTTCAGGAGTTCGAGTCTTATTTGAAATCAATGGTCACTAATTACAATCAATAGGTGCACCAAACTGTCATTGACTGTATGGGATGCTTGATAACTATCTCCTTTCAGCTAGTGGACTTCAAGAGGATTTTTGGTGTGCCATCTTTATGAACGATTGTTGGCAAACTGACTAGCAAAATCACGCCAAAATAGAAGGAAGCCTCCCTTTGTTGATTGTGCCGACATGATTTAATCCAACAAGAAAAAGATACCAGATGGAGCGCACGAATTTGAGGGCTTTATAGACATTTGTTAGCAAATGTAGAATGGAAGTGTGATGGATTTGATCAAATGTTGGTTAACAAGTGCTAGTTGTGCATTCAACATTGCCATTTGGATGGTGGATTACATGATTGGCCCCAGTTTAGGAATGGTTTATAATTGAGCCCAACTTTTGTCCAAACGAATATGGGAGTTCATATCCTGTAAACATAAGGCCTTCTACATGACATGGCATGCTATCACCTAATTGTTGGATGCTATTTTTACTCAAGTTCCTATTGATAAATTGGGCAAGTTTCAATGAGCCTTTGACTATGAATCCTCATGGCCTACAATATTTAGATGGACTACTTTGGAGGCCTGGGCTCACTTAGGGGAGGAAACTAAATCTAGTCGTAAGAAGTAGAAACACAAAGATGCATTAGGTGAAGGAGAAGATAGCAATGAGGGTGTCTATGAGTAGATTGATTTGTCCTCTTCTACATTAGGCACCACACCCAAGGACACTCATTCAGCCGAAGTTGTGTCTACAGCTGCCAAGGCTCAGTCCATAGTTCCACCTAATACCATTATAGTGGAGCACATTCCTATCAGCAACAACATTCCTACTTAATTGGTTTCAATGGAATTTCTTGTCACTTGAGCCCTTTGAACAGATTGATAGTTGGTTGGACCTCCTTGGGGTTCCCATTGATGTTTAGGAATTTCCCCTACCCAACCCTCCTTAGGATATTGCCATGGGGACAAAGCAGCTTGGGATGATTTTGTCTACTGGAAAGAGTGTGCAGCCATGTCCCATACAAGAAACTTCATCTACTATTGAGTTGATGTATGAAGGTGAGCGTTCCCTAGCGCCACAACCCCCTCTAGCTACATATGAGCTACCCATAGCTATCCTTGCCAACCCACTTGTTCAGGAGTACAAGTCGAGCTATTCGTAAAGGATTATCATTGAAATTGCTAAACTATATGAGTTTGATCCCTTGGGTACCTGTTGTGACCTTTTCACACATCACCCCATCCAAGATAGGGACCCCCCTAATTTTTGCTCCATTCTGGTCTTTTGGCTTTGGTTCTCTCTGTCTCTGGTCTTTTGTCCTTCCGGGGATGTCCCGTTTGACCTCAGTTGAAGTAATTGACAGATTTAGGGTTTCTATCCTTTAGACCCGTTCGAGGTCAAGATTGAGTTACTCAGGTGAAATCTAAGTGCAGCAACACATTCAGAAAGCTCAAGGCAGAATCCCCCTGAAATCTCACTGAAATCCGACAACTTACTATTTTTAGTAAGTGCCTAATTCGAGGCTTGTTCCTCAGGATTTCGGGATTCTAATGACTTCAGCACAATCAGGCAACTTCAGAGTGCCTACACGCGAAATTTGAACGGATTCAAACAACTGGCTATTTTTAGCAGTTCAGCCTTCGGAGGCTATTTTCAGGGTTTAGACAAGCAATTCTCCGATAAATGACAGGAGAATTGATCTGGGTTTTCCAAGACCTTCGCGATGATGTAGCATGCAAGACGAGATGGTGACTTTCAGAGTTCAGCCTTCCGAGGCTATTTTTAGGGTTTGCATGCAAGAATTTTCAATGCATGTCCGGATATTCCATCTGGGTTTCGCGAGAGCTTCGCAGTGATATGACATGCAAGTGGATCGGATCAGTTTTCAAGGACTTACTATTTTTAGCCAGTGCCAAAATTATGACCAATTTTCTGGGTTTTTCTGGGTTTTTTGAGATCCCACGGGCACTGTGACATGCAAACTCATCCGACATCCGGTTGACCACTTTTCGGACACTTACTATAAATAGCAGTGTCATCCCAGCAACTACCTATTACTCCATTCCAGCGAGCAGATTGGCAAACAGTAGAAATCAGGCGATCGGGAGCAGTCCATAGCACATGCAAATCAGATTAGGGTTTCCCCTGCCACGTCTAAAAATAGATGAAGCAAAGTGCAAAGATGTCAAAACGAAGCACGCCACCGGAGTCAGCATCTTTCAGGCTGCCTACTGGTAAAATTTGAGCACGATCTGAATACTTACTATGTTTAGTAAGTCACCTCATGGCTAAAAATAGCACATCCTTGTCAGAGAAAAGGTGTGAACAGGTCTCTTACAACATCAAGAATGAGTGGAGCAAATTTCAAAGCAAATGGAGATACAAAAGTTGATCAATTCTAGGGTTGCTAAAAATAGTATGTACTGTGCCAAATGAGGTATGAACAAGGTGACAAAAGTCAGTGAAGGCACAGCCACCCCACTTCCAGCTCAGAACAGGATGAAATGCAAAGAAACCCTAACTTCTCCGGGTTTACTAAAAATAGAAAGCTAGGGCATAAAGGGCGTTCGAAACTCATACAAGATGACTGGCATGCAGACACCTTCATATGCGCCTAGGAAGAATAGAAGATAGGTGAGAATCTCTAGGTGAGATTTTCCTGAGAGTGATTGGCGCCAGTAGAGATGAGGAATCGGGAGCAGTCCAGAAAACATGCAAATCAATGGAATTTTCCTCAATACGCTCAAAAAAGGAAGTCTAAAGCTTGAATGCGCCAAAGGTGAAAAGCCACTTGGGGGCGGAATTCCTTCCAACACTAGCAAATGCGCCTAAGGATAAAATGGAAGTTGCCAAGCCAGAATGTGCCCAAGGAAGCTGAAGGGTCACAAGATAGAGGTTCCTTTGCAAAGGTGCTATGCGCCCAACATGGAAGTCAACACCCCGCCAAGAGGAGGTGAAGAGTCACCCATAGGCGTGGGAATTCCCTCTCACACTATGAAATGCGCTCAAGGAAAATGGAAGTCCTCTATGAAGAATGCGCTAGAGGAAGGTGAAAGGTCACCATGTGAAAAAAAGAACTAGGGCGTGATTTTTGAAAATATTTCTAAGTATGAAAGGTCCTCCTCCACCTCCAAATGCGCCTAGCTTGCAACTCATAAAGGAATCAAGGATACTAGGAAGAAAATATCTAAGGCATGAAAAGGCCTGAGGGGTAAAGGCAAAGTCGATGCATAAAATGAAATACGCCCCTCATGGGTAATTTTAAATGAATTTTCTAAGAATTTTTCCTAAAGCAAAAAAAAAAAAATTGCCAAGGCGTGAGGATGATTGAAGTAGGAGTTGACATGCTCAAATGCGCCCTTCAAGGGTAAAATAATTAAAATAATTCCTAAGGCATTTCTTGAAGGAAAAATAATGAATACGCCTAGAGGATGATGTAAATTTCCAGAGTTATAAAAAATCTTCAAAGAGAAAATTCTTCAGGGAAAAATCAAGGAAATGTGCCAAGGCTAAGAAAATCGAAATTGCAGGAGTGGAAGACTTCCGGAGGACGAGATTAAAAACATTAGCCATTTTTATTATTTTTAAATAATAAAAATTAAACGTACCCCTTCGTCCGAATACACATGAAAACAATGGATTCCGCAAAGATTTTTCTTTTGGGTATTGAACGTTTGCAATTCGGAAGTGATTCAGAGTTACTCCACGCCTTGCTCACATCGTTTCGATGGATATTTTGCCCAGTGCCTATCTTAAATAAATTCCTAAGGCAAATTTGAGAAATTTCTCTAAGGCAAAAGAATAAAATGGATGAGGAATTTCGCTAAGAAGCTTGAACTGGATAATTTTGCCAAGGATAAAATGAGATGAAATGCCTTAGCTAAACAATTCGAAATTGTTCAAGGGAATGAATGATTTAATATTTCAAAATCAAATGCAACGAGGCAGGCTTGTGTAGAGATGATGAATTCGTGATTCTAGAAGTTCGAGATTTCGATGCTTCAGGCGACAAGTATTACAACTGGAAAAGAGAGGGAAAATGAATCCAAAATATTTGCTAAGTTTAGCCTATGCAAGAATTCAACCAAGCTATAAGTTTTTGAGGTCTTCTTCATTTTTTTCTCACAAGTTGCTGGAGAGCTGAAAGTTGCTAAGTGCGAATTTGTGAGAAAGAGTTGGAGGTTGTGAGGATTTCGAATTTCTGAGGAGCTGGAGGTTGCTGAAATACAAGTTGCTAAGTGCGAATTTGCTGAAAAGAGTGAAGTTGTTGAAGAGGTGCGACCTAGCTTGCTGAAGTCTCAAATTGCTGAGAGGTGCGAATTCCTTAGTTGCTGCAATTGCTGAGAAGGTTCGACTTTGTGAAGAAGTTTCATCCGATTGCTGAGAAATCTGAAGTTAAGAGGGCTACAGTTGCTGAAAGTTCACATTCGTGAAGACATTTACAAGTTGCTGAAAGTACATTTCTTCTAGAAGAGAAGTACGAATTTGAAAGAAGTCTCAAGAGTTGCTGCAACTACAGAAAATTTTACAGCTGAAGTAAACAAGATAGTTGAGGTTTGCAGTTGGAAACATCAAGAAGTGTTGCAGCCTTTGTCATTTAAAAGAAAAATCTGCTGACACCCTCAATGATGGTTATTATATTGTTTTATAAAATCTTGTTTTCTAACTATCTCGCCCTTTTTGCAGAATGGCCAATCAAGCAGAAGAGCTGCAGGCAAGAACAACCACACCGAGTCCAGACAGGCTATGATCAAGAAATTGGGCAAGTCATTCTGGCCAGAATCCAAATTTTCATCCAAGCTCGGCAGGCTAGCTGACACGAACTTAAGCTCATTCAACATGGAAGCATTCAGAAGAAGGATATTGGGGACTGGAGGCCATCACCCGTCGATGACTTCGCACAGTATTGTCAGAAGTGGATTGTATGCAGCTGCCAACTTTCTGCCAGCTATCCGATGTCCAGAGCTCATCATGGAGTGCGCCTACCACTACAATGCAGAACAGAGAACAGTCACTTCGCCAGATGGCAAGGTGCTGGCTAACCTAACACCTGAAGCGATCAGGGAGGCATTCGGGATTCCAGTTCATGAGAAGATGATCTACAAGACGAAAGAGAGAGCTGGAAAGATGTACTCATCCACCACAGACCGGTGTGCTGATTTGATAAACACTAGGTGGATGATTAAACCCAAGCCAACTCGCACCAAATTGCCCAAGCAGATAGTCTCAGATGACTTGAGACAAGAGTTTGGTGATCTCATTATGATGCTGAGCAGAGTTGGAGGATGCCCCCGAGCGTTCATCTTTGAACCTTGGATGTTCTATTTTGTCAACTTGGTGTTGGAGGGAAAGGATTACATGGATTGGGCACTGATGATTAGTGATAACATACATGAGCAGCTTCGTGGCATGAGGAGAACGAAGACATTTTACATGGGCTCCTACCTTGTCTATATGCTGGCTTGCATGACGAGATATAGAGGGATCTCTTACAAGGAACCAATCGGTTGCGGATCGCATCAGTTTAAACTATATGAAGCTTGTCCACAGTTACATCTAACAAGCACAACCAATTACAAGAGGGTCAATGACACCTTTACAATGCATATCACGAGGACCTTGCAGCAGAGAACCCACCACAGAATATCAAGGGAGGCACAGGAAATGATTGAGAAATTCGGATGTTGGTTTATCCAATTTCCAAAATTCACCTACATAAGGCTGCAAGGATTTTCCTCCTATCCATACAGATTGCCGCGGTATCCCACAAACAGGATAGTGATGCTGGAAGTATCTAGGCAACTGATTGCCTATGATAAGATTCAAAAGAAGAAGAAGAAAGGTGGACTCGGATTCCCGATTACTATGGGAAATTCGGATGAAATCTACCCATCGCTGCAAGCAGCAAGAGAGGCAGAAGCAGAGCTCCAATTCTTCCACCTTTCCTATCACACCAAAAGGCACTACTACGATCCCCACGGAAACATCAGGTGGATATTGACAGAAGAGTTCAGGCACAAGGTGCAAATCGAAGAGTTTTGGGCTAGTGCAGTGGATGAGATCGAGGTCAGAAAGAGAATGTTTTTTCGGATACCGTTGGGGATGGTCAGAGAGTGTGAGATCATCCCAGTGCCAGATCAAATTGAGGAGGATATAAACGTAGTACAGGCTGACTACGAGAACGTAAGAGATACACCTCTGCCACTCCCAGATTGGTCTGAGCCAGAGGTCACTGACTTGGATACACTTTGTATCCCAGTCTTGACATTTACGCGGAGTTGGGTAGAGAGGCATGTCAGCCGACTCAAGGGAAGGTTAATTCCCCTTACCTACAATTTGATGGGAGACAGCAGATTGCAGACAACTAATCAGAGGAAACGGAGTAATCCAACTCCAGAGCTTCGAGGAAAGGAGCCAATTCGACCTGAGCCAGTGGTAGTTGAGGAGTCCATGCATACGCCATCTCAGACACATTCTCCAAGCTTACAGGAGATGTCTTTGTTTGTTGATCAGAGGGAGAGATTGGATGTAGAGCAGACAGTGCAAGTGGCGAGTCAGCCACCTCGTAGAGAATCAGTGGGTCAGAGCATCAACATGCCCCAAGAAGAACATCAGCAGGAAAATCAGCAAGAGACAAATGAGGGGACGGCTACTGATACTCAATTTCAGTAAGAAATTGAGGCGGCTCTTGAGGGTGATGCTACTTAAGATCAGGATGCCCAGAGCTCGGGAGACACGGAGCCTATTGATGATGGTGAGCCTCGTCAGAACGATGGCAGAGGAGGGGTTCACGAGGTGGAGGCTGAGGTAGAACAGCCTTTTATTATATCTGACATGTGGCAGGAGGTGCCAGAATGGCTAAGGGATAGAATGAGGCGTGATCCTATGGATGAGACCGATCCCGTAGCCGAGATGGAAAAATTATTATAGAGGGTCAGCGCACCTCCAGCAAAGAAAAAGGCTAGGAAGTTCTCCAAAATATCCACAGATGAGGATGGATCCCGAACTTTGCATGTGGCAGTTCCTCGGGAAGAATGTGATAGAGACAAGGCCGTTCCTGAAAACTATGTTGTGAGAACCATGGAACTAGGCCACCCTACCGGAGCACAAGTGGTAGAGGAGTGCGATAATTCCTATCGAGCACTCAAGGATAGATTGTCCCATGTTGAGGGCAAATACAAAAGGTTGAAGGTAGAGCACAAGACACTGATTGGCTATGTGCAGCACTTGTCCCGTCCTTGTGGGCAAGAAAATCCGGCAATTGAACTTCCAGCTGAGTTTTCCAGGAAGTCAATCAGTGGGTTAGAAGATTTGAAGAGAATGGCACAGCAGGCAGACAAGCGGGTTGCCAGTGTGCGTACAGAGACAAGAAAGTTCATGGAAGATCTTGCACATGCCTATGGGCAAGCTTCCGATATTATGGCTAGAGTGGAGGCAGTTAACCATGCTTGGGGTGAGGCTCGCATCTATCGGACGAGAGTTGTTCTCCGTTTATGGGCTTTGATGAGCATACCTCAACAAACTCTGGTTGAGGGAGGTGTTATCCAGCAGGGAGATAGATACGACTTTGCCAGATGGTATTCTTCAGTAGTCACAGGCTGGGGATTCTATGATGCATCATAGGCAGATTCTGTCAGGGTCAAAAAAGCCATGACGAACATCTTAGATGGAATTCTCAACAGATTGGAGGCAATGTTTGCCAAGAGGTTGACTGCTGAAGAGGTAACTGTAGATGGATTGAAAGACAGATTGACGCCATTCTTCTCTGAAGTGAAGACATTCACACAGGAGGATTTTGAGAACACAGCCACGTGCTCCAGTATCATACAAAACACCCAGGACGCCCTTGTTGCCTGGAAGAAATCATGTGCCCGGCATGGGCAAACAGTTGCAGTTTTAGAGTTTCAGTTGGATCACATTCCTCCTATCTCCGATCAGGAAGTTGAGGCAGTCTTGGCCAGATTCATCAGATTTGCAGCCAGCGAGAAGGAGAAAGGAAACGCCCTTTTGGACGATGACCTTTTGGAGGGAGACGACGTGCATTGATGGCAGGGTGTGGTGCATTGATGAGGAGTGGGGGGCGCATTCATTGCCCCACTCCTCTCGGTGGCGGTTTTTAGGGTAGAAACCCTAATTAGGGCATAGGTGGCTCAATCTGAGCCCTTTATTGTAATCAGATCTAAACCGTCCACTAATTGGACTCATTATAAAAAGGGGCATCCCCCCTCATTTGTAACAGTTAGAATTAGAATCAAAGATAGATCAGAGCTAGACAGAGATAGAGATTGATAGAAGTTAAAGTAGAGCTAGGAGTTAGCTTAGTTGGAAAGGAAAGAAAGACTTTCCCTTTGAAAGTTTTTGCAAAAGATTGTTGTGTAAGACTCTCATGATATAAAGATTTCATTGATTGGTGACTTCATTTTGTGTTGTGGGCAGTTGACGAGATCTTTTCGTCTTTCCAATTCGAATAGAGTAAAGTAAAGTAGATTTGTTTTCATGCAAGTAGAGTTAATTGTGGAATGTGACATTAGTTTGGACATATCTTCCCGTATCCATACCACTGGCGGACTTGTTGATGGTAAGTCTGCTCCTGCGTGATGAACTGAAATCTCAGCACTTAACTTCGATTGTGTTTAGTGTGCCCACTTGCTTCGTTGTGAAGGGGTGCGCATGGTGAATCTCAATCTGAACATCTCGTCCATCCTTTGAAGATTGTACCAGCTTTGTCAGAGTTGTCCGAAGGGGAGACGAAATGAAGTTTGGTTTGAAGATTGTCTAAGCTAATCCTTGCATTCCACCCGTAGAAGTAGATTGTAGAATTCCTATCCTTACCTCCTTTAAATTCAACATTTCCCGATCTATTCAAATACCAGAGCATCATAGTCAAAATCCTTCACTTGCTTGAACATATAAAGTTGAACAATTACGTAAGTCCCCTTGGAATACCCAACATATTCACATCAACCAACTGAGTCTATTCGCATTAAAGGAACCTTGGAGTCGAACGGATGAACTTTCACGCAATCTTAGCATGCGGAACACTTTGATCAAGAGAGAATAGAGTGGCCGTTGGACATTTTTATTCTGTGTTGGTGTTGTCATAAAACACACGTCAACAGTACCACTTAGAGGTACATATAGGATTTGGAACCAATTGCCGTCATTATATAGGAAGTAGTGGATATTTCTAAATAGTTGGACCATACTCATTCTCCTTTGATATGGCAAGAGGCCCAACACATCCTAGAATTCATGAAGGAGGACGTGAGGTAGAGTTTAACAACATATTCACATCTAGAGGATGGCTTGTGATTGAGACTTTTGAGGTGATGGTAGCATGGCAACCTACCATGCCTACTTTTGGGCGGAAGGATGGTAAGGTAATTACAGCTTTGTTTGGTATGGAGGCCACATTCTGAGAGATGTTCTATAAGCTGAAGTGCCAAACAATCTCCAATTTTTAGCTTACAAACCAAATAGATGAGGCTATAAGGATGTCACAGAAGATGCGTGTTGAAGCAAATGAACTCACTCAACACTTTAAGAGCAATTGGCTGAACAATCACATCTTCTAGAAGTTGAAAATGCTTAAGTAGCAACCAAAGATGCAGAAAAAGATGAGAAAGATTGCTAGCTAGGAAAAAAAGATAGGGAGATTAAGTAGATAAAACACCAGTTGGCCAAGGGTGCATAAATGGTGAAGGCTGCAAGGGAAAGGGAATTGTTAGCGGCTCATCATCTCAAGCTGCGGACTAAGGAGGTCTACAGGCTACACTATCAACTTGCAAATGTCCACTCCTACATCCTCAGTCTACGCAACCCAGGACGTTCTCTCACCCACCTTTGTAGCTTTGCTAGATATTTTTTTTTGTTGTTTTGCCTCCCAATTTTGTTTGTCTGTCCATAATCATATTAGTTTTATTGTAATTGGCAAAGTTAGTTCTCAACAGTTGACAGTTTCTAACGGTTGGTAGTCCCTAACCACCGTTGGCCATGTTATATATTTCTAATTGTACACATGATCGGGGACCGTATTCAAGGGATTCCTGGAACATTTTGTAATAGCCTTTGAATGAATATATCAACATATCTTTTTGAATTGTTGTTTTTTATTATTCTCATATCTACTTTATTGTTTGCTTTGTAATAATCAATCAAGTAGAGATAGCAGCATACACAAGCTTTATTTTTTCAGTCTGATAAATACTTGTTACCAAAGTGCAGTGAAAATTTGAATGGTAGTAGAGTACTAGGAAAATATCTTTGCTTTTCATTTACTCTGTGCAGATCATTTTCTCCAGATTTCTAGCTACGTACATTATATGTTTTTGAAATGAGATTACTGTTCCGTCCACACAAGGCATTGGCTTTGTAGTCAATGGTGATGCTAACATCTATATGATGACATTGCATCATGATGTGATGTGGTGCAGGTTTTGGATTGTGATATATATTATGTCATTATCCTATGTTTTGGATACTTTATTCTCGTTTTCAGAATGCATTATCTACTCCTTACTCATTTGTTCATGAAGATGTTTTTCTAATGCTTTGTACCCATGTGCAGGGTAATGATTGTATCTATGAATTTATGATTCTACTATAAAGGGGGAGCATATATGAACTAACTTTAATAATATAAGCCCTATGTGTATATTAAAAAAGATAATGTCATCTTTCAACCAAAAAATGTTTTATGATGCTAATTGTTATTGAATTGGTGTTGTGCTCATGGAAAATTGTGAATTGTAACGGTAGTCCCTCTTAAATGCTTCATGTTTTATGTGTATTTTAACATGTAAATATGTTATTATTGATAACATCCTTTGGATATGTTATGTTGGCTGATTTCATTGCTTGCAGTAAAGGCTATAGAGAATCATTATCTTCAATTGCCAGACTTTATTTCAGAAGAAAATGTTATATGGATTGACACAGTTCATGAATTGGTCAATGCTGCAAAGTATTTTACCGAGGTCAAGGTAGTTGGAATAGATTGTGAGTGGAGACCAAACTATAAGAAAGGGACAGGGCCAAACAAGGTACAACCATATGCCATGTTTTTTCAGATCATTCTTTTCTTTCCCTAATTATAAGGAGCCAAATTTCCACATTGAAAACATCAGCTGCGATTTGTATTCTTTTATGTCAACTAGTTTGAATTATTCTGGAATTCATATGACATCTTTTAACTTTTTTACATATTAAAATGATTTCAATTCTATAGAAGCGTTGTGTTTAGAACACTTAAGAAAATTGAATGCATTTGGAGCATTCCAAGTAGCCCTTAACTTCGGAGAGATGCAGTCAATTATATATTCCAACTAATGGAAGTATGCCAAATACAGGAGAAATTAGAGTGGATTTAAATTAGGCCCAAGAATGGTTAATGAATGTATTAGATGCGAAAGAATATACAATGGAGATGATAGACCAATCCAACACTCACCACACAAGATATTTTAGTGCATTGAACACCTCTAACAATATATTCTTCGTGCTAATTGCCTAGTATGTAATGTCCCCATTTTTAGCACTGCACTTCTCAGTGATCGATGGCCTATCCCGGGGGTGCTGTTGGCTAGTCAGAGGCAGAATTAGGGTTTCCGACTGTTTGGTGGGTTCTCTTGAGGATTTAGGGTTCTGCTTGTTGGAGTTTGGGCGTTTGGATTCTGGATTCCTTTTGGGTTTTCAGAAAGCTTCGCAGAGGTATGACTTGCAACCGCGTCGGGCAACCTTTCCGGACTTACTATTTTTAGTAAGTTATGACGGCTACATCCTGGAGTTTGGGATTTTGGATTGCAGATTCTTTCTGGGTTTTCAGAGAGCTTCGCAATGGTGGCGCATGCATTGCATTCTGAGCAACTTCTTGAATTTACTATTTTTAGTAAATTCTATATTTAGCAGTGGTCCAGTCAGCACCAGCTCAGTCAACTTTCCTTCACTTGCAGTTCATTGGGTGATCCTGATTTTTGGCTTAAGAGGTTCATTTTGGAGAAATAAGTTATTTAAAGTCAATAATGTTTTGTTTTATAAAATAACCCCTTGTCCTAGTAATATGACTTTAAGTCATTTTAAAGAAGGGGACTTTGAGGGTTATTCTCTCATGAGGAACATATTGCGATTTTTCCTAAAGTTAATTGCTCAAATGGAATTGGACGCCAACTTTTGGAGAAAAGATAATTTTAAATTAAAGGAAAATTGCCTTTATGAAAAGGGACACCATCTTGAAGGAAGACTTGGTCAAGTCAAAACCCTAAAAGCATCTTGTGGAGTGGGCGCACCTTCTAGAAGCATCTGGAAGTGTCTTCTCAAAATTATAAAAGGGAGTCTTGGGTCTTCATTTGATCATCTTATGTTTTATGATATTGTTATGCTGCCGGAATGGCTTTGGGATTGCTTCGAGGAATGAATGCCTCCTAGCTTGGCTCTTCTTCTTGCTTGAAAGATAGCAACTAGTTGAGAGATAGTTTGTAATAGGTTTGTCTTGCATTTCAGTTGAGTATCTTGCATTTTTGGAGTTCTAGATTTGCATTTCAGTCTCATTTTGAAGTTGCTGAAGTCAAGCTGAATCTGTAGTTTCACTCATAAATCTGAAAATAAAAATACAGTCGTTCTGGGTATTGATTCATTGAGTTTCCTTGATAGGGGCGACCCTTCTTGCAAAGATTCAGATTTTAATATTGAGTGTTTATTTTTTAAAAGCAAAATCGCTTCTCTCTATTGGCCGCACCATTTTGGTCTGCCTGGCAAATGTTTAGAAAAAAGAATACTTCGATTTGTTAGTTGTTTCTTGGTCTAGTCCTCATTGCCATCATTATAGCTTTCGTTTGCATCAGGTCTCATGTCATTCTGGCAAGTATTGAGTGAGTTGTGAGCATTTTAGTGGATTCTAGGGTTGCTGGTTATGCATATTACGTTGCTGTTCTGTTATATCAGTCTTGAGTAATCTGCATTTTGGTGAAGAGTTGTATCTGGAAGGTCATAATTAACCTTGGAATGATCATATCTATTACTGCAGCAGTGGAGAGCTTCTAATCTTGTTTATTGCAGGCATCTTCTGATATTTTGTAAGCTGAACAGTAGTACTGTCAGCATTTCTCTTAATCTTACTTTACATTCTGAAGCTGCATTGTATTTCTGTATATCTCCGCCATATGGTCGCCTCATTTCCACTCTGGAATTGGGTAGCACATACTTGGTGTTGAGTTTACTTTCAACATAGTTAGCATCTCCATCATATGGTAGCTCCCATTCCATCTTGGTTTGGAAAGCACATTCTTGACGTCGAGTTAATTCAGCATCTTTAACATCTCCGTCATATGGTAGCTCCCACTCCGTCTCGGTTTGGAAAGCACATGCTTGATGTCGAGTTATTTCAGCATCCTTTGGTTTTAAATGCTAACCCTAACGATTGTGTACTGCTGCTATCCTTGTTGTAATTGAAAAAGTAAAAAATTTGGCTTGGTATATTTCATAGTATTACAGTAGGGGGTGGCTTATACATAAGCTTAGAACAGTTAATTGCAAATTAATGCCATTTGGTTGGCTCGTATACCCTATCCGCACAATCTTGACTTAATCTCTTCAAGCCCACAATAGCCCACAATCATGTCACAATATCATCAATATTGAAGATATGTGACATCTTGTTGCATGGCTGAGTATGATAATATGCTCACAATTTTATGGGATGTGTGTGTATTCCCAAACCTTCTAGATGTATGATTACATTTTGTGGCATTATTGTGGCATCATCCTATTTCACATGAGATCGATAAATATTTAATACTAAAATGCCTCTTTTTAATTGATATCATCAATTAATAAAGGGAATTGCTGACTAGTCTGACTGTTCCGTATAAACCCTAAGAATTTGCAATAAATAAATATGTATAACCATGCTACAAGGAAACTTAAACAGGGAAGAGTTTTGGTATGGGAAATGCTGTTTGTTTGGGGATCCTGGATATGCAGCCACATGGAAACAGCTGTGCATAAAAAATAAAAAATATTTAACATATGAAAACATTTGAAAGACAAAACACAATTCATAATGTCATAGTGTTATGGGATTTGAGTTAGGTTTGGAGGACCTAGAAATGGATTAGGCTAGTTAGGTTATTAACATCTCTGCTGACATTGGAAGGATTATGATGGTGGGTATTTGAGTGATCCACATCCTATATGATGTTCTTCTTTGCCTATCTCTATTCCTCACTTCTAGGATCTTCATATCTCCCATAAACTCCCTCTTATTGAATATTTTGGTATTCACTCTATATACAACATCTCAGTCCTTCTTTACCTTGGATACTCCAATATGCAATGTTCTACAATCTATTATAGTAATTGGTGAGTCACTTTCCCAACCTATGACTGGCTACCATTATCTTTAAACTATCCCATCATAATTTTCTGTCCCATTTCCTTTGGGAGGAAGTTTTTAACTCTCTTTCTTCTGTTCTACAACTTTCATGCATATATATTAACATCCTCTCCTTTGATAGATGAAACTTGATTTATATTGTCCAGATTCAATGAGTTTCTTGATGGCCTTCAGCATTTCCCTATGACCTTTTTTTGTCTAATCTCAAGAAAAAACCCCACTTAAGACATTGACATCTAGGCCTAGGTGTCATGTACTAGTTTTCCCTGCAATATTTTTTCATTAATTTTCTTTGGGTGATGTTCGAAGACCTATTGGAAAACTATTTATGAGCAAATTAGCAGATGGTGTGTGGCTTTTAGCTGAATTTGTGAACTGTGGTATGGATTCTTTTGCTTCTAAATTCTTTAACTATGGTGTGGATTATCTTGGTTTTTAAATTGTAGATCTTTGCAGGACATCTTTAACTTGGTTTTTCCCTTTCTTTTGTTTGCACTTAATAATCCATTCTTGATCTAAATCCTAGGAGATATCTAGAGGGTAACACTCTAAACTGCGGGAATCTCGATTTGCCATCTGTGAAATAAACACTAAGAAACAAATGGAAGATGGTAAATAATGATTGGTGTGTTAGCATTTTAATTTCTCTTGCAAGACATCACAAAACAAAATAATATGATGAACCATTCTTCAAATTGAGAGGGGAAGCTCCTTGAGATTTAACTAGGTCTAAAACTATCCTTGGAATAAAACTATAGACATCACGTATAAATATGCACACTTCACAATATTTCATTGAAGGGGTTGGATAGAGATATAATTACATGTAAATGTAATCAAATCTTACTCAGATAGGATCCTAAAATATCTATGGAAACACTAAGGTCAGAAATTCTGTGTGAGAATTCTAAGTAAAACGATTTCCAGATTTCTTCTTATACTCGAATTTGCTGACTGCAGAACATTTATTGATTTCTATGTTTGCATATCAACCAAGGAGTCGCCATAAATACGATTGTAGACCCGCCTCCAAAGGATGCGTCTCATGAGAGGACGTGTCTCCATAAGTGGAGACACGTCCGCTCATGGGACGTGTCCCTTAGAGCGTGCGGGTTCTTGAAGAAACCGTGTAGCATTTGGTTAATGTCTAACACACATAAACCTTTTCACTATGGCGGATAATAGAATTTCGATTTAAATGCAAATAACAATATCTTTTAGTATTACTAATTTATATATATGCTCATAAATTCGATTTCCAGTAATATGTGTATTAAGGATAATCTTTGATCACATATAAATAACGAAGATGCTTTCAGCATTAGTTATTTATATCTGACCGAAGCTATCATCCATTAACGCTCCCTCTTAGCTAGGTAAGATATTTCAAATCA
Source organism: Sequoiadendron giganteum (assembly GCA_007115665.2). NCBI lineage: Eukaryota > Viridiplantae > Streptophyta > Pinopsida > Cupressales > Cupressaceae > Sequoiadendron > Sequoiadendron giganteum. The sequence goes on along the minus strand of CM021103.1, from coordinate 151,219,302 downwards.
AATAAGTGGAGATATCACCTTCACACGTGATATCGAAGATATGATATGTTTTCTTAATGTTGGCAAGTCACATGACATTCTTCATAACACATCTTCATTATGGTATGTGCACTGACATCAAGTCACATGATGTCTACCATAATTCATGGCATATCCACGGATATAAATATCCACCATGATTATCTCTTAAGGATCACAATGATCTTCAGATGATATCAAGTCCCATGATATCCATCAAGGTGTCCAAGAGATACTATCATGACATGTCCACAGATATCAAGTCACATGATATCTATCATGATAGTTTATCATTGTAGAGTCGTCACTTTACAATGTCAAATACAAGTGTTCATTATTAGAAAGATCGTCACCTTTCAATAATGTACACAGGGGGAGTAGGCCCATAAGGTCATGGAGTCACACACATGACAAAAGAGTTTACACATTAAACATCTTTATATATTAGTACAATTTATAAACAATTTGTATTTCAAACATAAATAACAAATTACATTTCAACCATACCAAGTTTCTTCCTGAAGTGCTCTACCTTGATCCGGGAGAGAGGCTTGGTGAGAATGTTTGTAGTTTGATCATTTGTACTAATATACTCCAACTGGATCACTTTCCTTTCCACCATATCTCTTACATAATGATAGGGCATCTCAATGTGCTTAGATCTATCATGAAAGACAGGATTTACAGAGAGTTTGATGCAACTCTGATTGTCATTGTGAATAATTGTAGGATTCAAGGGCTCACCAAAGAGTCCCACAAGCAATTTACGAAGCCAAACTACTTCTCTTGCTCCCATTGAGGCTGCAATGTATTCAGCTTCTATTGAACTCTGTGCAACTAAAGATTGTTTTCTGCAAATCCAGGAGATCATAGCCGATCCTAAATTGAAGCAACATCCTGATGTGCTTTTCCGATCGGTTACACTTCCAACCCAATCTGAATCAGAGTATCCATGTAGATCTAGTTGATCATTCTTGTAAAGAAGACCATATCCAATAGTGCCTTGAAGATATCTCAAAATATGTTTCACAGCCATTAAGTGAATTTCTTTTGGCTCACACATGAACTGGCTGAGAACATTCACTGCATAGCAAATATCAGGTCTGGTGTTAACCAGATACATCAAGGATCCAATCATCTGTCTGTAAACATCAAGGATCCAATCATCTGTCTGTAAAGGGTTGGATTTGCACATTTGGATTCTGCTGCTGCTTCTTTCAATTTGTGAAGGTTGGTTTCCATAGGTGTAGACATCGGTCTACAGTCCAACATTCCAAATCTTTTCAGAATGTCAATAGTATACTTCCCTTGGTTTAGTATAATGCCCTCTGATTTTTGCCATACTTCTAAACCTAGGAAGTAGTGTAGAATGCCTAAGTCTTTCATGTCAAATTCAGAAATTAGATCCTGCTTCCCTTGAGCAATGAGGTGATCTTCTTTTGTTATTAGCAGGTTGTAGAAACCCCTGGTTTCCTCTGTTTCTGAATTTGCCTGAGTTTTTGTTTGTTTTTGCAATTTTTGATTTTTCTGTGGTTTTTGGGTTTTTGCATGAAATAGAGAAATTGCGATTTTTGCAATAAATTGGAAATAAATTCTTTAAAATTATCTAAATCTACTGAATGCAATGCAAATACTTATGCCAGATCATTTATTACTCTTCCAGGATGATTACAATAAATGTCTGATAACGTGCAATAGGAAAACAATAATTTTTATTGAGAAAACCTGGTAAAATCAGCGAGCTGTAGATGAAGAAATCTGGTACGGCTGCAATGATCACTCCTTTCGCCCTTCGTCTGGTGACCCTCAATGATGCCAGGAAGATATGCGCCCAAACTGGTAATGGCAGACTGATGCTGAAGTAGGCGATTTGCTTCTGGAAGGAGGTACGCCCCTTTGTTGAGAGGTACGGCCTGGTACAGAATGGTACGGCCAGGTATAGCAGCAGCAATAAACAAAAATGTACGGCCCTTCTAAGAATCTCCAGATTCAAACAAAATAGGCGCCCTACTATGGATCACTTCCCTGGATAAACTCTCACTGAAAACCTGAAGATATAAACCTCTGTGAATGCTCTGTAATTTCTTCTGAGTGAAGAAATCTCTTGCCTGGCAATAAATCAGATGATATTCCACACCCTCTGAATTGCTTTCACTGGAGATGGCTTGTTCCCCAATGCTCTGAGACTGAAACCCTTGGCTTCCGTGCTCTGATCAAACTTCATCAATTTTCAATTCAAAAATAACATAATGCTCAAAACCCAAGGCAAAATCCTCTTTATGCTGAAAAGTGCGATTTCCTTAAGAATAGGGTTTTAATGAAATATTCATATTTTAATCTTTTAATATTTCAATAGTCACAGCTGAATATTTTAATATAATTTAATTGTCACTTTTGGCCCCTTCTGATGATGGGCGCACCCCTCAAGGCAAAACACTTAAGTTATAATATAACATTATAACTTTATATTATAAATCATTAAATAATTAATATTTAATCAATATAATTAAATATTAATATCTCCCTCGTTACTCATCTGATTACTGATCCGTCTGATGCTGACGAACTCTGAAGTGATTCCGGATACTGCCAAAGCCATACTGCTAAAAATAGCAGGGGTCCCACACTGCCTGCCAGGAACTGCTAAAAATAGCAATTCTGCAAAAAGTCTCCGATTGAGCCAAAACGAAAGACTACTGATCAATCTCTGCTAACTGAAGCTGAGCCAAGCTCCGAAGTGACCCTCTATCCAGTCTATTAGCCTACGAGGGTCGTGTAATAGGCCAATCCTGTACTCCGAGAGATGTCACTAAGAAGGGGACATGACAGTCCGCCCCTCCTGAAATTGCTTGTCCTCAAACAATCTCAATGCCGGATGCTGCAGAATCTCCTCGCTCTCCCATGTCGCATCCTCAACCGGCAAATCTCTCCATTTTACCAAATATTCCCTGATAGTCCTCCGACGCAACTGTCTCTCCCTGTACTCCAGGATGGACTCAGGTACTAAGATCAACTTTCCCTCATCATCTAAGGGAGGTAAGACTACAGACGGTACCACACGATGACCCAAAGCCTTTTTGAGGCGTGATACATGAAATACGTTGTGTACCCTGCTCTTTGTTGGAAGCTCAAGCTCGTAAGCCACCTCGCCAACTCTCCTCAGGATCCTGAAAGGACCGTAATAACGTGGTTTAAGCTTCTCTGACCCACTCTTCTTAAGAGTGGACTGACGGTAGGGCTGCAGCATGAGGTAAACCATATCACCAACCTCGAAATGCCTCTCCGTCCTCTTCTGATCTGCATATTGTTTCTGCTGATTCTGTGCCTTGGCTATATTTTCCTTGAGAGCCCTCATAGTGTCCTGACTCTCCTGCAACCATCCTCCTGCACTCGGCACTCTACTGTCGCTCAATAGCAAATCAAGGAAACTCGGCGCCTCATACCCGTACAACGCCATGAAGGGTGACATCTGAATGGTCATATGGAATGTCGAGTTATAGCAATACTCACACAAATGTATCCATTTGACCCACGCCTTCTGCTGCCCTGCAATATAATTTCTGAGATATCCTTCCACCCACTTATTCATTATCTCCGTCTGCCCATCTGTCTGTGGATGGTAACTGGTGCTCGGTGTAAGCTCGGTCCCACAAAGCCTGAAGACCTCTTGCTAGAAATTACTCAGGAACCGACTATCTCTGTCACTCACAATGCTCCGAGGCAACCCATGAAGTCTGAATATCTCACAAAAGAACACCTCTGCTACCTGTGTAGCTGTGTAAGTCGTGGTGATCGGAAAGAAGTGGGCATACTTCATAAGCCAATCCACAACTACATAAATACAATCACGCCCTTGGGCTTTAGGCAAGCCCGTGATAAAGTCCATCGACAGGCATTCCCACTTCCTGTCAGGAATCGGAAGTGGCTGTAGTAAACCTGCCGGGTACGTGTTCTCCTGCTTGTTCTGCTGACAAACAGGGCACTCACGCACATACTGAAGAACATCTCTCTTGAGTCCTTTCCATGTGAACCTCTCCCGTATCTGCCTGTACGTTTTGAAGTATCCGGGATGTCCTGCTGTAGGGATGTCATGAAAGGCTCGCATAACCATGTTCTTCACCTCTGAACTGGGAATCAGAAATATCATGTGCTTGTAAATGATCAAGTCATTCACAAGTGTGTACCTGGTATCAACTGTTGATGCCTCAACAATACTGGAAGCCCAACTATCCTTGGCATACTCTGCCACTATCATATGCCTCCAATCCTCCGAAATCTGAACCATAGTGCTCAAGTACGGTCTCCGTGAAAGTGCATCTGCCACTACATTTTGTGTACCTTTGATATATGAAATATCAAAGTCATAAGCCTGCAACTTACTGACCCACTTCTGCTGTCTGTCATTGAGATCTCGCTGCCCCAAGGAGTGTCTCAGACTGTTATGATCAGTCTTAATGCAAAATTTGCTGCCAACCAGGTATTGTCTAAATTTTGCTAAAGCATGCATAATTGCGAGCATCTCCTTATCATATATGTTGTACAATCTCTCGGGTCCTCTGAGCTTGTGGCTCTCGTACACTATCGGGTGCTTGTCCTGCATAAGCACCGCACCAATGCCCTCACCTGATGCATCACATTGAAGCTCAAACGGCTTCGTAAAGTCGGGTAGTGCCAAAACAGGGCATGTGGTCATCAACTCCTTGAACTTCACAAAACACTCCTGTGCCTCAGAAGTCCAAACAAATGCCCCCTTTTTCATCAAATTTGTCATCGGGGCTGCATGTCGTGAATAACCATTCACGAACCTACGGTAGAATCCACACAAACCGAGAAACCCTCTCAACTGTGTCAGGTTTGCCGGTGTGGGCCAATCAATAATGGCGTGGATCTTTTCAGGATCCATGCGCACTCCATCTGCACTGATAATATGACCAAGATATAGCAATTCGGTCATTCCCAAGTCACACTTGGATTCCTTGGCGTACAAGGACTCCCTCTCCAAGATACTCATCACTGTCTCCAAATGAGCCAAGTGCTCCTGCCAAGTCCTGCTATATATGAGAATATCATCGAAGAATACCAAGACGAACCTCCTCAGCTGTGAATGAAAAACCCTGTTCATAGTAGACTGAAAAGTGGCTAGCGCGTTAGTGAGCCCAAATGGCATCACTACGAACTCGAAGTGCCCACAATGACATCTGAAGGCTGTCTTTTCTATGTCCTGCTCACGGACTCTGATCTGATGATAACCCGACCGTAAATCAATTTTAGTAAAATAACAGGCACCATGGAGCTCATCAATAAGCTCATCAATCCTCGGTATCGGGTATCGGTTCTTGATTGTCCTCTTATTCAGGACCCTGTAATCAATGCACATGCGCAACGTTCCATCCTTCTTCTTCACCAATACAACAGAAGAAGCGAACGGTGATTTGCTTGGTCGAATGTGACCCATAGCAAGTAACTCCTTTATTGTCTTCTCGATCTCATCCTTCAATCTTTTAGGATGCCTGTAAGGAGTTATCATAACGGGTTTCGCACCCTCCTCGAGCTCAATGATGTGCTCTATCCCTCTGTCTGGAGGTCTACCTGGCGGAATATCACTGAACACCTTGTCATGCTTGATTCTCAACTTCTGAATGTCAGGATGATATTCTGTCTTTTGCTGTCCCTCCTGTAAAGGTGCTAAATGACACTCTGCAGCCCACTCTACCATATCATGACGCATGAGCCGCTCCATTCGGCGAAAGGAAATTGTTTTAAGGTCGCTGTCCCGTATTGCCTTAAGTATGTGAGTCTTCCCGTCGACCTCAAAACGGATCTCCATGTCCTTGAGACGAAGTGTAACCTCCTCCAATGAGTGTAACCACTTCATTCCCAAGACTAAATCAATGTCTCCCATATTAACAACATAATAATCTGCCTTGAACTCATAATTGTTCAAGCGTAAGGGGAGATCCTTAATCATGCGCTCGCATCTCAAAGTGTATCCATCTGCCACTTTGACTCTGATGCCCTCGAACTCCTCAGTGATGAGTCCACGTTTCTCAACAAACCTAGCATCAATGAAATTATGTGTGGCTCCTGTATCAAGAAGGGAGATGACCCTCTGTCCTGCTAACACACCCCGAATCCTGAATGAGCCCTCCTGCTGAATGCTAGATAGCCGTGCCTCCTGTATCTGAAGCTCTGGCTCTGTCTCAGCTCTAGGCTCTGGAGCCTCTGACTCTGAATCCTCGGAACTTTCCTGCTGTTTGGAATTTTCTGATTCTGAGTCCTCATAATATGCCCACATCACTCGATTTGCCTTGCCCTTAGGTCTTAGAGGACAATCGTGATTGGCGTCATACGGTCCTTTGCAGTAGAAGCAAAGCTTCTTCCTGCGTAGGTCATTAAGGGCCTCACGATCCAAAGGTGGTGCTGCTGATTTACCTTTCGAATCGTTTTTAAAGTCTGATTTTTCTTTGTTAAAATCAGATTTGTCCTTATTTCTGTTAAAGCCCTTATTATCTCTAAATGACGAAGACCCTCGGGAGTTAAATCTACTAGAAGGTGCTGCCAACTCCATGCTTCGTGCTTTCTTCATCGCCTCCTGTAAAGAAGGAGGATCAAAGGCTTTGATCCAACCTCTCAGTGGCTCTGTCAAACCCTCCAGGAAGAGTACTACCAATCGCCTCTCTGAAATGTTCGGAACCATGACTGATAACTTCTGAAAGTCACCAATATAGGACTCCAAACTGCCACTCTGTCTCAACTGAGCCAAGTCTCTGAAGTAGGATTCTGGATCCTTCCTGTCAAACCGCTCAACCAATCTGTCCACAAACTCCTGGTATGATATGATCCTGTCATGCTGTAAGGTCACCATACCGTGGTGCCACCAATCGTAAGCCACTCCCTCAAGATGCAGTGTCGCATAACGGATAGCATCTCTCTCAGCCATCGGGCGTAATGTGAGGAATGTGTCTAACTTACTAATCCATGCCTGGGCTGTCACCTTGCCACTACCATCGAACATCGCTAGATTGAGTTTGTTTGTAGCATGTTTTAGGTCATTGTTCTGATGTCTAGGTCTCCAATCCTGTCGTCCTCTGCGATATTCTCTCCTCTGTGTAACAAATCGGTCAAAGGAAATCCTCTCTTTGACATCAGGTGGTACTAACTCCCACTCCTCGTTCGCTGCCATGAGTGTATCTACGAACAACTCCTCATGCTCCTCACCTGCAATAGCCTCATCGGGCTCCTGTCTCACAAAAGTAGGCCTAGTGGGCCTGTCTGCTGTCCGTGAAACAGTCCTAGGTGCTCTCCGAGATCCTGCATCACTCCTGTTATCGTCACGCTGTGGTGACGGTCTTCTCTGTATACCTAACATCTGGATTGCCACTGCCAACTGCTGTAGCACATCGTTAGACTGCCGCTGACCTGCACGTAAGTCTCTGAGAGTGTTTAAAACCTCGGCATTGTCCTGATCTCTAGGTATATCTGCTCTATCAGCCCTGTCATTCCCGTCAGCCATGTTTTCTGGCTGCCTACTCAAACTCCGTTGCCTGTCAATCAAGGCACGTCTGTGTGTATAATACCTGTACGGTTCAAGCTCGTCTGGCTGCATATGATGGCTAAACCCTTAGGATGGCAGGATTTAGCTCTGATACCACTGTAGAAACCCCTGGTTTCCTCTGTTTCTGAATCTGCCTGAGTTTTTGTTTGTTTTTGCAATTTTTGATTTTTCTATGGTTTTTGGGTTTTTGCATGAAATAGAGAAATTGCGATTTTTGCAATAAATTGGAAATAAATTCTTTAAAATTATCTAACTCCGAAAATCTACTGAATGCAATGCAAATACTTATGCCAGATCATTTATTACTCTTCCAGGATGATTACAATAAATGTTTGATAACGTGCAATAGGAAAACAATAATTTTTATTGAGAAAACCTGGTAAAATCAGCGAGCTGTAGATGAAGAAATCTGGTACGGCTGCAATGATCACTCCTTTCTCCCTCCATTTGGTGACCCTCAATGATGCCAGGAAGATATGCGCCCAAACTGGTAATGGCAGATTGATGCTGAAGTAGGCGATTTGCTTCTGGAAGGAGGTACGCCCCTTTGTTGAGAGGTACAGCCTAGTACAGAATGGTACGGCCAGGTATAGCAGCAGCAATAAACAAAAATGTACGGCCCTTCTAAGAATCTCCAGATTCAAACAAAATAGGCGCCCTACTGTGGATCACTTCCCTGGATAAACTCTCACTGAAAACCTGAAGATATAAACCTCTGTGAATGCTCTGTAATTTCTTCTGAGTGAAGAAATCTCTTGCCTGGCAATAAATCAGATGATATTTCACACCCTCTGAATTGCTTTCACTGGAGATGGCTCGTTCCCCAATGCTCTGAGACTGAAACCCTTGGCTTCCGTGCTCTGATCAAACTTCATCAATTTTCAATTCAAAAATAACATAATGCTCAAAACCCAAGGCAAAATCCTCTTTATGCTGAAAAGTGCGATTTCCTTAAGAATAGGGTTTTAATGAAATATTCATATTTTAATCTTTTAATATTTCAATAGTCACAGCTGAATATTTTAATATAATTTAATTGTCACTTTTGGCCCCTTCTGATGATGGGCGCACCCCTCAAGGCAAAACACTTAAGTTATAATATAACATTATAACTTTATATTATAAATCATTAAATAATTAATATTTAATCAATATAATTAAATATTAATATCTTCCTCGTTACTCATCTGATTATTGATCCGTCTGATGCTGACGAACTCTGAAGTGATTCCGGATACTGCCAAAGCCATACTGCTAAAAATAGCAGGGGTCCCACACTGCCTGCCAGGAACTGCTAAAAATAGCAATTCTGCAAAACGTCTCTGATTGAGCCAAAACGAAAGACTACTGATCAATCTCTGCTAACTGAAGCTGAGCCAAGCTCCGAAGTGACCCTCTATCCAGTCTATCAGCCTACGAGGGTCGTGTAATAGGCCAATCCTGTACTCCGAGAGATGTCACTGAGAAGGGGACATGACACAGGTTGTCAACATATAAAATAATTATTAGCATATCACCTTTCATTACCTTGAAGTAGAGATTGGAGTCAGCATCATTCTTTGAAAATCCTAATCCCAAGAGATAGCTGTCAATTCTTGCATACCAGACCCTGGGAGCCTGGTTAAGTCCATAGAGGGCTTTCTTCAGTCTGCATACATGTGAGTCAGGTTTATGTATCACAAAGCCTTCAAGCTGTTCCAGATAGACTTCCTCTTCAATGGTTCCATTCAAGAAGGCAGTTTTTACATCCATTTGATGGATCTTCCAGCCTTTAGCTGCTGCAATGGCTAACACTACTCTCACAGATGTGTAACGGGCAACAGGTGCAAATGTTTCTTCATAATCAATGCCTTCCTTTTGAGAAAAACCTCTAGCCACAAAATGTGCTTTATGTTTTTCTATACTACCATCAGCAGCATGCTTGATTTTGAAAAGCCATTTGGAAGAGACAACAAATTTCTCTTTTGTTCTAGGTACTATATCCCATACATCATTCTTTAGGATAGACTGATATTCTTCTGTCATTGGATCTTTCCATGCTTGGTGTTGGAAAGCTTCTGTAGCACTGGCAGGTTCTGAGTGTATGATGTTGTTCATTAGAGCTACATAGCTAGAGAAATGTTTGGGTCTTTTGCTCTCCCTGAACGTTCCTTTGGGTGTTGCATGATCCTCGACTTCTTTGATCATCTTTCTTGGCCAAAGTGGTCTCTTTTTGCCGTTGTCATTTGGATTCTCATCTGGAGTAGAAGGAAATTCATGTGGCATATCCTCAGGATGCTCCCTCTGAATCTCAGGAGCAGGTTCCATTTCAGGTACTCTAGCGAAATAGGTTTCTATCTCACTAGAACTTCTTGCCCTCTTGAATGCAATGTCTTCTTCAAAGATGACATTTCTGCTCAATTCAATTTGTTTCTACTCGGGTATGAATATCCTGTAGGCTTTGGAGGTTTCACTATAACCCACAAATACTCCCTTCTTTCCAGAAGGTTCTAGTTTGAATCTTTTCTTTTTGGGCACATGAATATAGACAGGACAGCCAAAAATCCTAAAATGACTAATGTCAGGTTTTAGGCCGGTAAAGGCTTCTTCAGGAGTTTTGTTATCAAGATGAGAACGAGGACATCTATTTTGGATATAGACAACAATCCTAGAGGCTTCTGCCCAGAAAGAAGTTTCAATGTTTTGGTCTAGTAACATTGCCTTAGCAGCTTCTACAATGGTTCTATTTTTCCTTTCAGCAACCCCATTCTGCTGAGGGTTGTAGGCAATTGTGAACTCCCTCTTAATTCCAGCACTCATGCAGAATTTTTTAAAAATCTCAGAGGTATATTCTTTCCCATTGTCTGTCCTTAAGGTTTTTATTTTCTTTCCGGAGAAGTTTTCAATGAGGGCTTTAAACTTTTTGAACCTTTTGAGGATTTCTATTGACTCTTTACACTAAAGGAAATAGATCCAGGTTTTCCTAGAGAAGTCATCTACAAATGTGACATAGTATAGAAATCTTGCTTTAGAGAGTACAGACATGGGTCCACATAAGTTTAAGTGAACCAATTCTAACATATTTACGGTTTTGCTCAAACTTTTGGGAAAGGACCTCTTTGTATTCTTTCCTAAGGCACAACCTTTGCAGGTTCCTTCATGAGATGATTTTAACTTAGGTAACCTTGTTACAAGTTTTTCCACATAAGGTAGGGCACGGAAATGAAGGTGTCCTAATCTTCTATGCCAAATCTCATTTGAATCAAAGGTGTCAAGGGTAAGGGCTTGTTTAACTTCAGTGCATAGTTTGTAAAGGTACCCTTGTCTTACACCTATAGTTTTGGCTTTCTTGATTGTTGAGTTCTTAGGCCATACTAGAACTTTCCCATCTATAAAGGTAACTCTATATCCATTGTCTTCAAGGGCAAAGATGGATATTAGGTTCCTCTTAATTCCAGGTACAAATAAGACTCCAGTGAGTTGAAGAGAAAGGCTAGATTTTAGTTTGATGGCGCAAGTTCCAACCCCTTTTACAGGGTTTGCAGAATCATCCCCAATGGTTACTTCTTCATCAGACTTTTCAGTCATAGTGTCCAGGTGTTCTCTAAATCTTGTGATGTGTCTAGAAGAGCCACTATCAATTACCCAGTTGTGGGTGTTGTTAGATGTTTGGCTAGGTAAGGCTGAATAGAACACAAAGTTCTCAGATTCATGATCTGAGTTTGTCTTTCCTACTTTGGCAAATGATGCTTGTTGCTTTGATTTGTCAGGGCACTTCATTGCATAGTGACCATATTGATCACATCTAAAGCATTGCACTTGAGATATATCTTTCTTCTTAGAAGATCCCTTTCCATTGGGATTTCTCTTTCTTTTAAAAGATCCTCTTTTGTAGGAGTTTTTCCCGTTCCTTTTATTAGTTGTAGTGTTGAGTACATGAATGTCTTCATCCATATTCTTCTGTTTATTTTCCTTAGTGGAGAGTCTTGTTTCCTCTTGAAGGCAGTCAGTTCTCAGCCTATCAAACTTGGGGAGTTTAGATCTCGCACTTATTCCTTGAACAAATGACTCCCATGAGTTGGGTAGGCCTCCTAGTGCAATTAGGGTTAACTCTTTGCTATCAATCTGATATCCAATTGTGGATAATTGATCCCTCAGTTCAGTGATCCTCATGAAGTATGCATTAATTGACTCTCCTTTGTTTATTTGGGCATTGTTGATTTGGCTCTTTAATGCAAGAGTCATATTGGTGTTGTTGATCTCATAGGTACTCTCAAGAGATTTGAACATATGATATGCAGTTTCATGTTTTGCTAAGATAGGCACTATATGATCCCTAACTGCATCTATTAGGATTTTCATGGCTCTTTGATTGTTTTCAATCCATTGAGTTTTCTCAAGTTCAGCCTTTGGTTCCCGTTTGTTTTCTTTCACAAGTGAGTCTAGTTTATTCTCTTTAAGGATCATCATGATTCTAAATTTCCATGATGTGAAATTGTTTGCTCCTGCAAGACGATCTTCAAATCTGATCACACTTGACATTATGAAGAATGTGATGTGAATTCAATTTTGGAAAATATGAATTTTCTAGAGCAGACTGATTCTAGATTTGATTTGGATTCACACAACTTGGCTTTGATACCATGTAAATGTAATCAAATCTTACTCAGATAGGATCCTAAAATATATAAGCTTCCACAATATAAGCTTCACTATGATTATCATTCATTAAGAATGTCTTGTGCCCAAGGAACTTATTTATTGTTTACAAAGAATAGTCTTTAGGGATTCAAGAATAAATATAAAATATCCCAAAAAAAATTGTTTTAAAGAAAACTATCCTTGAGTTGCAAAAAAAGAAGAAAGTACAAAACTTTAAAGAAAACGTAATCTTAAACAACTAATAAAATACAAACAGCCCATAATACACTCTCATCTGCTGCTGCCTTCTGGGAAAAGAACTGGAAATAGCTGCTGCTAAAGAAACCAAGTTGTACATGGGTGACCTCTGGGAGTTTGAAACAATTTCTGCACTGAAGTGGGAAAAGTTCCGGATCTTCTAGCGTAAGTTAAAACCCTAAACCTCTCACAATCACCTTGGTGTCTTGAATCAGAAAGGTCTTCATTTTGCTGACAATTCCATCAATTTGATCTGAGTGAGCAACTATATTTTTGAGTGTCAATGCCTCTAGAAGCATCATCTTGTAATGAAAACAAATGAGAACTTGTGTAAGGTGAGTCTGAATTTTCTGTGGCTGCAACTCAATGTCTGAAAGATGGACTATTCTTTGATGCCCTAGAGTTTTGGTATGTAGATTATGTTCAACCAGCCTTTGGCAAATGAAAGACAACCATTTGGAAGTTAGGAAAATCAATTCAGGATTGTACTACAGCTCAGAAAAGACAATAAGGAAAGAGAAGTTGTGTAATGTCCCCAATTTTCGACTTGCCATCTCAGAATCTAATTTAATTATTTGATATTGCCTTGCAAAATGTACATTTAAAAAGTTGATATTAAATAATTAGATTAAAGTGATGTTATATGGTGACGCTAAGGAATTATTTAAAAGGTATTTTATAAAGTCACTTTATAATAAAGAGTTTAATATGATTTGAGTGGGAAATTTCAAATGGGGTTTCAAAAAGTGATAAAAAGTGGAAGTGAGCTCATTTGTGGACTAGGCATGTTTATTTTTCTTTTAGGTATTTTGGAGGAGCTCTTCGGAGTCTAAACCCTAGGTTGGAATTCCTACGGGTGAAGCAGTTTCAGTAGTGAAACTATTTGCCCTAGCTGGATATAGGTGGAATCATCACAAGTTTCACATTTGCGCTTCAAAGATCAAAGGCATGATTTGGAAATTTGTAAAGTCATCTTCGAAGACAAATTTCAGAGATAGAAATCGGGATATTTTCAGAGACAACACTTGGTTTATTTACAAAAGGAGTTTCAGGTAAAAATTATTTAATATCTGATATTATTAATCGATTGAGCTGGCAATAATATTATTTTGATGGAACTATTATTACTCCTGGAGTTGTGGTTCATGTTCTCATTATTGACTTCCTCTATGAGTCTATGAGGAATTGATACATATATATTATGGGGAGCAGCGTGGATTATCCAGCTGTGTGAAGTGGGAAGTCTTCGGGCTATTCAACAGAAGTGGGAGTTTTAATCTTTGTTTCAGCAATTAACAATAGCAAGTATTCATGATATTATCGAAGGTATTTGGAACCTCAAGGACCCTGTACAATTCCCTTGTAATAGCTGTAGCATTTCAAGGAGTCAAAAGGGAGTCAATAAGAGCTGGTACAGCCATAAGGGTTTTAAAAAAAATCAGTGACAGCAGCCTAAGTGTCAATTGGAAGGTGACGTGGGAAGGAGGGGGTAAGAGTTGATCTCCAAAAAGTCATTGCAGATTAACAAACTAGAGCTTGCTTAAAATTTGGCTGTGGGAATTAAGGGTGGCTTAATTTCATCCAAAAGAATACAAAAATCTGCATGTGGGACCCACTTGGAAGATTGTTTGAAGATTTCTTTGTGTTTTTTTACCTTCATTCTACTTTCCTTTGGAGGCTCATACTATGGAAGTAAAAAATAAACTATTCAACTATAAGGATGATTTATTAAATCAGAAATAATTTCTGACTTTGGTTTATTTGTGCCCATCAACATTTCAGGTCAGAAAATTATTTTATTTATATATATTTATGTATTTTCTGACTTTTATATCTGCATATGCTTCAGCTGTTTTGCATGCTCATTATGATTAGAAATACAATGCTAATGATATCAACATTCAGATTTGTGGTAATTAATTCTTGTGATTAACAAATATGGAACATGTTAAAACAACATATAATACAAAAAAATTAGAAATATTCATGTATGGGATATTACAGTGGTATTAGAGCTAAAGTTCTTGCTAGCCTTTGGGAAATTTAGGAAATTGTCTTTTAGTTTGAAGCATGGCAACAAAAGATAGAAAACAATTGGCAAGATCACTCTACAAAGCCGGTAGTAAGCTCAATATGTATTCTCAACCAAGGGATGAAGCTTTGAACACACTTAAAAGGGTGGGAGAATGTTTGATCCTTGTTGAGCAACCACTTTCAAAAATTTTGCAAATAGCTCTTGTTCTTACAGTGACTTCTTTGGGTCAACATATGTGGTTGAGACACACAAATGATGAGATCAGACTGATGATTAATTTTTGTTTAAGTGAGATCATGAGAATTTTAGCACCTCAAGATCCTTATAGTGATGATACAATGAAAGAGGTAAGTCAATTAATGGTGGACAGTTTCCAAGATCTTGGTGATACCAAAAGTCCTCACTTTTCTAAAAGGGTTGCAATACTTAAAACACTTGCAAATATCAGATTTAGTAACCTTTATTCTAGGTTTGGAATTGCATGATTTGATCCATAGCATGCTTCACCATTTCCTTGTTACAATCAGGGAAGAATGTCATGTCCTGGAGTTTTCAACATTAAAGCCATAATATTTTTAATTCTTGACTTCATTATAGTTGTTAAAGACAAATATCATAATTAGATTAAAATATTTTTTACTTGACTTCATTTTAATAATGATTGTCAAAAGACAACATCATAATTAGATTAAAATATCTATAAATATAGTAATAAATAATAAATCAGGAAAAATATATAAATAGCCTAAAGAAATCAATTACATTTTCACTTGGAGTCTTCTTGCAATAATAGTCAATATATCATTCTTCTAAATAAATATTTGAGAAACAAAGTTACTTAGCAATAATGTTCGATTCTTGGGGTTCACCCCACAGTGCAACGGTAGTTGCAACACCGTGTCGATACGGTGGTTTGGTGTTCGAGTCTCACTGTGATGCATTGCGAAGGTTTGGAAGGCTGTGGGTGAGAAGGCAGGCCAAGGATCAGCTAGTGGGACCGAAGGATATTGGAGATGACCGTCCGGCAGCGAAGGTGGAGTAGGCATGATAGTGCCAACGGTCAAAGGCAATGCTGGAGGCATGCGTTGGCTGGGGAGGCATGGAGAGGCCAGTGATTGAGGGAAGAGTCGGGAGTTTAGGGGAGGACGAGGAAGAGACAAAGTATGGAGTACGAGGTGGCAGGAGGGGAAGCAGCGAAAAACGGAGGAAGGAAGGAGGACGAAAGAGGGAGGAGGAAGGAGGGGCGACGGAGTAAGGGAGGCCCGAGGAGAAGGGGAGGAGGAGGAAGGAGGAGTGACGGTGAAAAGGAGGCCCAAGGAGATGGGAGGAAGGAGGGGTGATGGAGAATGAGAGGCTTGAGGAAGAAGCAAAGAGATGGAGGAAAAGAGGCCCGACGAGGAAGGAAGCAAGGATGGAGGGGTGAAGGAGGAAGGGAGACTCGGGGAGGAAAACAAAGTAGAGGTGGGAGATAGGAAGAATGAAGGAGACAACTGTAGGAGGCAAATCAAGGAGGTGTTAATACCTTGGCATGTACTCGGGAATGGGGTCTCCCATTGTGACCCCATTGGTTCAAAGCTCCAGTCAAAAGTGATTATCGATTAAAAAATAAAATAATAATGTTCTATTCTTTTAAATAAATACTTGTGGAATAAAGTTCACAATTCATTTAAGCAATAATATTCGATTCTACCAACAAACAATTGTAAAATAAATAAATTTTAGACATTTGCTAAAGGAAGGCATTTTGGAACGAACTAAATGAGACAAGTCGCAACTCTCATCCAAAGGGCACACAACTCCTAGCATAGGTATAAGGGAGAATGAGCAGTGAACGATGGAGAGGGGGAAAACAAAGAAAAGAAAAACGTAGAAAGGAGGAATCAGGAAACCGCGTTTTGATCACGCACCTACCATTGATAGAAGGGCATAGGGTGAACACTGATAAAAACGCCCATTCAATCCGTCAAAAGAAAGGGCACCTTTGATAGCTAGCGACCAAGAATAATATCAGAGAAGGCAAGGAATGCGGGCTACAGGAAACTGTGGAAAGTTGTCCAGAAGTCCAGCGGTTGTAAAAAGCCATCGATCAAGGAAATCTCTGGAGGTGGAAACTCGCCCAATTGTAGGTAAGTCACCTTGACAAAGAAACAAATAATCTGAGCTATATTAGAGAATACTATGAAACTGTCCAATATGTATGAAAGTCCAGAATATATTAATTATGGAAACCTCCTTTATCAATTGAGATTAATATACAAATTTTGGATGCTATTCTTAGACACAATAATATTGCTTGCAGCAATTATTGTGTCTCAACAAACGATTATAGTTTTTATCTTGGAAGATAGACCTCGACCGAAAACTCTATCGTAACACTTGATGAGGATAGGGAGTGAGTGGAAGGGAAAGGCGGGTAAATCCACCCAATGTTGGACGAAGCCCAAGACGGGTAACTAATCCTTGAGGGTGTCCAACTCGAGATGGTGCACACACCCTTGGCACAATAAACCTACCATCCCACAAGGTTAGGGGGAGGAATAGGGCGGAGGTCTATTCCGTTCGGAAGTGAGCAATCTTTCATGTTCAAAATAGTAATACCCTAGTTGACAACATAGTCATTTGTCTCCTTCTTAAATTATGTAAATTGAAAGAACTAAACATTGAATTTTGGGTTTTACATGAAATAGGATTTAAACCAATTTTCTTGAGTTAAATTTTGTTTGTATAAAATTCATTATAGGTCTTAATATGGTTCTTATGCTTTTTCTAGGATTATTAAACTAGGGGACATTACAAAGAACAAGATGAGGATGTTATTGCAGCCATGCAAACTATTATGGTTGTCTATTAATGAGGATGATGCTATCACCCAACCCCTTTTATCTATGCTATTAGTTGTTTTGCAGCAAGAACAGGTTACTACTTTAGTTGCTTATGAGTTGGTCAATAGTATGTACAAACAATGTGAGGGAAAGTTGAAACCTTGCTTGTTTAATGAAGAGCAAGTAGAAGAAGAGGGGTTCATATTAGAAGTGGTTGATGGCAAGAATTCCTTACCTCATGATGGATGTTTGATAGAACCCCAGGATGACTCCTTAGAAGTGCATGCATCTATTCACGTTGATGATGTGTGCAATGAGATTGATAAAACAGCCACCTTTAATACCCAATTAGAGCTATCCTGTGAGGCTGATAACACTAATGCATATGATGGACATGTTGATAGCATATATGATGATGTTCTCCGATCAACTAATGATGATGATTCTACATCTTATCCTAGTGATGATGCTTATGATGATCCAGGTGTGTTAACACCTAATCATGATGAAGAATTGATGCTGGATAAATTTCCTTTTAATGCCATTCTAACTTCTCAAGAGTTATGCATGGAGGATGACAAAGAGGAAGTTGATTCTGGGAAGCATGGTTGTGAATATAAATACGAAAATTTGTATAAAAATGGCATGCCCCATGGGTCCCATCCTTTGGCAAGGCAATTGAATGTCAATGAAGGCATGATTAGTGCAGCCCTATCCCATTTTGATAATACTCATAAGTTAATGGCAGATTATTGTTGGAGGGCTCTAGGGACACACAAGAACTTTGAAAAAGAACTACCTCTTGCAGACTTACAGGTACTCAAAGAAGCCTTGGGGGTAATGAAATCAAATTACCTACACGTACTTTTAGATAGAGATCATCTTCTCATGCTTGATGAGATATATTTTGATGCACTAAGAGGGAAAGAAGAGGAAGTTGATAAGTTTACCTAAGAGCTTAAAGTTACCATGGATTCTTTGGAGAGCACTCAAATGGCCCTTCAAGAATCAGAAATTCAGGTTGATGAGCTTTGTTTGGAGTTGGGAAAGGCTCATTCTTCATCATCCACAGCAGAAACTCATTCATCTATGGCATCCATAATGCATGAGGATGATAGCGGTTCTCATGATTTGAAGGAAGAGCTTCTTATGATGGTCAACACGAGCACTCAGATTTGCATGGGCATGAGGAGAGGTATGATTCAGAAATTTCTGTTTGCACATATAGTTTGCATCATGGGGATCATGAGTCACCTCTTTTGGACAGCCCATTGAAGGCTCAAGTCATAGTTATAGATGAGATAGCTGAGCATACACCTTGCGGACCAGCCAACTATGTAGTGCATGCATCTATTGATTGTGGGAATGGTTTTATTGAAGATGTGAAAACAATAATCTTGGTTATAGGCTCAGATGACACTAGTGGAATGAATGCAAAGGATAAGATTAAAAAGGAGCAGAATGATACAATGGGTTTCAATGAAACAAAACCATTTAGTGCATCTGCAAGTGAAATGTGCACAAGTCTCTATGTTGGCGATATATAGATTGTTATTGATAAGCCTAGTGAGGAGGAGACAAATTATTTTGAGGAGAGTATGTTAGTTCATAACGCTGTGCCATCATTTTTACTCGAGTATTGCAAAGCATCAACTAGTGAAAAAACTGATTTCTATGATGATATGTTTCCTACTCAAGGAAGCAAATCAAAAACTTCATTTTATGAAGTTGATTCTAATCATGGGCCTAGTGAGTCACCTGAATTGAAAGAATAGCTGAAAGTCGCTGAAGATAAGGTTGTTCAAACCTTAATTCACTTTGATAGCACACACAAGTTTGTTGAATACCTTCTTTGGACAAATCAACTTGAAGAAAGGCAGAAATGGTTAATGGTTGGAGCTGCTACATCAAGTCTGCAAACTATCAAATATGCTCTAGAGGTAATGAAATTAGAATACATGCATTTGCTTGCAGATAGAGATCTTGCCATCAAGTTTGTAGAGAAGACTTGGGATAGGCATCATGAGTGCTATTCAGTTGGGTTTGGCACACAGATTTTGCATGATGAAACATCTTCCATTAATAATGCAAAACTGGCTCATCATGATTTGAGTTGTGAGACACCTCTTGGTTCATGTAATGGGAATGGTGAGAGATGGAATCCAAGTGATTATTCAGGTATTCCTTTAGCAAAATCCGATGAATTTCACCTTGATTGCATTGTGAGGTATTGAGGAAGGGTACTCCCCTTACAATCTAAAACTCACAAAAACAACAAACAATTGCACAAACCACAATGCAAGAAGGAAGCAAATATTTTCTATTATCACTGAAATGAAAATTAAATTACAACATTACAACTGACATCACATGGGCTTTCTGATTACATAAATCTACAAATCGGAGTCACCATCTAACTTGCTCTACCCTCTCCTCTGTAACTCGCATTTTCATCCATTATCTAGAATGCGTAACCACCCTGGAATCTTCTAGAAAGTGTAACCCCCACAAGAAGATATTTCAAAGTTTTATTAAATTTGGTGGTACAACTTCGTGGGGTCTTAAATTTTGATCTGACTTTTGGATTTTCAATTATAATATATTTTTAGAAAGCTCTCGAGAAGGTGCTAAAGGTAGACTAGTTTGGTTTTGTAACAATTTTCGGGCCCATCTGAAGCCTCTAAGTGCCTCAAATTTGACTTCAAATATTTTAATAGGATTTTTAGAAATTGAAATTTTAATATCTCACAATTGACAAATGATATTGAAGTGATTTCTTCACCATTGGCTTCAATTCACCATTCTGGAGGTCTGTGTAAGATTTTGTATCCAACTGTGCATAAATGCAAACTTACTAAAAAATAGTAACCTTGCCAAATTTAGCCCTTATTGTAAAGAAACAACTTTTTTTTTTTGGGTGATGCAAGATTGCTCTTACACCTTGGATGCTCTTGCATCAGACACTCGGGGTATTTGAAAAGTGACTCAGTCACTTCTCAGGAGATAGAGGGAAACCAAGATGGTTAACCTTAGTCTTAGATAACCATGATGAATCTTCATCTGCTCTTCCTCTCCATTTCACCAGGTTCTCAACATACTACCTGTTTCTTGTGCGTCGACCCACACGGCTATCCAAAATTTCTTCTATCTCTTTCTTTTCTGAAGTAGGTGCTGGAATGTTTCACTATGCCTCTGTCAATTCATTCTCCTCATCTCCTCCATAATATTTTGTCATATCAACAATGTTAAACACAGGTGAAACATGAATCTCACTCGACAACTCTACCTCATAAGCATTTCCTAAATCATGCTTCTCCAGGATCTTGCATGGTCCAAACTTCTTCATCTTTAACTTGTTGTATGTACCAACTGGAAACCTCTCCTTTCGCAAATGAACCATGACTTCATCTTCTACCTGGAACTCCTTAAACCTCCTTTTTTGATCTACCTTAGCCTTATACTGAGAGTTCATCTTATTGATATGTTTCTTCACCTCTTGATGCAATTTCTTCTGGTGCTTAGCAAAATCTTCAGCCATGACACTACTCTTCTCTCCCGTATACATCAATCTCAGTTCAAAAGTAGTTCTTGGACTACTCCCATACATAATTTGGAATGGTGATTTACTAGTGCTCCTGTTGACAAAATTGTTATAAGCAAATTCTGCTTGTGGTAAAATCAAATCCCATCCCTTGGGTTTGTCTCCTACTAAGCATCTTAGCAGGTTACCCAAACTCCTATTCACCACCTCTATTTGTCTATCAGTCTATAGATGGTGTGCATAACTAAACTTCAAATCAGTCTTCAACTTCTTCCACAATGTCCTCCAAAATTACCTAACTTGCTATCTTTATTTGAAACTATGCTCTTAGGTAGACCATGTAGTCTTACCACCTCTCTAAAAAATAACTCTGCAACATGAATGTCACTGGTCTTATGACACGGAATGAAGTGTGCTATCTTCTAAAATCTATTCACCACCACAAATATAGAATCATACCCTCTCTATGTCCTCGACAAACCAAGAACAAAATCCATACTAATGCCCTCCCATGGCCTCTTAGGTATAGGTAATGGCTGATACAACCTAGTATTTTGACTTGTTCCTTTCACCATCTGATATACTTTACAACTCTACACGAACTTCTTCACATCCTGTTGCATCTGTGGCCAATAGTAACGCTCACCAATAATAGCAATGGTCTTATCTCGACCAAAGTGTAGCTAATCCTCCAATGTGTTTCTCCTTGATCAGGTTCTCTCTCATGTAACTCCTTGGAATGCACAACTGATTCCCTCAAAACAACATACCATCTTCGATTGTAAAATCCAACCATCTCGTCCTATCCAAAGTGATAGGCTCCATGCAATCTCTCCAAGCCTCTGTCAAATCAGGATCCTCAAGATACAAGCTCTTAAGTTTATTGAACCCAACAACTTCAATTTGCATTTTCGTTAACAAATTTTGCCTCCTACTTAAGGTATCTACAACTCTATTAGATATTCCACTCTTATGCTTCAAAACAAATGTATAACTTTGCAAAAATTCAACCCATTTCAAATGTCTTTGATTTAAATTCCCTTGACTATTTAAATATTGTAAAGCTCGATGTCAGTAAATAAAACAAACACTTTTGGGAACAAATAGTGTCTCCATTTTTTCAAAGCTTGAACTATATCATAAAACTCCTGGTCATAAAAAAAATATTTCTTTGCATCATTCAAATTTTCACTAAAATAAGCAATGGGTCTACCTTCTTGCCTCAAGACAACTCCAATGGCATTGCCACTAGCATCACAATCTACTTGAAATACCTTGTTGAAATCTGGAAGTGCCAAAACAAGTTGCTCTATAACTTTCTTCTTCAACATTCAAAACTTTTTTTTGCTCCTGTAGTCCACTTAAACTCTTTTCCGTCCCCTCTCATTTTTTCAGTTAGAGGTGCACAAATTTACTGAAACCATTGATAAAGTTTCTATAAAAACTTGCCAAACCATGAAAAGATCTCACCTCCGTAGCACTCCTTGGTGTAGGACATTCAACAATAGCTTTCACCTTCTCTAGATCCGTCTTAAAACCGTGTACTGAGATGACAAATCCCAGGTACACCAACTTTCTCTTCACAAAACTGCACTTCTTCAAATTGATCAACTTCTCCTCTCTTAGCTTTTTAAAAACTTTTCTGATATGCATCAAATGCTCCTCCAATGTCTTGCTATGTTTGCCTCTGCTATGTTTTTATCTCTATTTATTTACTTGAATTCATACTCTATGTCTATCTAAAGTGTTCACAATTGAATTTATTCCCTTTTAGCTTTTATAATTTTAGTTACATTAATATATGCAAAACTTTGAATCATGTCTATTACTCTTTCAAACTTCTGTAGAAACTGGTCTAACTAAGATTCTATTATGTTGAATCATGTTTGAAATGTTGTAAAAGCTTGGTGCATCGCCTTAGTCTAGTTTATTTCATGTTTTCTCTCTCTCCCTTTTCCTTGAAACAAAACGAAGAGCCAGCTCTAGAATCCCGAAAGTCGTTCTACAAAGCGCATTCTAGTCCCCCATTTGCAGAACTTCCCATGGGCTATTTCTCATAAGTGCAAGCTTTAGAGATCAACACTAACAAAGGAGTAGAATTCACCTCAAATGAGTTTGAAGAATTTTGTGAATGACATAGAATAAGAAGACAAAATTCAGCTGCAAGAACTCCACAACAAAATGCAGTTGTTGAGAGGAAAAATAGGATAGTCCAAGGAATGCTAAGAGCAATGTTGAATGAGTAAGTTTATTGACACCTTCTAAAAAGGAGTGGTGCATACAACTATCCATTTTTTAAACCGAGCACAAATCAAGGTGAACAATAGTAAAAAACCATATGAACTTTGGAAGGGAAGGTCTACATTAGTGAAATACTTCAAAGCGTTCAGAAGCAAATGTTACATTCGGCGATATGACGGAGACTTGGGAAATTTTGACTCTAGGTGTGATGAAGGTATCTTTCTTGGATATTCTATGAGAAGCAAATCCTATAGATGCTATAACAAAAGACTGCAAAAAATTGTTAAAATTGCAAATGTGAGAGTTGATGAAGAAAGGCATCAAAAGGAAAGAGTACAAGAAGTTGATCATCAAGAAGATAGTGTCAAAGAAGAAGAAGTAGACGAAGAAGTTGAAATGGAGAAAGTGAACAAGGAAATTAAAAAACTCCATCAAGAGCACAACCAAGACTCCATCTTAATTCATTTCAAAAGAATCATCCAAAAAATTTAATTATTGGTGACAAAGATACAAAAATTCAAACGAGGAGAGTAGCCAATACATCTGAGCATTCAAACTTGTGCTTGTTCTCTAAAATAGAACTGAAGAATTTTCTAGAAGCAAGTGACGACAAGCATTGGATAAAGGCTATGGAAGAAGAGTTGGATCAAATCGAGAAGAATGAAACTTGGGGACTTGTCTCAAGACCTAAGGATAAAAATGTGATTGGCACTAAGTGGGTTTTTAGGAACAAGTTGAATGAGGATGGCCAAGTTGTGAGGAACAAGGCAAGATTAGTATGCAAGGGATATGCTCAAGTCAAAGGAATTGATTTTGAAGAAAATTTTGCCCATATTGATCATATGGAGGCTATAAAGATGTTTTTAGCATTCACTTGTTTGAAGAATTTCAAAGTCTATCAAATGGATGTCAATTCAGCTTTTCTTAATGGAAACTTGGAGAAAGAAGTGTATATTGAACAGCTAGAAGGGTTTCTCCTATTAGAGAATGAGGACTATGTATTTAGGCTAAAGAAAGCACTCTATGGGCTGAAACAAGCTCCCTAGGGCTTGGTACTCAAGATTGGACAAGTATCTACAACAACACGGTTTCAAAAAGGGTTTTGTTGACAACAATCTATATATTAAAACTGAAGGTGATCATCAGTTGATTGTTGTAGTTTATGTGGATATTATTTTTGAATGTAGCAATGATAAGATGTGTCAGGAGTTTGCAATGAACATGCGAAAGGAGTTCGAAATGTCTATGCTTGGCGAGTTGTCTTTCTTTCTCAAATTGCAAATTTCCTAATCGGATAAGGGGATATTCATTTCACAAACCAAGTATATTAAGGAAATGTTGAATAAATTTAAGATGGACTGCAATCCAGTGAGCACCCCCATGGTTATAGGATGAAAATTGAGTAAGGATGATGAATCTCTTGAAGCATACCAAACTCTATACAGGTCCATGATTGGAATCTTATTGTATGTGACAACTACAAGACCCGATATTATGTAAGCAGTTGGTTTGGCGGCACGCTTTCAAGCAGCACCAAAGGGAACTCATGTGCGAGCAGTAAAGAGAATATGCAATTATTTAAAGGGCTCTATGGATTTTGGGTTGTGGTACCCAAGAGGTGAAGATTTCACCCTCACAACATATGAAATATTCCGAGCCAAATTTTTTCAATTTCCAATTACAATGAGCAAAGCAACACACATCCGTTAGGGTTAGCACTTAAACCAAACGATGCGGAATTCAACTCTAACCAAGAATGCGCCGGATGACGACGAGCATATGGTCAGAGGATCTCAAAGCAATGCTGAATAAAGAACTCTAACCAAGAATGCGCCGGATGACGACGAGCATATGGTTAGAGGATCCCTATCTTCTATTATGCTGAAAGTAAACTCAACATCCAGAATGTGCTTTCAAACCCGGAGTGGGAATGGAGCTACCATAGGGCGGAGATGTAAGATATTACAATGCAAATCAAAGTAAATAGGCGGCAAGCCAGCCTCTTCCACTAATAGTGGGAAATATATTAAAGAGCTTACAAATGTGAATATTGGCTGGTTAGTACTACTAACAGCCTTACAATGTAATATATCTTCTGCAAGCACGATGGATTATAGTGATAATCAAACTGCTGAAATGTAGAGCTACTCTAGAATGATTAATATGACTAAGACAGACAATCCCAGCCCTATTAATAATTTTACTAAGTCTGATATGACAGACCTGCAGTTAAAAATGGTGAAACCAGCAACTCCAGAACTCACTTAAATACTCATATCTCTCTCAATACTCACTCATTTAACTTGAAATCAGTTGCAAAACATTCTAATGATGATGACAATGAAGATGGATCACAAAAACTTCTCACAAAGACCCCTATTTATTTTGCACGACTTCCAAGCACTTACAAAGTGAAATTGCCTGCAAGCAAGGGCGATTTACTTTAGATAATTCATAGACTTCAAATAAAATTCTGGAAACTTGCACATATGGTCGCCCTACATAGGAAAATAGATTGGAACAGTACCCAGAACAATATTATTTCTGTTTCTTGAGTTGTGAGTAAAAACAACCTACAGCCATACAAACCAGCAACTCTAAAATTGACAGAAAATACAATAACTCAACTACAGAGTGTGGGAAGAACCAACTACAATGAAAGGAAACCAACTACAACTAAACCTCTCAACTAGTTGCTGTCTTTCAAGCAAGAAGAAGAGCCAAGCTAGGAGGCTTTCATTCCTCGAAGCAGTCCCAAAGCCATTCCGGCAGCATAACAATGTCATAAACATAAGATAATCCAAAAGAAGAGAAGGAACCTCCTTTATAGAATGAAGAGAAGACTCCGGAGGCTTCTAGAAAGTGCGCCCTAATCCCAAGCTGCTTTTAGGTTTAATCTTTGACCAAAACCCTTTCTTCAAAATGGCGTACCTTCCTTGAGAGATATAAATCACTTCTTTTTTTTTTTTTATAAAATATAAACTCCTTCAAATAGGCGTCCATTTTCCCTTGAGCAATTATAAACTTTAGAAATATAAAAATATTTCCTTCATGAGAAGATACCCCTCAAAGTCCCCTTCTTTAAAACAACTGTTAAGTTATATCACTAGGCCAAGGGGTATTTTTTATAATAAAACATTTTGACTTAAAATAACTTATTTCTCCAAAATGAACCCGTTAAGCCAAAAATGAGAATTACCCAATGAACTGCCAGACGAGGAAAGTTGACTGAGCTGACGCTGACTGGACCACTGCTAAAAATAGAATTTACTAAAAATAGTAAATTCCTGAAGGTGCTTAGAATGCCAAGAAAAACATACCACTGCGACGCTCTCTGAA
Organism: Sequoiadendron giganteum; assembly: GCA_007115665.2. Classification (NCBI taxonomy): domain Eukaryota; kingdom Viridiplantae; phylum Streptophyta; class Pinopsida; order Cupressales; family Cupressaceae; genus Sequoiadendron; species Sequoiadendron giganteum. Next base: position 151,192,873 of record CM021103.1, on the reverse strand, counting down.
AACCCAGAAGGAAACCAGAATCCAGACACCCAAACTCCAACAAGCAGAACCCTGAATCCTCAAGAGAACCCACCAAACAGTCGGAAACCCTAATTCTACCTCTGACTAGCTGACAGCACCCCGGGAATAGGCCATCGATCACTGAGAAGTGCAGTGCTAAAAATGGGGACATTACAGCATACACGGATGAGGATTGGGTTGGTAGTATTGATGATAGAAAATGCAAAAGTGGAGGTGCATTTTTTGTTGGCCACAATTTTGTATCATGGTTAAGTAAGAAAAAGGAGTAGAGATATTTGTACACAGTAGAAGCGGAATATATTGTAGCAGCTTCCTGTTGCACCCAAGTCCTTTAGATGAAGCAAACCTTGAAGATCATCAAGGTTGAGTATGAGCACCCCATTTCCATATTTTGTGATAATATAAGTGCAATTAACATATCAAAGAACCCCGTCATGCACTCTAGAATGAAGCACATTCCAATCAAATATGTTTTCCTAAGGGAGCAAGTGGTTGATTAGCAGGTGAAGTTGGAATACGTTGGTACAAAGGAACGGATTCCAGATTAAGTGTAAGCATACACTTTATTATGTTATTATTTGTAATGTCCCTTTTCTAGCACATATTGTGTGAGGTTTGTCATTAGCCTATTTTCTCATCGTCTCGTAGGCTAACCAAGACACAAAAGGGATCTTGGAGGATATTTGCCTAGGCATTTTCAGTCAAGTCATTCCAAGTTGTTTTGATGTAGTTTTGGCGCACTTACTATTTATAGTAAGTCACTTTGGGATGATTCAGATCTTCAGCGACATCATTGACTTCATGGTTGATGTTCAGATGGATGGCAATAATTCATAGTCATTTAATATTTATTTATTCAGGCGAGATATAAAGTTAAATTTAAAATATTTAAATTTGTTTAATAAATGACTATAGTGGGACTATAAAGTAATATATTATAAATATTAAATGTCCCCTTTCACTTAAAAGTACATGGTACACTTAAAAGAGGGATAAAATATTAAAGTGTTTATTTATCCCACATTGACAAGACAAGTGAGTAAGCTCTTATGAAGAAGTTATAAAATGGATTGGAGAGCTCACTTTCAGCGTGCTTGGATGAAATGAAATTTATGCTATTGGATTTATCAAGAGTCTGATTATTGGGCATTGGAGGACGAAATCCCTCTTTGTCAACATTCTTCTCGCTGTTGCAAGATACAGTCAGGAGGATTTATGGTGTTTTCATTCAGGAAACACATTGGGCTTATTAGTTCTTCAAAGGGTAGTTTGGGAGAAGATATTAGGAGCAGATTTGAAGGCGATAGAGAAGATTTCTGAGTTGTTACAGTGCTGCTACAGTGCCGTGAACAGTGTGTGAACAGTGCTGCTACAGTGCTGTAAACAGTGCATGAACAATGCTGCTACAGTGCTGTGAACAGTGTGGCGAACAGTGCATGAACAGTGTTTGAGCAGATTTCAGACTTGTGGAGTTCATATTTGAATTCGTTTCATTATCATATAGTCTTTCACATGAGTTTGGAGAGTCATTACGAGTTTGAAGACATTCCCAGGTCTGTATGTTTGGAGTTGGAATTAAATAAGTGTTATCAGCATTAATCTCCTTGCTATTAGTATTTCTTATGTATGATTTTCTATATTGAATAAAAGCTGAAAGCCACTCAATAAATATCAATTTATTCAATTTATTTTATTGCAAATTAAGAACCAATTTAGGAAACCAGTAGTCAGCTTGCAAGCCAACTGTTTGACAAAATTACACTGAATGAAAAAGCACAAAAATCAGTCAAGAACAGGGGGTGTTATTACAGTGGTATCAGAGCCGAAGTTCCTGCCAGCCTGTTGGGAAAATAAAAAATAAAAAAAATTCAGATCTACACATGGGGTCAAAGGAGAGACATTGGTTGGTGGAAGTTCTGCAAGAAGAGGCAAGTAGAAAGCTCAATACTCATCAATCAAAAGATGTAGTCTTCAGCACTTTGAGTGAAATAGATGGATGCTTGAGCATAATGGCGCAGTCACCTTCAAATTTGTTACGACTAGCTCTTGTCCTTGTTATGACTTCCTTAAGGCAACACAGTTTGATGAGGCATTCGGATAATGGGATTAGATTGATGGTTACTTCATGCTTAAGTGAGATTATGAGGATTTTGGCACCTCAAGTTCCTTATGACGAGGATACAATGAAGGAGGTTTTGTATTTAATTGTGGATAGTTTTCAAGGTCTTGATGACATCAACAATATTTATTACTCACAAAGGGCTGCTATACTAAATTTTTTTGCAAAAATCAGATTGGGTAACTTTTTGATAGAATTGGGATTGCATGACCTGATCTACAATATGTTTCATCATTTCTTGGTCACTGTCAACAACAAACATGACAAGGAGATTATCACAGCTTTGGAGACTATTATGATCAAGTGTATAAATGGAAGTGATGTTTTACCCCAACCTATCTTATCTATGATATTGGCTGTTTGCAAACAAGAATGGGTTCCTTCTACTGCTGCGTGTGGGTTGGTCAATAATGTGTTCAAACAATGTGAGGGAAAATTGAAACTTCTCTTGAATAAAGAAGTGCAGGTGGAAAGGAGAGAGTCAATTTAGGAGTTAAAGAGAATGGCTTGCCTCATGATAAAGACTTGACTGACTTCCAGGATGTTTCCATAGATGTACATACATCTATACATACTGAAAATGAATGCAATGAAATTGTCAAAACAACAACTTTGAATACACATGTCCAGCTATCTAACGAAGTTGATATGACTATGGGAATAGTAGGATACGATAATGTTGATTCTTCCTTTCATTTCAATGGCACAATGTCCTGTAAAGAAAAAAAATCACATGTTGCTACAAGTATGGGTTGCACAAGCCTCTATGTTGAAGAATTAGCGATCATTATTGATAATCACGATGAAGAGATGAATTCCCTTGATGATATTGTGTTTGATCATAATGCTGTCACATTTTTCTCACTTGAAGATTGCATGGTTTCAACTAGTGAATCAACTGATGTAGATGGTGAGATTGTTCCTAGTCCTATAGATGGAGGCAAATCAGAAAATTTAATAAGTGGCAGCCTAAGGCCCCTAGAGGAATACAAACAAAGGCCTCTAGCATTGCAGCCAAGTTGTCTTGAAGACATGGGAATAGTTGAAGCTAAAGATGGTACTTGTGAGTTGGGGAGTAATCTATTCATAGGGAGAACCAATCATGAGGAGTATGGTGAGCATTTTTTAACTGAACAAAGCAATCAGCCATTTAGTACTTGGGATCCGGGTGTGTTGGCAACCAAGTATGATGAAGACCCGACACGGGAAGAATTTGTTTTCAATCTTGATAATGCTTGGGTTTTAGAGCACAATGTTTGCATGGAGGATGGCATTGATGGTGTCATTAATAAAACTGATTTATCTTTGCATGGGGCTGACTTGGAGCGAAAGTTTAGAGACTTTGAAGATTTGGATCCACGGTATGATACTAAGAATGATAATGAGGATGCACAAGAGATTTGGGACAGCTATGGAGTCATTAATGACAAAATTGCACATGGTGAAAATAGCAAGGTAGGTATCCAAGAGAAGATTCAAAATCTGAGTTGGAGTATAGTATTCAGCCTGCTGTTGATCTCAGTTCACATTATGAGTTGATTGGTTACCCTCCCAGGAGACCATCGAATAGGACATATGCAAATAGGGAGTCAGATGAAGACTGTATTTGGAGTTTCATGACACTAGGAGGCATCATCATACCTACCTACATAAGGTTTGGAAAGTGTGGTCTTGAGTTTTGGAGTTGGCTAACAAGTGGATCATTTAATACCTTGTTTGTGTTGGTGAATATTCATGCATACCTTACATATGTAATCGGAGATGCAGCATCTTTGTTGGATGAATTGATTTATGGAGATGTCTACATTTCCTATTTTGAAAGGATTCCAAACATTTTTCTTGAGTTGACTAGAATTTTCAGAACAACAGCGAGGAAAGGAGGATTCAAGCTTGATACTTATGAAGCTTTGGAGGAAGAATGCCCTAAACACAATATCTACATGTTTTTTGATCAATCTTTTGGATTGAGTGATGTTATATATCATACTAATCCATCTTTAGGGTTACTTGTGAAAACAGCAATCACTCCTTGCACCCTAGTTGTTGATGATATTATGAAGGAGTTACATAAGATTACCAATAAGATCACCAACTTTCATGTTAAGTTTGATGTTTTTGTTTTTGATGGCACTTGGAATTATGATGTTTTTGTTTTCAATGACACATGGAGCTTTGATATGTACCTCTCTATATATGTTGGAGATCACTCTTGGTTGGGTATTTATGGATGGGATCTTCAACAGAATTCGATGGAACTTATTGGGAAGGGTAGGCATGATCTTTGGTGGTATATGGATGAAAATTTCAGACTTAAAGGAGCTGTTTATTTTCTTACTAGCCACTATGTGATTTCTGTGCTTCTTCTACCAGTGGATTGGAGAAAGATTCTAAGTAAGGGTTGGAGCATTGATCAAAAGGATACTTTTGGGAGTGTTCCTTGGCAAAGAATGGATCAGAATTTCAGTTTAAAGTTTGTGGTTTGGTTGCAAGTCGTCCAGTTCACTCCTTGGTTTGCTCCCATTCAGAGGAGTTGGCACTTTATTCTTGGTCAAGGAAGTGAAGATTATCAATTGAAGATTGCTTGGGAGTGTTTCTCAGCCACTAAGTTGTGTGGGTGCAACATAATGCTCATCTTACATGCTCATACTTGGCATTTCCAGGCATACTGCTATGGTCCTTGGTGTAGAGCTCTAAACTCATATTGCACTTCACTGATTTCAGTCTTGAACAATAGTGATTTTGATTTACTTCAGACCTTCCTAGGTCAGGGGGTGCATCATATGAAGGTTTGTGTTGTAAACTTGGATAGTCTACTTTTAGTGTTAGCTCAGCACTACAAGTTTCCACATGCTTTGGTTCATCATTCACTTCTTGACCGGCAGATGAGTTGGATGGCTTCTTCTGATCGGCAGTTGAGAGTTTTATGGTTGGGAATGCTTGGAAGAGCATACGAGCAGATGAATTTTGAGCTGATGCAAACTTTATGGCAATGGGTTGTAGGAGAACTTTCATGTACAACTCAGTTAAAATATGCTTCCACCTTGGTGAACGTTGGTCACTACAGACATTTCATGGTTTTGATATCCATATCTTCAGATGATGCTTCGTTGTTTGTAGTTGATTGGGTTGATTGGAGTGTTCAAGATCTTCCTTGGGACTCTTCAGGAGTAAGCACCAATGACATATTTTTAGTTGGTGACTACAGTGGTACTCCTTGGTTAGCTGATTTCAAACTTGGTTGCGTTGACATTTTCTATACCAGTCCCTTGGTGGCAATTGATCAATTTCAGTTTAGGGACAACTTGAGGGGATATGTTGGGATTTATGCTTTGTAGTTGAGTAGTGTTTCTTGTCTATTACCTTGGCTCGAGTTTGGCAGTGGGATTGTTGAGTTGGACTTCACCAAGATGCCTTGGCAATATATGCTTAATGGAATAGATTATAGTCTTTTCAGGCATTTCAGTTTGGACTATGATGATGGTTACTTTTTGGGATCACAAGAAAGGAGAGTGCAGATTTGGCATAGTGGATGTACAGTTATGATCAGAGTGGCGCAGCGTCAGCATGGTGGTTTTGCTTTGTGGTTAACATGGGACCCTGGGATATTATATGACTTCAATCTAGTCTTTTTGGTGTTGAGCAAGCATTGCTTGAGGACAAACAATTTTTGGGGAGGGCGGACTGTAATGTCCCTTTTCTAACACATATTGTATGAGGTTTGTCATTAGCCTATTTTCTCATCGTCTCGTAGGCTAACCAAGACACAAAAGGGATCTTGGAGGATATTTGCCTAGGCATTTTCAGTCACAAGTCATTCTGAGTTGTTTTGATGTAGTTTTGGCGCACTTACTATTTATAGTAAGTCACTTTGGGATGATTCAGATCTTCAGCGACATCATTGACTTCATGGTTGATGTTCAGATGGATGGCAATAATTCATAGTCATTTAATATTTATTTATTCAGGCGAGATATAAAGTTAAATTTAAAATATTTAAATTTGTTTAATAAATGACTATAGTGGGACTATAAAGTAATATGTTATAAATATTAAATGTCCCCTTTCACTTAAAAGTACATGGTACACTTAAAAGAGGGATAAAATATTAAAGTGTTTATTTATCCCACATTGACAAGACAAGTGAGTAAGCTCTTATGAAGAAGTTATAAAATGGATTGGAGAGCTCACTTTCAGCATGCTTGGATGAAATGAAATTTATGGTATTGGATTTATCAAGAGTCTGATTATTGGGCATTGGAGGACGAAATCCCTCTTTGTCAACATTCTTCTCGCTGTTGCAAGATACAGTCAGGAGGATTTATGGTGTTTTCATTCAGGAAACACATTGGGCTTATTAGTTCTTCAAAGGGTAGTTTGGGAGAAGATATTAGGAGCAGATTTGAAGGCGATAGAGAAGATTTCTGAGTTGTTACAGTGCTGCTACAGTGCTGTGAACAGTGCTGCTACAGTGCCGTGAACAGTGCTGCTACAATGCTATGAACAATGCGGTGAACAGTGCTACTACAGTGCATGAACAATGTTTGAGCAGATTTCAGACTTGTGGAGTTCATATTTGAATTCGTTTCATTATCATATAGTCTTGTTGACGTGTGTTTTATGACAACACCAACATAGAATAAAAATGTCCAACGGCCACTCTATTCTCTCTTGATCAAAGTGTTCCACATGCTAAGATTGCATGAAAGTTCATGCGTTCGACTCCAAGGTTCCTTTAATGCGAATAGATTCAGTTGGTTGATGTGAATATGTTGGGTATTCCAAGGGGACTTACGTAATTGTTCAACTTTATATGTTCAAGCAAGTGAAGGATTTTGACTATGATGCTCTGGTATTTGAATGGATCGGGAAATGCTGAATTTAAAGGAGGTAAGGATAGGAATTCTACAATCTACTTCTACGGTTGGAATGCAAGGATTAGCTTAGACAGTCTTCAAACCAAACATCGTTTCGTCTCCCCTTCGGACAACTCCGACAAAGCTAGTGCAATCTTCAAAGGATGGATGAGATGTTCAGATTGAGATTCACCATGCGCACCCCTTCACAACGAAGCAAGTGGGCACACTAAACACAATTGAAGTTAAGTGCTGAGATTCCAGTTGACCACGCAAGAGCAGACTTACCGTCAGCAAGTCCGCCAGTGGTATGGACACGGGAAGATATGCCCAAACTAATGTCACATTCCACAATTAACTCTACTTGCATGAAAACAAATCTACTTTACTTTACTCTATTTGAATTGGAAAGACGAAAAGATCTCGTCAACTGCCCACAACACAAAATGAAGTCACCAATCAATGAAATCTTTATATCATGAGAGTCTTACACAACAATCTTTTGCAAAAACTTTGAAAGGGAAAGTCTTTCTTTCCTTACCAACTAAGCTAACTCCTAGCTCTACTATAACTTCTATCAATCTCTATCTCTGTCTAGCTCTGATGTATCTCTAATTCTAACTCTAACTGTTTACAAATGAGGGGGGATGCCCCTTTTATAATGAGTCCAATTAGTGGACGGTTCATATCTGATTACAATAAAGGGCTCAGATTGAGCCACCTATGCCCTAATTAGGGTTTCTGCCCTAAAAGCCACCACCGAGAGGAGTGGGGCAATGAATGCGCCCTCCACTCCTCATCAATGCACCACACCCTGCCATCAATGCACGTCGTCTCCCTCTAGAAGGTCATCGTCCAGAAGGGCGTTTCCTTTCTCCTTCTCGCTGGCTGCAAATCTGATGAATCTGGCCAAGACTGCCTCAACTTCCTGATCGGAGATAGGAGGAATGTGATCCAACTGAAACTCTAAAACTGCAACTGTTTGCCCATGCCGAGCACATGATTTCTTCCAGCCAACAAGGGCGTCCTGGGTGTTCTGTATGATACTGGAGAATGTGGCTGTGTTCTCAAAATCGTCCTGTGTGAAGGTCTTCACTTCAGAGAAGAATGGCGTCAATCTATCTTTCAATCCATCTGCAGTTACCTCTTCAGCAGTCAACCTCTTGGCAAAGATTGCCTCCAACATGTTGAGAATTCCATCTAAGATGTTCGTGATGGCTTTTCTGACCCTGACAGAATCTGTCTGTGATGCATCATAGAATCCCCGGCCTGTGACTACTGAAGAATACCATCTGGCGAAGTCGTATCTATCTCCCTGCTGGATAACACCTCCCTCAACCAAAGTCTGTTGAGGTATGCTCATCAAAGCCCCTAAACGGAGAACAACTCTCGTCCAATAGATGCGAGCCTCAGCCCAAGCATGGTTAACTGCCTCCACTCTCTAACCATCCCCAATGGTATCCGAGAAAACATTCTCTTTCTGACCTCGATCTCATCCACTGCACTAGCCCAAAAGTCTTCGATTTGCACCTTGTGTCTGAACTCTTCTGTCAATATCCACCTGATGTTTCTGTGGGGATCGTAGTAGTGCCTGCTGGTGTGATAGGAAAGGTGGAAGAATTGGAGCTCCGCTTCTGCCTCTCTTGCTGCTTGCAACGATAGGCAGATTTCACCCGAATTTCGCATAGTAATCGGGAATCCGAGTCCACCTTTCTTCTTCTTCTTCTGAATCTTATCATAGGCAATCAGTTGCCTAGATACTTCCAGCATCACTATCCTGTTTGTGGGATACCGCGGCAATCTCTATGGATAGGAGGAAAATCGTTGCAGCCTTATGTAGGTGAATTTTGGAAATTGGATAAACCAACATCCGAATTTCTCAATCATTTCCTGTGCCTCCCTTGATATTCTGTGGTGGGTTCTCTGCTGCAAGGTCCTCGTGATATGCATTGTAAAGGCGTCATTAACCCTCTTGTAATTGGTTGTGCTTGTCAGATGTAACTGTGGACAAGCTTCATATATTTTAAACTGATGGGATCCGCAACCGATTGGTTCCTTGTAAGAGATCCCTCTATATCTCGTCATGCGAGCCAGCATATAGACAAGGTAGGAGCCCATGTAAAATGTCTTCGTTCTCCTACTGTTCTTTGTTCTGCATTGTAGTGGTAGGTGCACTCCATGATGAGCTCTGGACATCGGATAGTTGGCGGAAAGTTGGGAGAAGCATACAATCCACTTCTGACAATACTGTGCGAAGTCACTGACGGGTGATGGCCTCCAGTCCCCAATATCCTTCTTTTGAATGCTTCCATGTTGAATGAGCCTAAGTTCGTGTTAGCTACCCTGCCGAGCTTGGATGAAAATTTGGATTCTGGCCAGAATGATTTGCCCAATTTCTTGATCATAGCCTGTCTGGACTCGGTGTGGTTGTTCTTGCTTGCAACTCTTCTGCTTGATTTGGCCATTCTGCAAAAAGGGTGAGATAGTTAGAAAACAAGATTTTATAAAACAATATAATAACCATCATTGAGGGTGTTAGCAGATTTTTCTTTTAAATGACAAAGGCTGCAACACTTCTTGATGTTTCCAACTGCAAACCTCAACTATCTTGTTTACTTCAGCTGTAAAATTTTTTGTAGTTGCAGCAACTCTTGAGACTTCTTTCAAATTCGTACTTGTCTTATAGAAGAAATGTACTTTCAGCAACTTGTAAATGTCTTCACGAATGTGAACTTTCAGCAACTGCAGCCCTCTTAACTACAGATTTCTCAGCAATCGGATGAAACTTCTTCACAAAGTCGAACCTTCTCAGCAACTGCAGCAACTAAGGAATTCGCACCTCTCAGCAATTTGAGACTTCAGCAAGCTAGGTCGCACCTCTTCGGCAACTTCACTCTTTTCAGCAAATTCGCACTTATCAACTTGTATTTCAGCAACCTCCAGCTCCTCAGAAATTCGAAATCCTCACAACCTCCAGCTCTTTTTCACAACTTCGCACTTAGCAACTTTCAGCTCTCCAACAACTTGTGAGAAAAAAATGAAGAAGACCTCAAAAACTTATAGCTTGCTCGAATTCTTGCATAGGCTAAACTTAGCAAATATTTTGGATTCATTTTCCCTCTTTTTTCTAGTTGTAACACTTGTTGCCTGAAGCATCGAAATCTCGAACTTCTAGAATCACGAATTCATCATCTTTGCACAGGCTTGCCTCGTTGCATTTGATTTTAAAATATTAAATCATTCATTCCCTTGAACAATTTCGAATTGTTTAGCTAAGGCATTTCATCTCATTTTATCCTTGGCAAAATTATCCAGTTCAAGCTTCTTAGCGAAATTCCTCATCCATTTTATTCTTTTGCCTTAGAGAAATTTCTCAAATTTGCCTTAGGAATTTATTTAAGATAGGCACTGGGCAAAATATCCATCGAAACGATGTGAGCAAGGCGTGGAGTAACTCTGAATCACTTCCGAATTGCAAACGTTCAATACCCAAAAGAAAAATCTTTGCGGAATCCATTGTTTTCATGTGTATTCGGACGAAGGGGTACGTTTAATTTTTATTATTTAAAAATAATAAAAATGGCTAATGTTTTTAATCTCGTCCTCCGGAAGTCTTCCACTCCTGCAATTTCGATTTTCTTAGCCTTGGCACATTTCCTTGATTTTTCCCTGAAGAATTTTCTCTTTGAAGATTTTTTATAACTCTGGAAATTTACATCATCCTCTAGGCGTATTCATTATTTTTCCTTCAAGAAATGCCTTAGGAATTATTTTAATTATTTTACCCTTGAAGGGCGCATTTGAGCATGTCAACTCCTACTTCAATCATCCTCACGCCTTGGCAATTTTTTATTTTTTATTTTTTTGCTTTAGGAAAAATTCATTTAAAATTACCCATGAGGGGCGTATTTCATTTTATGCATCAACTTTGCCTTTACCCCTTAGGCCTTTTCACGCCTTAGATATTTTCTTCCTAGTATCCTCGATTCCTTTATGAGTTGCAAGCTAGGCGCATTTGGAGGTGGAGGAGGACCTTTCATACTTAGAAATATTTTCAAAAATCACGCCCTCTTTAGTGTTATCTTTCCCTTTGGCGCATTTCACATGGTGACCTTTCACCTTCCTCTAGCGCATTCTTCATAGAGGACTTCCATTTTCCTTGAGCGCATTTCATAGTGTGAGGGAATTCCCACGCCTATGGGTGACTCTTCACCTCCTCTTGGCGCATATTGGGGTGTTGACTTCCATGTTGGGTGCATATCACCTTTGCAAAGGAAGGCGCCTCTATCTTGTGACCCTTCAGCTTCCTTGGGCGCATTCTGGCTTGGCAACTTCCATTTTATCCTTAGGCGCATTTGCTAGTGTTGGAAGGAATTCCGCCCCTTTCAAGTGGCTTTTCACCTCCCCTTGGTGCATTCAAGCTTGTAGACTTCCTTCTTTGAGCGCCTATTGAGGTGTGTGAGGAAAATTCCATGTCTTAGGAATTTTTTTTTTATGCCTTAGGTGACCTTTCACCTTCCTTGGGCGCACCTTGGGGTACAAGGGGGAAATTTTATGCCTTAGAAGAATTTCCATGCCTCCTTTGGTGACCTTTCATCTCCCTTGGGCGCACCTAGGGGTACGAAGGGGAAATTTTATGCCTTAGAAGAATTTCCATGCCTCCTTTGGTGACCTTTCATCTCCCTCTGGCGCCTTTCAACCACTGCTCAGGAAAATCTCAGCTAGAGATTTTTGCATCTTCTATTCTTCCTAGGCGCATATGAAGGTGTCTGCATGCCAGTCATCCTTTAGGAGTTTCCAACGCCCTTTATGCCCTAGCTTTCTATTTTTAGTAAACCCGGAGAAGTTAGGGTTTCTTTGCATTTCATCCTGTTCTGAGCTGGAAGTGGGGTGGCTGTGCCTTCATTGACTTTTGTCACCTTGTTCATACCTCATCTGGCACAGAACATACTATTTTTAGCCACTTACTATTTTTAGCAACCCTAGAATTGATCAACTTTTGTATCTTGGTTTGCTTCGAAATTTGCTCCACTCGTTCTTGATGCTGTAAGAGACCTGTTCACACCTTTTCTCTGACAAGGACGCGCTATTTTTAGCCATGAGGTGACTTACTAAACATAGTAAGTATTCAGATCGTGCTCAAATTTTACCAGTAGGTAGCCTGAAAGATGCTGACTCCGGTGGCGTGCTTCGTTTTGACATCTCTGCACTTTGCTTCATCTATTTTTAGACGTGGCCGGGGAAACCCTAATCTGATTTGCATGTGCTCTGGACTGCTCCCGATCGCCTGATTTCTACTGTTTGCCAATTTGCTCGCTGGAATGAAGTAATAGGTAGCTGCTTGGATGACACTGCTCTTTATAGTAAGTGTCCGGAAAGTGGTGAACCGGATATCGAACGAGTTTGCATGTCACAGTGCTCGTGGGATCTCAAAAAACCCAGAAAAACCCAGAAAACTGGTCAAAGTTCTGGCACTGGTTAAAAATAGTAAGTCCTTGAAAACTGATCCGATCGACTTGCATGTCATATCACTACGAAGCTCTCGCGAAACCCAGATGGAATATCCGGACATGCATTGAAAATTCTTGCATGCAAACCCTAAAAATAGCCTCGGAAGGCTGAACTCTGAAAGTCACCATCTCATCTTGCATGCTACATCATCGCGAAGGTCTTGGAAAACCCAGATCAATTCTCCTATCATTTATCAGAGAATTGCTTGTCTAAACCCCGAAAATAGCCTCCGAAGGTTGAATTGCTAAAAATAGCCAGTTGTTTGAATCCGTTCAAATTTCGCATGTAGGCACTCTGAAGTTGTCTGATTATGCTGAAGTCATTAGAATCCCGAAATCCTGAGGAACAAGCCTCGAATTAGGCACTTACTAAAAAGAGTAAGTTGTCGGATTTCAGTGAGATTTCAGGGGGATTCTGCCTTGAGCTTTCTGAATGTGTTGCTGCACTTAGATTTCACCTGAGTAACTCAATCTTGACCTCGAACGGGTCTAAAGGATAGAAACCCTAAATCTGTCAATTACTTCAATTGAGGTCAAACGGGACATCCCCGGAAGGACAAAAGACCAGAGACAGAGAGAACCAAAGCCAAAAGACCATAATGGAGCAAAAATTAGGGGGGTCCCTATCTTGGATGGGGTGATGTGTGAAAAGGTCACAACAAGTCTTTCACATGAGTTTGGAGAGTCATTACGAGTTTGAAGACCGTCCCAGGTCTGTAATATTTTGAATCTGATTTGTATGTTTGGAGTTGGAATCAAATAAGTGTTATCAGCATTAATCTCCTTGCTATTAGTATTTCTTATGTATGATTTTCTATATTGAATGAAAGCCAAAAGCCGCTCAGTAAATATCAATTTATCCAATTTATTTTATTGCAAATTAAGAACCAATTTAGGAAACCAGTAGTCAGCTTGCAAGCCAACTGTTTGACAAAATTACACTGAATGAAAAAGCACAAAAATCAGTCAAGAACAGGGGGTGTTATTACATTATTCTAATACCAAAAGATAGAGCTTGAACAAGTACTTTTGTAACTTGATCTTTTTTACTTAAATATTTATTTTACATATACTTTTTTTTATTAGAAAGAAAAGTTGGGAAGGTAAGCAAGTATTGCGCATAGAAGTTTCATGGTATCTAGGGCTGGTGATGTGTCATTTTATAAACTGTCTTGTAACAATCAGATCAATGCAATCTAACAACTCATGACTCATTCTTGTTTTATAAATTATCTTGTGACAATCAAATCAATACATACTCTTTCCTCCATGATGGTTATCTCTGATGTGCATTAATTAATTAAATTAGATTCTGAGGTAGCGAGTCGGAAATCGGGGACATTACACATTTTTACTCGAGTTTCAGTTTGAGAGCTTTGCATTTTCTCTTTTTTTCAGTTAACATCTTCGTAGTGGTGCATTATAAGCAATGCATACAGTAGCACAAAATCACTGTCTGAGAAAAACCAAATTTCGTAGACAATGTATAATACATGTTGGATCTATATTTTTCCATATAGTGGGTTTCTTCTGTTTCTTATATACATTACTTCTAGTTGCTTCAACAAGATTCTAAGCTATTTGCCTTATTTTCAATTCTGCAATATTGACTCGAGTCTACAGCAATATGAGATGCCGATTATTAATCAGGTGTTTATCATGTTCCAATTTGTTACATGGACAATTATATTGAACAAAATACAAGTTTCAATTTAAATCAGTTAACGATTGAAGTGTAATGTAAAGAGCTAGGAAAATACACATGCCAATCTGACACATTTTGAAAATGGCTTTCTTACAGGTTTCTATTTTACAGATTGCTACAGCAGAAAAAGTGCTAATCTTTGACTTGGTAGGACTATTTCAGACAGTACCTCATATATTGGACACTTGTCTCAAAGATATTTTTCATTCTCCTAACATTTTGAAATTAGGTAAGATGCTTCTAAATATGGGCTGCTTTTAGGTCTGTAGAAGAATAAAGTCGTATTTTTATGCAAAAAGTAGACATTTTTTTAGAGAGGTCATTTGTGTCTGTTTTACGGATTAAATTTCTGCTGGTTGAATTTTTCAAGGTTATGCATTTCACAATGATCTGGAGCAGCTTTTTCAGTCATATAGAGAGTTAGAGTGTTTCCACTTTTGTGAGGGTATTTTAGACCTTCAAAAGCTTCATGGATCCTCTAAGGGAGGCCTTTCTGGCCTTACAAAGGTGTGATGACAAATTATTCTTTTTGTAATGGTCATTCCAGTTTGATATTTTCCTTGAAATACAGCTTTCTCTGACTGCCCAAAACACTGATATAAAATGAAAGTCAAAAGTTGACAGCGAGTGAATATAGTCTTTGTACCTTCCTAATGAGTGATGTACTAATTGTAAGTTATCACCATTATGTCATTTGAAAAATTATGATAATTTTAGTAATAATTTTTTTGTGTCATGCTTTGAAACCAGTAAGTTAAAATTCCTAATATGAATTATTGTTATAAGATCAATAACTGGGTCTCTCTCTATTTGAAGCAGACTGCATTAGGAGGTCACTTAGACAAAACAAGACGCATGAGTAATTGGGAGCAACGTCCCTTGACTCCAAGTCAGGTATATTGATTAGTATGGATGTTGCAGGTAACACTATTGAATTGAGCTACTTTATCCTTCAATGTCATACTATCAGATCATTGTTTGATACTTGTAACAGAGCTCCTTGTTTAATGATTTGTGATTCATGAACATATTTTTAGAATATATTTCATTTAGTGTATTCGAACAGTTAATATATACTGTTCAGTGTTCGGTATATAATCACATATAAGATTGATCAGAAGTAGTTTCACTGAAAATTCTGTTGTGACTTAATGTATGCCTTTATTTTAGGACTAATGATAAATCAAAATTGTCATGGCATCTTATTGGTGATTTAATTTGCCACTTTTGTGACAACACAAAATGAAACAAATAAAGAAAAGCTCTCTTTATATTTGCAGGGGAAGCTCCCTAATTCAATCTACTCCTATATCTAAAACAAGAAAACACGTTTGCTACTGTGTATACTGTACAACTTGTCCCTTGAGATTTTGTGTAACTATGAAATTACTGAAAAACATACTTGACCTATTTGTTTATGACCTAAGAGGTTAGAGCAAAAAACTTGTAAATCATCTATTTCACTGAATCTATCAATTTTAACAACTAAAGTATAACATGTTGTTGGCGTTTCAATTCGCATCTTTGGAATGCGGATTAGAAACGGACAGCTATGCACAGTTAGACAGCTCTTCAAATTAGGAGGGGAAGCTCCCTCTTCGCTGATTATGCTTAAAAAGAAATACTAAACTACTGACAATCTTTTTATTCTTAGCTAAGAGCACAAGGTTATAAAAATCTTTGCATCGTAGTTGAGGTTTCCTCTTCTCTAGTGGTGAAGAACTTGTACTCTTGAAAGAGAGGTCACAAGTTCAAATCCTGCAGGGGGTAAGGTATGTATACCTCGTATTGTGGAGCACGAGTTAGGTGGCTCCCTCATATTGAGAGTACGAGGAGTCCCATATACTGTAAGCCATCTGTAGACCCAAAAACAGATCGCCTGGTATCGTGGACTATAAAAGGACTTTTCCTTTTCCTTTCTTAGAACTTCAACTACAGCTAGGCCTACTCTAAAGACACTTATGATAACTCGAGTAAATTCAGAGCCTTAGAATTTGAAGGAAACAATGAATGATTTGATTTAACATGAAAGCTTAAATAAACTTGCTTCCAGAACACACCCGAAGACTCATTGTACTTATTAGATGTAAGCTGAAATAAAGATTACGAAAGTAAAACATAAGACAAAGTACTAAAATGGATTGATACGATAGATTAGAGCAAAATGGGCATGAAGTTTCCTTCCTCAATTTTATAGTAGTAAATACACTTCTCGGACAACAGATTGTAGCAAAGATAGGTTTACAATATGCAATCAAACCAAATTACATAGACAAAAGTTGAACAGACACTAAATAACAAAGTTGCAGGCAAAGTAGGCTCAACAATTTGTTATCACAACAATGGTTGAAAAGAAATGGGCAAGGCTGCCCTTATTTATACACAAACAAGGAGTAGGGAACCCTAAAATCTCCTTTTTTTTAACAATTAAGACTTGCCAACATGCAAGCTCTATTTCTAGGACTAAACAAAAGATAACTAACAGCTAACAACTAGTTTACAATCAATTAACTGAAAAAGCTCCAACTATACATTGATATTTCCAAAGAATAGATATGTATGAATGAGAGCAAAGAGTTAAACTCGGAAAAGGCATCGAGTTAAGTGCTGCTTTTAGTTCTACCCTTGGAAAACATTGCATGCTCCAACTCATGGCTCACTCATTGATAAATTGGGAAACCATATCCTCCAAAAAGCTATTAATTGCCTCTTCATCAGGAACATTGATACTATTTAGAACAATATACTGTTTTTCCAGCATCTCTTCACGATCTGTGATCAAACTTAGATATTTTTTTCTCTCTTCAGCTACTTTATCAAATTTTGTTGACATTGCAGCAACATGCTTAATCTTGCAAGCAACAAAATCACCATTAAAACTGCCACGGACGAGATTCTGAAACTCTGTTTGCACTTCACCGAGATCAAAGTAAGTTCCATCATCATGAAGATATTGACAAGGGATCTGTGAAACAAACGTTCTTATGAACTTGAGAGTATTAGCAACCTTTGGTCTATATTCAACCAATTCTATAGATATTCTTTCATAGGTTTTTAGTTTGAAGAGTTGTTGTTCTTTCCAAGTAAAAAGCTTCTTCTTGTGTTCTTCTATAATGATAGAATCATAAGCCATCCTTAAGTCAAAAATGATGATCTCATCTTTTGGTCGCATTTCCGCTATATTCTGCTCAAACACCTGAATCCCCGAGCAAAGATCATGGGTGTTATACCTCAATTGGTACATCTTTGCAAATATAAATCTGCGCCTCGTGATGAATTCTTCTACCCAATCTCTCATATGTTTTCCGTATATGACCAACTAACTTAGTTGATGTTTATCTGCAGGTGACTCTAGAATTTGTGGAAGCAACAAAGTAGCCTATGAAGTACCATGAAGGAGATTGGAAACATATTGCTACAGGTGTTGAATCTCAGCCTTCAGGGCTGCCTTATCTTCTCCATCCTAGAGCACTCATTCCTTCAAATATCTATTGTAACTTCGAAGAAATTCACATCAGCATGTCGGGTGCTTCTACCAAGATTGGCTTTGACAACCCTAAAGTCATCAATCTCAACCTCATCAACGTTCTTGTCTTCCGGAGGTGTAGCAATCTCAATGATAATCTCATCATCAAAATTCTTCTTCATATGAACTTGCCTCTTAAGTTTCTTTTTTGGTGTGTCTTTGTAGATGCTATCAAGTTCTGCAAAGTTCAACTGATAAGAAGGCTTTCTCCTCTTCCTGCCCAAGAGGTCCTCAAGCCAAGACGAAGAGTCTAAACTAACTTCTCTGGGAGGATTAGTTTTAGCTCCAACAACTCCTAATAGATCAATAGGTGTTGAGACGTTGCAAATTAGTTAACCAACTTCCGAATCTATATGAATACGAGAAGGCTTCAGTGATGGCGGAAGAACAGGAGATGAAGGCTTTGCTTCAAATTGTGGTGTTGACTTAACTAGAACTTCTAGTGCATCCGTTAGCTGTTACTGCTGATTCACCTTTTCCTTTAAGCTCTTTGTCATTCTACTAATCATTGTACCTTCTGGAGGATTGCTCATCGCTTTCACTCTCGATTTTTCTTTATAAGAAGGTAAAGATCATTGAACTATTGGCAGCTCTGCAACTGGAATAGCTACCTTCTGTGTCTTTTTACAACTCAAGAATATTCTACTGTTCTTGACAATTTGGCTCGTTCTCTCCTCAATTGAGGTGCTCTCTTTGGCGAACCAATGAACTTGTCAAAGTGGCCGTTGATCGACTTGATCTCGAGCATACATGGGAAGTAGGACTTCCCCGTCATCATCTGACAAGAAATCACCCATCTGTTGAACAGTAAGTCTTATGTAGTTGCGCTTGTGCACTTTGAACTCATCTGCACAGTTAACCCAAAGATCTTTAATTGTAGGTACATGTGCATGTTTTTGACCAAGGCGGGCTGCAAAGAAACCCCAAGGATCATACGAACACCTCTCTTTGAAAAGCTTGAGACCAAACTTTGACATTTCATCACTCATCAACTTGGCATTGGCTGCTGATCTACATTTGTATATGCTCATCTTAAATGGGAAACTAAATGCATTCTTGCGCCTGTTATGCAAAAATGTGTGAACTTCATGTACTTGCCTTAGAAATTCCATGAACACTACCTCATCCATTGGATATCTTGGAAGCATGACTAGATCAATTGAGAAGCCATATACCCTTATGTAGGAGAATGTGGGAAATTGGATAAACCAATCAACCCAATCTACCATTGCTAATCTGGAATCTCCTGAAATTCGTATATGCAACTCATTATCAAGATCTCACACCGTATGCATCAGGAATACATCATTCACCCGCTTGTAATTCCATTCAAATTCTGAAAACTCTAACTTCAGGAAATGATCATACACATGTTGAACACCCAGCATTCCAACGACATTCAAACCTCAAAACTTTCCTTGAAAGGCAATTAGATATACAAAGTAGGATATCATATGGAATTCATGGGCCTTGATGAACTCTGCCATTTGACAGTGGAGACAATCACTGATTAATGTTGGCCAGTAATAGTGTTCTCCTCTGTAAAAAATCTGGGAAATGATGTAAAACATCCAAGGCTGGAATATAGTGGCCTTTGCTTGACCCATCACTCGATTGAGCAAAGTAATCATGACTGCAAATTCTTCCTTGAACTCACCATGTTGACAGGTGTTTTATGACCACACCAACATAGAATAAAGTTTCCCAACAGTTACTCTATCCTCTCTTGAACAATGTATTTTGCATGCTAAGATTGCTAGAAAGATCATACATTCAACTCCAAGGTTCCTTATGCAGCAGATAGTCTCAATTGGCTTGATGTGATTTGCTGGTTATTCCAAGGGGACTTACACAATTGTTCGATCAAAGAGAAGAACTTGCAGGACTCGAAGGATTTATCAATGATGCTCGGGTTTCCTAAGCTAACCAGAAAATGCTGAAATTAAAAGGATAGGGATTAGAGATTCTACTGTCTACTCTAAATCCGGAACATGGGGATCAATTCTTGCCAGCTGAAACCAAGTTCTGCTTTGCCTCACTATGGACAGCCTCCACAGAATTAGTGCAATCTTCAAAGGAGTAACGAGAGATATTCAGATTGCAACTCAACATGCAGATACCATCACGACGACGCATACCAACATACGAATCCTAATTGAAGTTAAGTTCACAATGTTCTAGTTGACCACGCAAGGCGAACCCACCGTCAGTGAGCCCGCTAGTGGTATGGATAAACGAAGCTTGCTCAAATCAAACACCACATTCCACAACTACCAACCACTTGCATGAAATGAAATCTACTTTACTTTAAGCTACTCTTAAAATTCTAAGTGAATTGGAAAGACGAAGAAGCCTCGCTAGCTACCCACAACAAAAGATGGAACCATCAAGCAATGATAACTCTTTATATTATGATAGTGTTCACAATAACTTCTTACAAAGTATTCTAAGAAAACTTTCCTTGCTCCTCAATCTAGGCTAACAATCTATGCTAACTTCTATGCTATTCTCTCTACTCTCGCCTCCAATCTCTAGTGTCTAATGTATATTACAAATGAAGGGGGGATGCCCCTTTTATAGCTGGCTCAGTCCAACGGATGGCCCAGATTCAATTACAATGAAGGGCTTAGATTGAGCCACTTAAGCCCTAGTCAAGGTTCGGCCCTAAAACCCGCCACAGAGAGGAGTGGGGTAATAAATGAACCAGAGATCCTCCACTACTTTGCAAAAACCACTATGAGCAATTAATGCCCACTATCATCTAGAAGATTCTCGTCCAAAAACATGTTCCCATTGTCCTTCTCCCTGGCTGCAAATTCAATGAATTTGGCTATCATAGCTTCAACCTCCTGAATTGAAATGGGTGGAACGTGGTTGAGATGGAATTCGAGCACTGTGACTGCCTGCGCTTGCCGGATGCAAGATTTTCTCCAAGTCTCCAAGGCATCTTGAGTACTCTGTATGATGTTGGAGAAAGTCAATATGTTTTCAAAATCCACCTGCACAAAAGATCTCACATCTGAGAAGAAGGGTTCCAACTTGCTTCTCTGGCTATCTGCAATCACCTCCTTTGGGGTAAGCCTTTTAGAAAACAAGGCTTCAAGCGTGTTGAGGACTCCCTACTGTAGGTTTCCCATGGCTTTTCTAACCTTGATCGATTTCGTCTACGCTGTATCATAGAAGCCTCAGCCAGTGAATGCCGAAGAGTACCAACTTGGGAAATCATACCTGTCACCATCTTGGATTACTCCTCCTCCAACTAGCTTTTCAATGGGTACTTGCATCAAAGCGGCCAAACGTGGGATAGTTTTATCTCGGTACATGTGCATTTCACGCCAAGCTTGGTCAATATTTTCCATGCGAGAAAGAATACTGGAGGCCTGCTGGAAAGAGTAGGCAAGATCATCAATGAACTTTTCTGCCTCCACACGAATACCACCAACCCATTTATCTGCCTCCAATGCCATCTTCCTCAAATCCTCCAAGCTGCTGACCGATTCTCTAGGAAGCTCAGTCGAGAGATCAACTTCCGGATTCTCCTGCCCACACGAACGTGCAAGGTTCTACATATATCCGATCAATGTTCTATGCTCCTTCAATCTTTTGTATTTTCCTTCTGTATGGAGTAATTTGTCCTTCAAAGCTTGGTAGGAGTTATCACACTCCTCAGTTATCTGGGCTCTTGTGGGGCGACCTAACTCAACGGTAGTAATCACATAGTTCTCCGTACTCTCCCCATCTTGATCACACTCTTCCCTTGAAACAACTACCTGAAGCGTGCGAGAGCCGGACTTATCTGTTGAAATCTTTCAGAACTGTCTAACCCTCTTCTTTTCCGATGGCGCACCAATTCTGCTCAAGAATTCATCCATCTCGATTGTCAGGTCAGTATCATCCTCAGGATCTCTTCTCATCCTCTCTGTGAGCCAATCGGGAACTGCTTGTCGTGGATTACAAACAATGAGGGGCTGCTCCTCAATTGCTTCCTCTTCGCGCATTTCTTCCCTAACAACACTTCGTTGAGGCTTGTCAACTTCCATTTGCTGAATACCTTCTCCTAAACCTTGAGCCTCTTGCCCCATAGTATTTTCTTCTTCCAGGTGTTGTTTCAATCATCTGCTAGAAACGATTATCTGTTGCCATTTCCTCTTCCTCCTCCTATTGGCTCTCCTTTCTGGGTGCATTGACACTTAAGCTATCTGATTCCCTGAGTGGCGGCTGGTTTACCTCCTCAAATTCTTGCTCTTCGTTAGATTTACTTCTCTGGCTTCCAAATAGTGGAAGTTCCCTCATACTTGAAGATCGAGTCTGTGATCGTATGTGTGATGTTTGCTCTACCCTCTGAGGCATTGCTTGAACCGGTACTTCTCTCCATGGCTCAGCAACTTGGGCAATCTGCTTTCTTTTCTTCACTGATGGCGGCCTTTGATCGCCCATGAGATTATAAGTGAGAGCAACCGACTTACTTTTGAGCCGACTCACATGCCTCTTAACCCAGCTCCTTGTGAATGTCAACACTAGTATGCATAACGTGTCCAAGTCCGTGATTTTCGGCTCAGAGCAATTTGGTGGTGGGACCGGTGTGTTCTTTACTGACTCATAGTCAGGCTGTATGACATTGACATCTTCGTCCACTTGATCCGCAACTGGAATGACTTCACATTCTCTAATTAACTTCAAGGGTAGCCTGGTGAACATCCTTCCCCTTACTTCGGCATCATCAACTGCGTTAGCCCAAAAGTCCTCGATATGAGCCCTGTGCCTGTACTCCACACCTTGTATCATCCGGATATTATTGTAAGGATCGAAATCTTGCCTGGCGGTGTGGTATGAAAGGTGAAAGAACTGCAGCTCATCTTCAGCTTCTTTGGTTGCCTGTAAGGAAGGACAAACTTCACTTGAATTCCCCATAATGATTGGGAAGTCCAATCCTCCTTTCTTCTTTTTCTTCTGAATTTTATGATAGGCAATGAGCTGCCTAGATACATCTAACATTACCATTCTATCAATGGGGTACCTTGGCAATCTGTATGGATATGAGGTGAACTCCTGCAGCCTAATATATGTAAACTTTGGAAATTGGATGAGCCAATATCCGTATTCTTCAATTAATTCCTGAGCCTCCTTGGATATTCTTTGTTGAGTTCTCCGCTAAAGAGTCCTCGCTATGTGCATGGTGAAGGCATCGTTCACCCGTTTGTAGCTGGAGGTGTTGGTCAAATGCAACTGTGGACAAGCCTCATAGATTTTGAACTGTTCAGGACCACACCCAATTGGCTCCTTGTAGGTTATTCATCTGTACTTAGTCATTTGAGCCAACATATACACAACATACGAGCTCATGTAGAACGTCTTTATTCTTCTCAGGCTCCTGAACTGCTCATCTATATTGTCTCTTATCATTCTCGCCCAATCAACACACTCTTTCCTTTTCATCACAATCCCGATGTAATAAAACATCCAAGGCTCGAAGATGAATGCTTGAGGACTTTCATTCACTTGGCTAAGCATCATTATCAGATCACAATATTCTTGCTTCATATCATCTGAGAGAATCTGTATAGAAAGCTTGGTGCGAGGAGGTCTAGACTTCTGCATCGAAACTGAATTTATAATTCCAGCACATCTCTCAAAGGTGGAGGCGTTCATTCTGTTAGCTCTATCCTTCATTTTGTACACCATCCTCTCAGAAGTGGGAATCCCAAATGCCTCTCCAATGGCGTCAAACGTGAAGCTAGCAAACAACTTGCCATCAGGAGAGACAATTGTCCTTTGCTCTGGCTTGTAACAATTTGCGCACTCAATGATCAACTCCGGACACTGAATTGCTGGTGGAAAACCAGCAGCTGCATAAATTTCGCTCTTCATTATCTGGTGCGTAGTGACTGATGGAGGATGGCCTCCTAGTGCATACATTCGCCCCCTGAGTGCTCTCAAGTTGAACGAACTGAGGTTTTTATGACTCAACCTTGCCAGCTTCGAAGTAAACTTTGATTCAGGTAGGAATGGCTTGCCTAGTTTGTTTATCACTGTCTGCCTAGACGCATTGGCCTTGCTTGCTTCAACATTTGTAGCCTTGCTTGCAGCTTTGCTTGTTCCTGCAGCATCTCCTCTTCTTGCTTCAACCATCATGCAAAATAAAATATAGACGTTAGAGTTCAAACTCAGAAAAATAAAACACCTCAAGATGGCCCCAATATGGAGTTAAAATCGAGAATAAAAGCCTTCAGCATAAGAATTTCTAACTCCAAAACTCAAACTTTTAACTCTAAAGCTTGATACTTTCAGCAATGTAACTTTCAACACTTAGAAAAAATCGCACCAGCTTGGTACTTTTAGCACTTAGAAAATTTCACTCAAGCTTGTTACTTTCAGGAACGTAACCTTCGGCACTTAGAAAAAAATCGCACCAGCTTGGTACTTTTAGCACTTAGAAAATTTCACTCAAGCTTGATACTTTCAGCAACTTCGACTTTCAGTACTTAGAAAGTTTTCACACTCAGCAACTTCCCAACTTTCAAGAATTTTTTTCACTTCAACAACCTCAAGAATTTTCTTCTCACCTTCAGAAATTCGCACGTGCAAATGGTGAGAAGAAATGAAGAACTTCGTTTTCTTAAATAATCGTGCCAGAGAATCTTGCTAATTTGTGCGGGAGTTTATTTTAGCAACTTCATTAAATTTCCACTCCCACTACTTAAAAAATTTCCAACTTTGGCGAAGTGATGGGCGAGTTGTCAGCCAACCGTCATAGAATTTTCCCTAATTGGAGATTCCTTCTCATGCAAAATTCAAATTTTTCCCTCCTAACTGCCAGTTAACACTTGGTTATCTAAATTACTCAGAAGGGAAACACTTTGATTTATTTTGAAATTTCCATTTTGACTCCAGTTAAATCAACATCTATGGGGAAATTAAAAAATTTCAACCCATTAAAATCTTCAATAAAAAACTCATCCCATGGCATAGGCGTACTTAGAATTTTATTTTTATTATAATCATTCATGTCTTAGGAAGTTTTAAATTTGTTTCAAAAAACATTCCACCACGTTGATTAAAATCACCAACCAGATCATTCCATCTTCGAAATTTAATTTCCCATAGAAAATAATCAAGGCAATCTTAGAAAAGATTTCCCTTCAGAAAAATATTAAAATTTCCTTAGAAAAATAATTCCTAACTTCATTTGTTCATGAGGCGCACTTTGAAGGGGTTGATTTAATTTTTTCACTTTATCCCTTTGAAAATATCATTAACGTTCGTTTCAACCCCTTTGAAATATTTCACATCTCACACCTTGGGCGCATTCACCACCTTGTGTTTTTTTATTTCCACGCCTTAGGAATTCTTTTGATTACTTTCACCCCAAGGGTGCATTCCTCCAGTGAAGCTCTTTTATTTCACCCTTTAGACATTTTTCAAAACACCTTACACTTTAGGTGCATTTCACCTAGTGAAGTTTTACTTCACGTGCCTTAGAAAATTTCTTCAACCTCAAGGATTTTTTTCTTGGGCGCATTTGGTGACTTGGCTTTCATTTCATATGCCTTAGGCGTGTTTCATAATACCTCCCCTCAACTTGCTAAGGGCACATTTGACCTTGTGCGATTCCATTTTCCCACACTTAGAACATTTTCCCACCTTATAATCCTTGCTTGGGTGCATCTGGAGGGTGGAGCTTTCATTTTTCACACCTTAGAAATTTTTTCAAGGCATCATCTTATCAAGGGCACAAATCACCCTCTGAGCTTCTACTTCATGCCTTAGGAAATTCTTTGCATGCCACCTTCTACTTCTTGGGCACATTTGGCTTTGGGCTCTTCAAGTTGTGGGCACATTTCATAGGTGGAGCTTTCATTTTTCAATGCCTTAGAAACTGCTCAAGGCATCATCCTCCCTTGAGCGCATATGACCCCTTATACTTTTGTTTTTGTGCCTTCGAAACTTTTCACACCTCCAACACAAGGTGGGCGCATATCATAGGGTGAGCTTTCATTCCATGACTTGGAACATTTTGATGCCCTCAATTGACTCACATAAGCCTTCTATTTTTAGTAAATTCTGGGGGCTTGTGATTTTCCAAGAATTTTCAACCGTTTTGAACCTGAAGCTGGCATGATGTGGCCCTCGTGGCTTGATCAACCTGTTTATACTTGTCGTCCATGCTTGCCTGCTATTTTTAGCCCACCGGCTATTTTTAGTAAATCCTTGATTTCTTGATTTCTGCATCTCCTCGACTTGAAATTTCCCCAACATGATCCTTATGAGTTAACTGACCTGTTCATACCTGCCTCTCGCGCTGACCTGCTATTTTTAGCCATGTTCTGGAGGCAACTTACTATGAATAGTAAGTACTCGGATTGCGCTCAAATTTTACCAGTAGACTGCTTGAAGGATGTTGATCTTGATGGGATACATCAGTTTTTCATTTTTCTCGAGTTTTACTCCTCATTTTGAGTCCCAAAGTTGGAAACCCTAATTTGGCTTGCATGTGTCTCAAATGTCCTATGTTTGACCTCATTTTTGTTGCATGCTACTCTGTTCGTGAAACTAAAGTGTTGGGGATTTGCTGGAGTGAACCTGCTAAAAATAGTAAGTGCCTAAAAAAGTGATCAACTGATTGTCGGATGTATTTGCATGTCATACTACTCGAGAGATCTCAAAAAACACTTAAAAACCCAAAAATATGGTCTGCATGCGAGGACCTGCTAAAAATAGCAAGTCATCATTTTGACTTGCATGTCACATCATTGCGAAGCTCTCGAGAAACCCAAAAAGAATATCCTGACATGCATTGAAAAATCTTACATGCAAACCCTGAAAACTGCCTCTAAAGCCAGAATTGCTAAAAATAGCAAGTTGTCCAAATCTGCTCAAATTTTGCGTGCAAGTACTTTGAAGTGCTCTGAATGTGGTGGAGCAGTCGGAATTCCAAAATTCTTGAGGGAAAGAGCTCAAATTGGGTACTTACTAAAAATAGTAAGCTGTCAAAATTCAGTGAAAATTTAGTGGGATTTTGCGTGAAGCCCCCTGATTGCGATGCCATTCTCAAATTACAATTTGCCAACTCAATTTTACCCTAAACAAGCCTGAAGAATGAAAACCCTAATTTCACAGACTTAGCCAAAATTTCAACTTAGGTCAAAAGATAGGTACATCCCCAGAAGGACAAAAAGATCAGAGAGAGAGAGAGATGCAAAACTAAAGCCAAAAGACCTGAATGGAGCAAAAATTAGGGGGTACCCATTTTGAATGGGGTGATGTGTGAAAAGGTCACAACACACTGCACCCAACATTCTTTGGCAAAGTGTTGTGCTTTTCTCTCAGCCACTTTTGTGCAACTCTTTTCCAACACCTGTCCTTTTGCATATACCAAACCTTTTCACATTCTTCAACAGATATGATGAATTTTTCCGTCCATGGTGGTATTGCGAAACATTTCTCAATATCTTCCGGCCTGAAGCTGCAAATAGTGTGCCCATCTGCTGATTGGATTTCTCATGTTGTTGGATTGTAATGCTTAACACAAGAAATTTTGAATTCAAGGCTCTGAACTAAGATGGGAATTGAAGCTGCTGCAAGAAATTCAGATTGACCAAGATTCCTATCAACAATGTATCCTGCATCTTCCAAAGCATGCAAATCAAACACTAGAAACACATGATGTAAGCCAGTTTCAAATGTTCTTAGGAAATCGTGGAGCAACACTGATTTGGTTTTGATTTCTCTTGGAGAGTACTTCATGTCGAAAAACATGAATTTTAACTATAAACACGCCTATGTTTGGAAAAGTTTTGCACCACCTGCTAAAAATAGATTGCTGATTTTTCTCCAAAAGAAAGCAGATTTTCTGAAAAAAAACTGAGATCTAGGTTTTGTAGTCAATTTCATTTTGAAGAGACCTAGATTGTCAAATTTTGAACAGGTTGAAATTTTCAGGATAATGCAAGATCTAAAAAATAAGGCCAAAAAAAAGGATGCATGCAATTTTCCAATCTTCAAGAGGAGCAAAAAGAAGATGGACCCAAATCGATGGAAACTTAAAAAGTTGATCACTTGTTTTTGAAAACTGATGCCCTAGAAAATTAGACCATGTAAAAGCATGCTTATGTGTTTTCCAATCTTGATTCCATAAAGAACACTGAAAAAACACTTCGTTTGAGCCTCCAAATCTTGATGAGAAGAAAATTCTATGTTTATTCCTCTAAAAGCTAACCTGCAAATTATGATGAATGAATGCTCAAAGCTTTCTTAAATAGAGCTAGAGATGAAAAAGACCTTTTTTTGGCAAAACCCTAAAATTTTGGAGTCAATGTATGAAGATGGAAACTTTGCATGCGAAAATAGGACTTTGTTTATGTCAAAAATAGTGAATTCCTCTTTTATAAGGCTGAAAAAGCAGGCATGCTTGAAGATGTTTCTTTATTTAGCACGAACAATGTGTTGGCATAACAATCAGCACCTCTAGAGTGAGTTGGTACGGACAACTATGCACAATGCGTAATGACTGCTCTTCAAATTAGGAGGAGAAGCTCCTTTTTTTGCTGATATGCGTTCTAAAAGTAAAGTATCTAAATCCTATCTTTTTCGACTTAGCTGGAAGAGGTACAAGGTTAAAAAAACCAAGGACATTGTAGCTAAGGATTTTCTCAGGTTTTGTAGGTCTTAAGTACAACTAAAAACTAAATACTTTAAACTATCCAATCTCCTCAAGAAAACAGAGCATGAGGAAAAGGAGCAGGAATGTGATTATACAATAAGCTTTAGGTGTAGATTCACAACATGAAGGCAAGGTGGCTCAACTATTTGCTTGGCTGGGAAGAAATTTATTAGAAACAAACAAATATACGATAAACTGAGTACAACTTCACAACATGAGGGCAAGGTGGCTCAACAATTTGCTTGGCTTAATAGGTTTATTGACACACACATCAAACGATAAGCTTTAGGTACAGATTTGCAACGTGATGGCAAGGTGGCTCAGCAATTTGCTCGTTTGAATAGGCTTATTAGAAAAAAAACATGAAATAACAACTAGGATAGTAAATTGCATAGGCAAGACACACATACAATAAATGATCAAACTAGCAATTATATTTAACTAAGATGAACAAACATCATAGTAATAACATTCAGGCAAGGTGGCTCAGTTATTTATTATAACAGTAAAAGCTCGTGAATAGATACAAGAACAACAATATTACAGGCAAGGTGGGCTTAGCATATATTACTATCGTGTGCAAAAGTTATTTACAAATGAGCTGAAAGCTCTTATTTATAGACATCAAAGGTGTAGGTAACCCTAAAATCACTTTGAGTCAACTATAGTCTCACAAGCATGCGAGATTTTATTCTCTAAATCTAAATAAATGAAACTATATAGTTAACTAGAAAGCTACCATCAGTTAATCGATACAAACAAGACTAATTGGACATGTGCAACATGCACGCCCTTATTGAAAGGAAAGCTTACTGATAACTACCATCAGTCAACTGGCTCTAACTGAAAGTCCATCTTCCTACGAAGATATCTCCAAGAATGAGATAGGTGTGCCTGATATCAACAATGAAAACTCAAGAAATGACGTTGAGTTAATTGCTGCTTTTGACTCATCCTCGTAAACAACTGCAAGATCCAACTGGGCATCTACTACAAGCCCTCTCTATTTATCACCTCGTCCAGGAATCTGTCAATCGTATCATCATTCGACACTCTAACGTTGTCTACGATGATGAACTGCCTGTCCAACTCCTTGTCTCCGTCCTGCATCGCCCTTTGACTGTCTTTGACCTCTGCAGTCGCCTTCTTGAAACTGGCAGTCATCACTGAGAATTCCTCCAACTTGGACACCTCAGGATCTCCACCTAGGTTATCACAAACCAGTTTCTCAAACTCAGCCTGAACTGTCTGTAACTCAGCGCATGTACCATCCTCACACCGATAATGACATGGGATCTGAGTGATGAACTCATTGATAAGTCTAAGAGCTGAAACAACCTTCTCCTGAAGTGTGGCCATCTTAGTAGAGATTTTGTCATACGTTTCCATTTTGCAAAGATACAATTCTCTCCAAGTGAAAACCTTCTTTTATCTTCTTTTACTTCAATGGCGTCATAGGCAACTGCCAGATAAGAGATGAGTATTAGGTCCTTCGGCCTATGCTCTGCTATGAAAATTTCGAGCTCTTGAATCCTCTGACGAAGACTATGTGCGTCGACCCTCAACTGATACAACTCTATGAGGATTCAACTGGCAATGGTGGAGTCCTCAATCCAGGTGTCCAAAAGCTTCTCTCGATTGACCAAATGACCAAGTCTCTGTTGATTTGCGGTTGTCTCTCGAAGTTGTGGGAGTAAAGGCATTTGTCCTACGTTTCCATGAACTAGACCCGAGATATATTGTCGAAGCTGCTTGATCTCAGCCTTGAGGGCTGCCTTATCTTCTCTGTCCTTCATGACATGCTTCTCCAGATTGCTCGCGACAACCTTGAAAAGGCTTACGTCCACGTGTCAAGTGCTCCTGCCTAGATTTGCCTTGATGAAGGTGAAATCACCAACTTCAACTTCATCCAGGTTCTTGCCTTTTGGTGGCGTAGCAACTTCAATGACGATCTCTTCCTCAGGAGCCTTTTCAATGTGCACCTGTTTCTTGACTCTCTTTCTCAACCTATCCTGATAAGGATTGCCAAACTTAGACAAGTCAAGCTGATATGAAGGCCTATGCCTTTCTCTTCCCAACGACCTCTTGAGCCAAGATGAATGATCAACGCCACCTTCTCGAGGAGAAGTTGCTCCTAATGTGTCAACCACTGGCGGATCAACTGGAATAAAAGTCTCATGAACTAGAGACTCGAGCTCTTAATCAATGTCAATAGGAGCTGATCATGGAGAAAATGGTGGACTTGGAGATGATGAATCGGCCTCAGCCTATACCACTGGTTCCACTGAGATTTTCGATGCCATCTCAACCTGCTTCCGCTTTCTGATGCTTTTCCCCTTCGAGTTTCCACTAACTTTGACTCCTTCAAGCGGCTTCAAGATAACTTTCATCCGACACCTCGACCTGGAAGTGGAAGGTAGTGAAGAAAACCCTGCTGGCGGCTCTGTAGCTGGAACAACTCCTCGCTTCCGCTTGCTCTCCAAATAGTACATCCTCGTCTTAATAACCGATTTTGACAGGCCCTTCATTGAAGTATTCTCCTTGACATACCAATCAGGTTGGCGAAGTGGTTGGCGAGCAACTTAGTCCTTAATGAAAGAATTAAGAAGTACCTCTCCATCATCATCAGACAAACCCTCCACATCTTCTGACAGGAAATCAGCAAGTTGTGGGAGAGTAAGCCTACAGTAATGACGTTAGCGCACCTCAAACTCATCCTCGCAGTTGACCCAGAAGTCCTCAAGTGCTGCCCTATGTGAATTTCTTCGCTCCAACTGTGCTGAATAATGACCCAAAGAATCAAAAGTATGCCTCTGAGGAAAGCACTCAAGCCAGAGTTTCTCAAGCTCGTTCGTCATTAACTTGCAATCTGCAGCAGCCTTACACTTGTAAATACCCAATCTGAACGGAAAGGTGAATGTTGGCTTATGTCGATTGCGAAGAAAAGAGTGAACCTCTTGTTGTCTCATGAACTCCATGAAAAGGACTCTATCTAAAGGATACCTCAGTAGCATCAGAGGCTCTCCGGTGTAACCATACACTCGGATATATGTGAAAGTAGGGAATTGTATGAACCAATCCAACCAACTCTCCATTGCTGATTTCGCTTCTAGAGAAATTCTGATATGCATCTCATTATCTAGATCCTTGATTGTCTTCATAAGAAAGTGATCATTCACCACCTTAAAGTCATGTTCAGCCTTCAAAAACTCCAACGGTGAGTAGTATTCATGAACGTACTGAACGCCAAGAGCTCCATAGGTCTCTTCGTAGGTTTAAATTTGCCTTGAAACGCAACCAAGTAGACCAGAAAACTCACCATATGAAATTCATGAATTTTGAGGAACTCTGTAATCTGCTGATGAAGACACTCGCTAATAAACATTGCCTAGTCGAAGTTTTCCTTCTTGTCGCTAACTAGAGAGATGATACAGAACATCCACGGTCGGAAAGTATGTACTTCTGCCTGACCTGATACCCGGTTAAGCAAAGTCATTAAGATGAAAATATCATCCTTGAAGTCACCACGCCCAACTTTCTTCGACATGTTGGTTTTTTGAATCTGCAACCATCGTTGAGCAACTTTCTTCTGTGATTTGTCCTTGTCCTCTTCGCATATCTTCTCACAATCTGGAATGGATACAACAAAATTATCTAAGCACGGAGGGATAGAAAAGCACTTCTCTACGTCCCTCGATTTGAGGCTACAAACGACCCTCCCATCGGCTGACTTGATTTGTCTAGTACACGAGTCATAATGCTTAATGCAAGCGATTACAAACTTGAGATCAAAGACCGTGATGGGAATGGATGCTGCTGCAAGCAACCCGAAACGCTCAAGGTTTCTAATGATGGTGTTGCTGGTACCCTCCAAAGTGTTTAGATTGATGACAGGATATACATGACCAAAGTCTATATCGGAAGTTTTCAAAAAATCATGTACAAAGACCGGTTTGGTCTTGTAATCCATGAGGTTGAACTGCATTATGAAAAATTGGATTATTGACTGTAAATTTGGGTATGTTTGGACAACTTTCAAAAAAAGGCTGAAAAAGCTCTAGGATAGGCTAAAAATACCAATTGAGGTGAATTTTTTTGATCTGAGATATGGGTTTTGTGTAGAATTGAATTCTAAGACAACCCAAATCAACAAAACTTCAAAAAAGTGAGTTTTAGGCCCGCACGCAAAAGGTTTTCAGTTGAGAGTTACAGGGGCACTGGGGGCAATTTTTTCTGAGAAAATTTGGAACATGGGTTTTGTGCAAAACTGAATTCTAAGACAACCCAGATCGATAGATTTTGGAAAAAATGTGTTTTAGGCCCACATGCAAAATGAATTTAGAAAAAAAAGCACAGTGCTCTAGAATAGAGGCAGCGGGGCAATTTTCACGAAAAATTCTAAGACATGGGTATTGCTGCTGTTGCTGAATTACACAAACCCAGATGATCTATTTTTGCAATTTTTTCCGTTTACTTTGACATGCGAAGAATACTTAAGACGAGAATAGAAGAAATTAGGACAGAACATAGAAGTTTTTGTGTTTTTCTGCTTTTGTAGAAATCGCCTATGCTTGAATTAGATTCAATGTAACCTGCATGCAAGTGGAAAATGAAGTTTGTAATATCCTTCCTCTGAACATTCTGTATCTGTAGCTACGAAGAACGTTGAATTTTGACACCTGTAGCACCTTCAAATTATTTTTTGCTCAAGAAAGGCATGTTTTATCACTCTCATAATGAAAAATAATGGACGCCATATGCTCAATAAATAATAAATAACCCTCAAAGGCATCATAAATGCATGCAAAGTCTTGAAAATGGCGCTTGAATTGTGATTGGACCTTCAAAACACATGCCTGGCTTGTAATTGGCTCTCAAAATAGTTAACTAAATGAAAAATACGCCCTAATTAGGGCACCATTTTCAACAATTTAGTCAATTGACACATGCAAAAATAGGTCGCCCAGTTACAAGCTTAAAATAGGCCTAGAAGAAGTCGACTTGAAAAAGAGTTAACTAAAGAGTTATTTTCAGTTAATTGTCTCCACCTTTCAAGGGCGCCACTTCTCTTGAGTTCAAAAAGTCAACCTTTGACTTTAGGCGCCTCTTTCCAGACTTAGACTTTTTCTTGAAAATTTGGATTTGAAAACATCACCACAGCTGATCATTGATTCCGATTGACTGACATGTCGGATTGACTAGCTGACAGTTTCATTGAAGAACATGATCAAATCTGACAAAAGTCTTCTCGAGGCTGCAAACCCTAATTCATCCATCTAAGGCCTCAAAATGCAGGGCATGCCTAGCTTACTGGGGCGCTTTTGACCTTAAGACTCGGAAAAAATTTCAATGCATTTTCATCATTTTCAAGGTGATTCTGACCTAACTTCACTTCATGTTTCCCGGTGTTCGGCAAAACTTCAGAACTAGCTGACAGGCTCACTACAAAGCTGGCTAGATTCTGAACAAGAGCTCCTAGAGAGCACTTCTCGTAAAAAAATCATCTAACAACTTAAAAACATGGGCGCCCCTGGCCTCCAAGGGCGCTTTTCTTCCCAGACTTGGCCATTTTTTAAGCTGGCTAGAAACCTCTTAAACTCCCACTACAGGTTGCTGACAAGTCCTCTAACCTAGCTGAGGTATGCAACGGAAAGCTGGAACCAACACGGACAGGATGAACATCTGAGATAGTCAAAAAGACTGAGTTTGAGGCTCCAAAGCCTTGGGCGCCCCTGGCCTCCAAGGGCACTTTTACCTTTTCTGGACATTTCTGACCATGACTAAAACCCTATGTTTGACTCCTAATACTGGCAACCAGCAACTCTGATTCACCCACTGACGGATGCGTTGTGAAGCCAGATCAAATCTGAGACAAACATCCTAGGTGTCATTTGATCAGAAAACTTCATCTGGTGCTTCAAAAAGATGGGTTCCCTTGGCTAAGAGGCACGCTTTTCATTCCAGTGTCTTTTAAGTCATTTTTTCATGCCCCTCGTTTTGCGTTCAATCTCCATTTGCAGGTGCCAGACACATCTGTCGGACTGGCTGTTTGGTTCATCGCGAAGCTAACACGATTCTGGAGAAGTCATCTTGGAAGTGATAAGTCTCAGAAAGTTGATCTAGGCCCCCAAAATCAAGGGTGCTCCTGGCTCACAGGTGTGCTTTTGCTCCTGAGTTGGCCATTTTTCAAGCATTTTCACCTCGACGAAAATCCCCTCTGAGACGAAGCATCAATTCAAACATATCTTGTCATAAAACCTTCACCAAAGCATTTCAAACTTAAATTTTGACACCTGGCACCTGCCCATCTACCATTGTTGACCTCGGAAATCCTAATTTTTCACTTGAAAAAACGAAAACTACCCACCAAGCTTAAACTGAGTTTTAACTAAATCTGACTTCACCACTGTGATCGTGAAGCAAAATAAGCCAATCAAAACAATTTTCAGCCAATTCTGACAAGTGTCAATTTTTAGGGTTTTTTGACCTATAAAATAGGGGTCCAGAAACCCTAATTTTCAATTTTTCCAAATTTTGCCAGTATCTTGTTGACATCACACTGGCTCAAAGTCCATACTTGATTTGCCCAAAAACTATGTTTTCACATCATTTTAACAAGGTTTAGACCATATTAAGGAAAATGCCTTAATGAAGCAAAAAGAATTTGGTTTGGGTACAACACAACGAAAACCAATTTTTTTCTAAGGCATGAAGACTTTGGCGCCCTTTTTGGAAAAGGCGCTTGGATTTTGCAAACTTTGTTTATTTTTTGAGATTTTCAACTTTTTTTTGCTTTGCGTGTTTTCGAAAGCCGGTTCCTCCTATTCGGGCATCATTTTTCGCCAATCTAAGAACAACTAAGACTGAAAGTCAGTCAATTTGGCAAGCCTGATCAAATCTGAGATGAATGATACCTTCTGCCAGCGCCCAACATTGCATCTGACTGATTTTCTGAGATCCGAAACTAGGCTGATGAGGGTGTTTTGACAAATTTTTGTATGGACGAAAAATATTCGAAGGCACAAGAAGCTAGGTGCCTTTTTTGAGAAAGGTGCCTGGCTTTGCCAGAGTTAGAATATCTTTCAAGTTTTTCAACTCTTCTTTGATTTTCTTCATTTTCCGCGGAATGCCTCCGTTTGGTCTACAATTCTCGCCATCTGATAGATCCTCTATACTAGATGATGGATTCATTGAAGACCCTGAACATATTTGAGATCGCCTCTAGCTTTTCAAACCCAAAAAAACCACTCTTGACTGCTTTATGCACAACTGGAATTGAGCTAATGGAGGAGATTGCATGTTTTTGAAAAATGTGGCAAAAAATTCTAAGGTATGAAACCGTCGGCAGCCTCCTTGGAAAAAGGCACTTAGCTTTGCCAGACAATTTAGTTTTATGAGTTTTCAATTTTCCTCATTTTTTGTTCACCACCTTTGTTGACTACATTTGTAATCTTCGAGAGCTGAAAATTGGCTAAGGCATGGAAAGCTAGGCACCCTCCTAGAAAAAAGGCGCCTCAGTTCTCTAGTGAAGTTTTTTTCCCAAATTTTCAAAAAAATTCACTTTGCCTTCCTCGATGATCGTTTTACGTGCTTCTTTTTCGTTGATCATTGCATGTGCAACATCTGAGACCTTGTAGCTGACACCTCGTAATTGACCTTCCTCCATTGATGACTTCAGAGCTCATTTTTTGCCTTCTAAAAAAGCAGAATAGACCCACTAGAGAAATCCATATCTTTTGATGATTCTAACCAGACCACCTTGATCAGGGAGTATTTTCAACCAATCGAAATCAATTAGGACCTTCCAATCAAAGATTCTATTTTTAGAAAATTTCTATTTGTAGAAAGTTTTGCCAGCATCCATTTGACAACAAACCTAGAAATACCTAAATCAAGTATATTTTTAGAAATTTCTAAAAATAGAAAATTTCTATTTTTTAGAAATTTCTAAAAATGGAAAACTTCTATTTTTAGAAATTTTGACTTTTGATGACAATTTTACAAGACTTTAACCACTTTTACAAAATGCTTTAATGAAGCAAAAAAATTAATTTTGGGCATAACATTTGGCTTTGTCTGGGGACCATGTTGGATACTTACAACATAGGAGAACCAAGAATCACTGGACTTTTAAGCGTAGACCAGTGTCTTATTAGTTGGGCAATAGAGCCAAGATCATTTCATAATCACCTATCGAGAGACTTTTCCCTAAATCTCGTGGGACGAAACTTCCTAAAATCGCCTAAAACACGACAAAAACTTCACAGAATGGGGAAACACATCACGACATAATGCAAACATTATGGAAAGGAGAAACACATTACGAAAATAGAAAAACTGAAAGGAAAATCACTCCATCCCGAAGGAATGAAGTGCTTTAGATATTGCCTGTTGTATGGCAGCAAAAAGAGCCTTCCATCCAAGTGCGAGAGAATGTAGGAATTCTCCCTTGCGAACTCATGGATCTTGAATGGCCCCAACCCCAAGGAATCAAATTTTCCATACATCCCCTTGGGCTCATGTCTCTTGTCCCATAATAGGACTTGATCTCCGATCTCAAAGTCTCGCTGAAAAGCCTTCTTATCAAAAATCTTCTTCACTTGTTCCTAGTGTTGAGTAATTCTATCAACAACTTCCACCCTTTCTTCTTGTAGCTTCATCAGGTATAGGACACGCTTCTCAATTGGATCTTTGAACTCACCATCTTCCACTGCGGATGCCAGCTGCAAAGCGGACAACTCTAGTGTAATAAGTAGCATAGCCTCTTGTTGTACCCCAAATTAAAATTTTCGCTACACTTAAGGCATTTTGAAGAAATGAGTCAAAATATTGTTAAAACTGTTAAAAAAGGTCAAAACTAGGGTTTGCATGTCTTGCATGAGGGCCAAAAACCTAGAAATCTCAAAATCAGGCAATCTGGGTCGGTTCAAAACAATCAAACCTACAATACCCAGATTTTAGTTTTTCATCCCTAAATTTTAGGACAATTTCTATTTTTCGCAGTTTTCTAAAAATAGAAACTTTTTATGGGTTTTTTTTGGGTTTCTTAAGAAACGGATACTTGTAAAGAAAGTTTGGCTTTTTGGGTTAAGATTGATTTTGATTGGCTTAAAATACTCCCTCATCAAGTTGGTGCAGTCAGAATCACAAAAAGATCAGTTTTACTCCACCGGGTCTATTCCACTTTTTCAGAAGATTTTTCGAAGATCCAAGGTCATCAATGGAGGTCAAACAGTTGCTAGGTGTCAGAATCAAACGTTCAAGCATCAAACAGAGGCTGTCAATGAACAACGTGCACGAAGAACGAGGAACAGGCAAAGGAAGTTTCAAAAAAATGAAAAATGAAATTTTTTTTCCAAGTCTGGAGACTTCAGGTGCCCCAGTCAAGAAGCGGCGCCCATACTAAAATGCCTTATAATATTTTCCATTTCGGCAGTCAAACACAAGGCACGTTAAACGAGGTAAAGAGTTGAAAATCTCATAAATTTTTCTAACTTTGCCAACAATGGGCGGCCCTAAAAGAAATAGGTGCCCAACTTTTCAAGAGGTGAAAATTCAAAATTAGGGTTTCTGCCTCCTGGTCAACATTGCTCAAAATCTTCCCGGCTCCGCAACGAATCAGTCAACACGAACATCCGATCAATCGGTCAATCAGAATCTCAGATCATACAGAGGCCACAGAGAGGTGTTTTCAGAACTCAGAAGACAAAAGATCATCAAAAATGGCTCAGTCTGGAGGAAATGGGCGCCCCTGAAGGAAAAGGGCACCCAAGCTTTTGAGGTGTTAAATGATGAAAATTGCATAAGGTACCTCCAACACAACTTCGTCAGACTGGGTCAAGCTATCCAACGCATTCATCAGCTCATTCGTCAGAGTTAGCAGCCGTCAGATGTCGCAAGTTGAACAGAGGAGAAAAAGTGTATAAAACGACAGAAGTTGGAAGCAACAATGGAAAATTCAAAATAAAAACTAAGTCTGGAAGAGATGGGCGCCTAGAGTTTAGAGCCACTAGAAGTCAGTTTCCGGAGATCAAGTATCCAAAAGACCCCTTCCAGAATCTTATTAGCTATCTAGTGAATCCGTCAGCTAGTCAGTCTGATCAGCACAATGCCTGGAATCGTGAAATCATCTGAAGGTTAGAAGAAAAGCAAGGTTTTTAAAATCATGAAAATGGCTAACAGTGGAGAAAATAGGCGCCCCTGTTAGAGATAGGCACCTGACAATTTGAAGGGTCAAATGAAGTTTTTGGCAGATGAAGTCTCCAAAACAATGTCATTAGATTCAATCAAGCTCCGTAATGAAATTTTTAGTTCGTTCGCCAGATCAATCTGGAAGCCGAGAGACAGAGCCGAATTAGGGTTGAAATTTGAGCAGAAGGTGAAAACAGTGAAAAAATGGTTAAGTTTGGAGAGACTAGGCGCCATACCTCAAAAAGGGCACCCAACTTTTCATGCCTTAGAGAAATTTTTAGAAATTTCAAAAATCTTCAAAGAAAAAAACGCCTTAGGTCAAATGCATGAGCTAAATTTAGGGTTTGCAGAATTAGGGTTTGAGAAGTTGTTTCTCAAGCAAGAACTTATTTAAGGACATCTCTATGTATTATTCATATTTTCTTGCAAGTATCTTCAAGGAGAAACAGAGCAGCAACTTCAAACCTATATTTTTCCAGATTCAAGAACCTAAACTTGCTGGTTTTTCATAAGATTTTCAGATCAGCACTCAAAGAAGGCTTGCTTTTTCATATTTCTTCATCAAGAACATCAAATTTGTGAAGAAGAAGGCCATTACTTTCAATTTTCAGCAAGCTGGTTCATATTTGTTCTATCTTCTGGACAAATTGTTGAAGAATTTTCTCAAGGTTGCAGCAGTTGCTTTTATTTTGCATGTCAGAGAAAACTTCAAATTCTTCGATTTCTAATCTTTTGGGTCTATACTAAACCTTCTTCTAGGCAAAACCCCTATCACAACTTTTTCAGAGAAACTTAAAGTGGTTGTTTTTTCAGTCAGAAGCCAGGGTTTGCAAAATCTGATCAACTGGTTCATCTAGAATATACTCATAAACAATACCCAGATGCCAGCTTTTTCTGCTTTTTTTTTGGAGAAAATTTGGGTTTGCTGCTTTTTTAGTCTCCACTCCAAATTTTAAAAAACGAACGATCTGGGTTGGCTTGTAACGAAATTCTAATCAAAACCCATATCTCAGAAAAAATTTCAAAATTTCATCTGTTTGAGGAAGAAAAATCAACAAACTAAAAATAGAAAGTTTGCTAAAACTTGTCAGAACCTAGGCATGTTTACTGTCAATCTTTAAGTTTTGTAGAATGGAGTACATTCTTACAGAGTTCAAGACCAAATCAGCACTTTACCATGATTTCATAGAAACAACCGAGACTAACTTACACCATAAAAAGTCAGTATTCAATCTATGTCCTTTGGAAGATGCAGGAAACAACACCATCAGGCATCTTGGTCATTCAGGTCTTCTCGCAGTATCAAGCATTATAATCCAGCCACAAGGGAAATCCAGTCAGTTGATGGAAGAATCATATGCAGCTTAAAGCCAAACATGATTGAGAAATGCTTCTCCATTCCACCATGGCCTAGAAGTGTTACCATCAACATTGAAGAATGTGAAAGGATATGGGAAGAGCATCAAGAAAAATACAGCAAGAAGATTGCACAAAGGTGGCTGAAAGATAAATACAGTACATTGCCAAAGAACGTCGGGAGAGGAGAGTTCAAGGACGAATTTGCTATAATAATCACCCTACTCAGCCGGATTAGTGGTCAAGCAGATGCAACAAAGTTTCAGCCTTGGATGTTCTACGTGATACCGCACATAATGAATAAGACAGAGTTCTATGACTGGCCTTCATTGATTAATGATTGCCTTCACCATCAAATAACTGAATATTTTAATAGACATGCATTCCACATGGTCTCCTACCTAGTCTACTTGGTTGCCTATCAAGGTAAATTCAGAGGGTTAAACACGAAGGGTTCTTTAAATGTTCAACATGTCTACAATTATTACACTCAGTTGGAGTTCACTGCGGCATCACATCATTACAAAAGAGTGAATGAAGCATTCTTAATCTACACAGTGCGTGACCTGGACAATGAGCTACATGTTCGCATCTCATCTGTTGCTAGGGCAGCAATGTCAGAATGGACTGATTGGTTTATTCAGTTTGCCACTTTCACTTACCTAAGGGTTTACAGCTATTCAAAGCTCCTCTTGTGTTACCAAGGTATCCGTCAGATGAAGTCGTGTGTATGGAATTTCTCAGACAGGTATCAAATGTTCACACTCGCCTGCGCAACAAAAAGAAACCAGCCTTCAGCTTTCCTTTTGATTTAGGTATTTACAGTTGCAGATCATTCGCAGACGCTAAAATAATGGGTAATGAGTTAGATAAACTTGGTCTCAAGCCTTTCAGTGAGAGACGATCATATGATCCCCATGGTGTCTATGCAGCCTGACTTGGTCATAATTATGCTCATGTGCCCGCACTCGAAGACTTTTGGGCTAACTACAGAGACTAGTACGAGGTGCGAAGGAGAAGTAATTGTAGGCTCACCCTTCACCAAATGAAAGATTGTTTATCAAAAGACATTGAAGGGTTATCGGATGATGACGGGGATGTAATTCTCCCAGCCTATACTAGAAATCCGGTTGAACAACAACCTCTTCCACAGGTCAACTGGGCCAACAAAGAATGCATTACAGTGGAAGAAAGGACACGACAAGTGGTAGAGTACAGCAAGACTTTCTTAATCCTCAGAAAGAGGGAGTCCACTCCGGTAGCAGAGCCGCCAAAGAAACATTCATCTCTTCCCTCTTCTTCAAGAGCTCGGCAAAGAGTGCCAAAAGGGGGTTGGACTACATAGGAATTGTTATACAGGAGCAACCTACAGCTGAAACATAAGTTCCTCCACCAGAGCCCATACTTCAAGAAGAAGTACAAGATGAGCCTTTGATACAAAATCTTTTACCATCTCCTAGGTCTTCGCCAATTCACATTGATTTGGAAGATGAGGATATAGAGGCCGATGTTACAATTATTCCTCCCTTGGATGTTAGTAGAGATACCACATCTTGGCTTGAGAGCTCTTTGGGAAGGACGAGAAGAAGGCCTTCGTATCAGGTGATTGATGATAACCTTAGTATTTATCAGGAAGCACCCAAAAAGAAGGCCAAGAAAGAAATGCATTTTGAGAGGAATCTTGAGGGTGAAATGGTCATGGAGATAGCTACGCCTCTTGAAGGTAAAATCAGGGATGAGGTGGATGTTGATGATTTCAAAATGGTCAAAGAAAACCTTGGTAAAAGTACCCGACATGCTGATATGAGTTTGTTTAAGATGGTAATTGAAAACATTCAAGAAAGAGTGCAAAAAGATAGAGAAGACAAGGCAGCCCTCAAGGCTGAAAATCATCAACTCCGGTTATGTATATCAAATCTCATTCATAGCACCTCACAAACAACACAGTTGCTGCCACAAGTTTTAGAAACACCAGCTAATCAGCAGCATTTGAGGCAGTTGGTTATTTGTGGAAAACAAACTCAAGAATGGATTGAGGAGTTCATCGTCAAAGGAAAATAAATTCTAACACAGGTCTTCCAGCTGAGATACAAAGCTCATGACTTACGTCAAGGTATCCAGGATTTTGAGCAGCTGATAGCCGAGTTCAAGCCTATGCACGAAATCATAATTGCAGATTTAGAGATGGCTTATGGCTTATGGCTCTACAATGGCAAGAGAACACAAAAGACTGATCCTAGAGTGGAAAGAAGGTCACCTTTTCAAGGTAAATACATATGTTAGAATATCTGAGGAGTTTGCAGTGTATAAACAAAGGGTTATTGATACTCTTAGGTTCATCAGAGAATTTGTTGCAACAATTCCTTGTCAATATTGCCTTGAGGATGGTTCATACATTGGGCTTGACATAGTCCAAGCAGAGTTTTAGAGTATCATGCATGGCAGCGATGGCAGTGTTGGAAGAATGAAGATGATTTCCATGATGTCAGCACAGTTCGAGAAAGCGGCCAATGAGAGTGAAGATTTCTTGAGATCTATTGAGGATGGCGAAGAAATCTTGGAAAAGTGGCATTTTGCTATTAATAGTATCAACACTCCCACCACAGATGAAGTTGCCTGCTTTTTAGCGGATGTGATCGAGATTTAAATCAGTTTTCCTCTAGAAGCTTCTTCCACCTTTTCTTTCTATTCTTGTCTCAATTCTTATCCATTCTTTGAGGATAGAAAGAAAACAATTGTAACAAGTTGTAATGAGTTGGCACTTTCCGTTTTTTGATGTTTTCTAGGGTTTAGATGTTTTATCTTTTCTAGGATTAGAAATAAAGCTTGCATGTTGGCAAGTAGTAGTTGTAAAAGCAAGGAGATTTTAGGGTTCCTACTCCTTTGCTTAGTTAATATTAAGAGCAATGTTTGCTCATTTTTCTTTAACTGCTTGTGATAACAGAATCGCTGAGCTTATGCCTTCATGTTTGTTATCATTTAGTGTCAATTCACTTTGTGTAAAGAGCAAGTTTGCATGCCTCCTTAGCTGCAAATCTTGTTTTAGTGCATGTGTTATGTGTCAATTATAATCAGTTGATTGCATGTTGCAAGTATTTTGCTACAACTTGCTATCCCAAATTGTAATCTTTGTTCCAAGTTTGAGTAAATAAAATCTCAAGCTTGCTTTTGCTGCCCTCGATATAAATATCTCAAATTTCCATTGTTTGTGTTAGAAGTGGGGAAATAAAATCTTGAAGCTTGCTTTTGCTGCCCTTGAAATAAAGTCTCATATTTCGTAATACTTTTATGATCTCCTTTTCACTTGCATTGAAATTTAGATGTATGTTGAGGAAAGATTATCCAAGTATCTTTGTCAAAAATCAACCTATCCATTTCTAGACTCTATTGCTCTGCGTTTACTCGAGAGGATAGAAACGTTTTAGCGTAAGTTAAGTTGTAGTTGTCAAGTTTCATTAAAGGGAAAACCTCAACTGCAACATCTAGAGTTCAATAACCTTGTGTTCTCGCAGCTGAATAAAAAAGATAGGCAAAAATTAGTTTTCGTTTACGTACTTTATGCAACTCAGCAAAAAAGGGAGCTTCCCCTCCTAATCCGAAGAGCAGTTTACTGCACATAGCTGTCTGTTTCCATAACGCATTCCAGAGGTGCGATTTGAAATGCCAACAATTTTGTACCATACATGATGATAAAGGGTGAAGTACCAATGGTTCTCTTGGGAGTAATTTTGTCAGCCCAGAGAGCATCATAGAGTCTTTTGTGCCAAGTTTGTTGATTGGAATCAACTAAGTTGCATATGATTGTGACAACGTTCTTATTTGACAACTCGGCTTGTCCATTACCTTGAGGGTAATAATCTGATGATTGTGACAAAGTGATTGAGATATCCCTACTAAATCTAACCCAAAAATTCATTTTTTAGAGTGTTGACATTTCGTCAAACAGTTGTTGTGCAAACTCATGAATTCTGATTTTCTGACTGCTGTTCTGATTTTCTGAGTTTTGTTTGATTGCTTTTGATGTTTGGTTGAGTGTTTTCAATGCCAATAACATAAAGGTAATGCATAAATTGATATATAAATGATTACACAACATAAATTTATAAACCCACTTCCATTTATGCCATTAAATTAAAAATATAAGGTCTGATTAAAATGACAGTTATGTCTGATATGAAAATTATCAGATTGTAACAGCTCTATTAAACCCAATACAAATGAAAGATTTGAATACCCAATATGCCAATAACATACCCGTTCTATGCCAACATGAAAATACAATGTATGAAGGCTGATATGAGCATGATAACGATGGTAGAAGACTGAAATAGAATGTGAAATATGCAACTAGAAGTCTGATCGTTGTTATGGAAGTGCTAAATATG
Source organism: Sequoiadendron giganteum (assembly GCA_007115665.2). NCBI lineage: Eukaryota > Viridiplantae > Streptophyta > Pinopsida > Cupressales > Cupressaceae > Sequoiadendron > Sequoiadendron giganteum. The sequence continues at coordinate 151,148,547 of CM021103.1, read as the reverse complement.
AAATTGGTTGCCAAAATCAACTTCAAATGCCCACGAAACCCCTTCCAAATGATGGTGCACCAACTAGAAATGAAATGGCTAGTATGGAAGATGTCAAATCTTCAATGTAAACTTGTCAAATGGCTAGAATAAATCTGCAATAATGATTGTGCCACAAACCCTAGGTGCACTTGGCCAAAAATTGTACAACCAACAAGTAGAATGCAAACATGTGATGGTATTGGCGTGGTTGAGACTCGATCTATCAATGGTTGCACCTGATCTGAAGAAATATGCTGATATAACACTACTGCAAACTCAGGTCTGAAAATTAAACACCTGAAACTCCTCCAATGAAGCCCAAACGAAGTTCAAAGGTAGGTCCTCCTCAAAGGTGAACTGGCTTCTCGTCTAATTCACGATAGCCCTTGGGAGTTTTTCGTTCCTAGAAGACTAAAACCAAGTTGAAACCCTTCTCCAGAGCTCAAACCTGCAAGTGTTGATATGAAAAATGACAAATGAATCCCAAAATTCACTTTATAACCTCCCATGAGCTTTTTTATAAAAGATAATAAAATATTCCTCCTCAAGGGTCTTTTCCTCATCAAAAGAAAGGGCCGCTTTTTAAAAACAACTTTGTTTCACTAGGATGGGGGCACTTTTCACTATTCACTTTATAATTCTCTGTTACTATTCACTTCTACTATTCCATTAAAGCAACTTTAATATTTTCAATTTATCCCTAGATTCAACAACTGAACTCCAAACTGAAAGGCTCATAAAGCTCCCGACTAGGCTTTGCATCCCCTGGTTGGGTCCCCTAACCATACTGCTGACCTATGGGAACCCTAATAGTAGGCCAACCTCGGCTAGCCTGAGCTGCCTAAGGAAGGAACATTATAGTGATGCCATGATTAAAACGTTATTCCAGTATCTCCTTAGATGAAAAACTTGTTGCATTGTCGGTCACAATTTTGCATGGCACCCCGAAGCATGAAATAATATTCTCCTTCAAAAAGTCCAACACAACTTCCAAGGTAGCCAACTTGGTTGGAATAGCCTCAACCCACTTCGTGAAATAATCTATAGCTGTAAGGACATAAATATGCCCCTTACTGGAATGTGGATTGATAGGACCTACAAAATCTAATCCCCATTGCTGAAATGGAGAATCAATGACAAGTGGCCTAAGTGGAATGGTTGCCAACTTAAGCTTGCAGCAAATTGCTGACACATCTGACATTTGTGCACCCGATCATATGCGTCGCAAAACATAGTCAGCCAAAAAAGTTGTGCTTGCAGGATTTTAAATATTGTAACCCTTGATGAAAAGTGGCCATCGCATGCCTCGCTGTAAAATGCTTCCAACAAACACTGATAGTTTTCTAGCGCCCACTGTGGGGCACGAGGCATAAAACATCAAGAAACCTTACGCTTTATGGCACAGGAATGATCATCTGGTATCCTATTGCTCATGTTCAACAACTAGATCTTACTGCTCCTATTATACAACCAAATGTCATGCGAGTTGATGGCAAGCAATAGGACATTATTAGTAGTCTGAGAAGTTTCGTGTTTGACAAAAAGGAAACACCTACTCAGTGGAGGAACGCGGCTACTATTCTAGAGAAAGAAGAACAAAAAGATGATCTTGCGGCCGAAAGACTAGTATTACCACCTCCTATGTGGTAATAGATAATCTTGGCTTATAGGGTTTATACAAGAAGGAGAAGTGTTGTTGTAGATCTATCCTTTCAAGAAACAGAAGTTGGAGAAGCATCCAACACAAATCCTGAGGTCCAAGAAGAACCTGTGATCCAGCCAAAAGCAATGGGTGACAATAATAATAATGGCAATAATCATGCCAATTATAATCACAGACATCCACCCCCATTACCTTGGGATAATAACATTGGACCGTTAGCTTTGCAAGGAAATCATGAGTTACCTAAAGGGTCAAGGAAGCACTTTCCTCAGTTTCATGACAATGCGACTCAACACCCAGATGAACATGTTTTTGCATTCACAACGGCTTGCATCATCTTGCATGTAGCACATGAAGACATTGTTGTACGTCTCTTCGTAGAGACTCTTGTGGGAAATGTTACTGATTGGTTTCATCACCTAGAGCTGGGCATTATTACAAGTTGGACAACTATGAGCGAGAAATTTTTGGCAAGGTTGAAGCCCGTTGAAGATAGTCATCGGTTGTTTGCCCAACTTTCAAACTCAAAGATGGAGCTCAATGAACCTATGAGGTAACTTGTGGCAAGGTTTAACTGCCTAGTCACACATCTTTCTTGTACACTCAATCCATCACCAGAAATTTTGTTGAGCAGTTCCATAAATGCTCTTCCGTTTGAGATAGCCTTTTTCTTGAGATCAGCTAATGAAACAGAATTGACAAATGCACAAGAAAATGCCATTGAGATTGAAGATAACATGATCACTTCTAGGAAGATGAAGACAGATTCTATCAGGCCTCTGGTTCAGGGTTCTGCAGATCCACTGCTATAGAAGGTAGCTAGTGAGATGACTATCCTTAAGAGGTAGTTGACTGCTCAAGGGCAGCCTGCACTGCCTGCGCCATCACCACTACAATATCAACAACAATATCAACCTCAACAACCATACCAGCCAAAGAGAAATAATTTTCAGCCTTTCAATAATTACAAGTTGCAGTTGTCAGCAGCTCCACCAAGACAAACAGTTGAGGCTGAGAAATCTGCGGTATTTTGTTCTTTCCATGAGAAACGAACATAAAATTTCTACATGTCCTAAAAATTTGAGAATGAATCAAATCATGGGATACACTGAAGCTTCACCCAGTTCAAGTTTTGTCCTTTCACGAAGTTCGAATGTTGCCTTACCACAAACGGACAACTTCGATGGATACTCCTATCCGCACATCCCACATTCAAAAGCCAATTCGTCCCTCTAAAGCGATTCAACATCATATCAAACACGACAACATATGAACACATTCCCAACATCATTCGAACATTCATCGGGTATTTTTGTGAGACAATATTTTCATACCTATACATTGTTTGTTGCATTCAGGAATTGATAAGTAGAGATCTGAAATTGTTATTTTGTCTCACCGCGTCCATTCTGGACCTATCTAAGAACATTTTGATAGTCCGATTCCCATAGTCATCATATCTAAATGGTTGCATTCAAGTAATTCGGGAGTTAATTATATGTTCAAGTGTAATCAGCATTCTTCATTTGAATTATACGCATTTTTGTAAGCTCCTTGAGATATTTTATCTATGAGTATGTGAGACTTGTATGCAAGTTAGTGTTCTTCGTGGGTTCGAGATTTGTATGTGAGGTTAGCTTTCAGAGGAAGAAACATATAATTTTCTTCTCATCAATATTTGGAGGCTCAAACAAAGTGCTTTTTTAGTGTTCTTCGTGGGTTCGAGATTGGGAAACACAGAAGCACGCTTTTGCATGGTCTAATTTTCTAGGGCATCACTTTTCAGAAATAGGTGGACAACTTTTTCAGTTTTCATCGATCTAGGTCCATCTACTTTTTGCCCCTCTTGAAGATTGGAAAATTGCATGCGTGCTTTTTCGGCCCTATTTTTTAGGAGACTTGTATGATCTGGAAAAAATGAGCTTTTTCAAAATTTGACGATCTGGGTCTCTTCAGACCAAGATTGTTTGCAAAACCCAGACCTCAGCTTCTTTTTTTTCACAAAATCTGCTTTTTTTGGAGAAAAATCAGCATTCAAGTAATTTGGGAGTTACTTATATGTTCAAGTGTAATCAGCATTCTTCATTTGCATTATACGCAATTCTGTAAGCTCTTTGAGATATTTTATCTATGAGTATGTGAGACTTGTATATTGGAAATCATGGGCGTTATACCTCAATTGGTACACCTTTGCAAGTATAACTCTTCCCCTAGTGATGAATTCTTCTACCCAATCTCTCATATATTTTCCGTATATGACCAACTAACTCAGCTGATGTTGATCTGCAAATGACTCCAGAATTTGTGGAAGCAACAAAGTAGCTTGTGAAGTAACATGAAGGAGATTGGAAACATGCTGCTGCAGTTGTTGAATCTCAACCTTGAGGGCTGCCTTGTCTTCTCCATCCTCGAGCACTCGTTCCTTCAGATTATCTACTGCAACTTCAAAGAGATTCACATCAGCATGCTGAGTGCTTCTACCAAGATTGGCTTTAACAACCCTAAAGTCATCAATCTCAACCTCATCAACGTTCTTGTCTTTCGGAGGTGTAGCAATCTCAATGATAATCTCATCATCTGAATTCTTCTTCATATGAACTTGCTTCTTAAGTTTCTTCTCTAGTGTGTCTTGGTGGACGCTATTAAGCTCTGCAAAGGTCAACTGATAAGAAGGCTTTCTCGCCCAGGAGGTTCTCAAGCCAAGACGAAGAGTCTCTACTAACTTCTCTGGGAGGATCGGTTTCAGCTCCAACAACTCTTGATGGATCAATAGATGTTGAGACATTGCGAATTGGTGAATCAACTTTTGAATCTATATGAATAGGAGAAGGCTTCAGTGATGGCGGAAGAACAGGAGATGAAGGCTCTGCTTCAACTTGTGGTGCTGACTGGAACTTCTGGTGCATCCGCTCGTTGTTCCTGCTAATTCACCTTTTCCTTTCAGCTCTTCGTCATTCTACTAATATTTGTACCTTCTGTAGGATTCCTCATAGCTTTGACTCTCGATTTTGATTTAGAAGAAGGTAGAGATGACTGAACTACTAGTGGGTCTGCAACTCGAATAGCTACCTATCGTGTCTTTTTACTGCTCAAGAATATTCTACTGTTCTTGACAATTCAGCTCGTTCTTTCCTCAATTGAGGTTCTCTCTTTGGCAAACCAATCAACTTGTCAAAGTGGCTGTTGATCAACCTAATCTCAGGCATACATGGGAAGTAGAACTTCCCCATCATCATCTAACAAACCCTCCACATCTTCTGATAAGAAATCAGCCATCTGCTAAAGAGTAAGTCTGTTGTAGTTGCGCTTGTGCACTTCGGACTCATCTGCACAATTAATCCAAGGATCATATGAACACCTCTCTTTGAAAAGCTTGAAACCAATCTTTGACATTTCATCACCCATCAACTTGGCATTGGTTGTTGATCTACATCTATATATGCTCATCTCAAATGGGAAACTAAATGTAGTCTTGCGCCTATTACACAAAAATGTGTGAACTTCGTGTACTTGCCTTAGAAATTCCCTGAACACTACCTCATCCGTTGGATATCTTGGAAGCATTACTGGATCACCTGAGAAGCCATATACCCTTATGTAGGAGAATGTGGGAAATTGGATATACCAATCAGCCCAATCTGCCATTGCCAATTTAGCATCTGCTAAAATTCGTATATGCAATTCATTATCAAGATCTCGCACCATATGCATCAAGAATACATCATTCACCTGGTTGTAATGTTGCTCAGATTCTGAAAACTCTAACTCCAGGAAATGATTGTACACATGTTGAACACCCAAAGTTCCAACGACATTCAAACCTCTAAATTTGCCTTGAAAAGCCATTAGATATATGATGTAAGATATCATATGGAATTCATGGACCGTGAAGAACTCTGTCATCTGACAGTGGAGACAATCATTGATTAATGCTAGCCAATCATAGTGTTATGCTCTGTCAACAATCTGGGAAATAATGTAAAATATCCAAGGTTGGAATTTATTGGCCTTTGCTTGACCCGTGACTCGGTTGAGCAAAGTAATCATGACTGCAAAGTCTTCCTTGAACTCACCGCGCCCAACATTTTTTGGCAAAGTTTTGTGCTTTTCTCTAAGCCAGTTTTGTGCAACTCTTTTTCGACACTTATCCTTTTGCGCATACCACACCTTTTCACATTCTTCAACAGATATGATGAAGTTTTCTGTCCATGGTGGTATTGCGAAACATTTCTCAATATCTTCTAGCCCGAGGCTGCAAATAGTACTCCCATCTGCTGATTGGGTTTCTCGTGTTGTTGAATGACAATGCTTAACACAAGAAATTATGAATTAAAGGCTCTGAACTGAGATGGGGATTGAAGCTACTGCAAGCAACCTAGATTGACCAAGATGCTTGATAGCAATGTTTCTTGTGTCTTCCAAAGCACACAAATCAAACAATGGAAACACATGAGTAAGTCGATTTCGAATGTTCTCAGGAAATCATTGAGCAACACTGATTTGCTTCTGATTTATGTTGGAGAGTACTGTATGTTGAAAAACTTGAATTTTGACTGTAAACACAACTATGTTTGGAAAAGTTTTGCACCAACTGCTAAAAATAGATTGCTGATTTTTCTCCAAAAAAAAAGCAGATTTTCTAAAAAAAAATAGCTGAGGTTTGGGTTTTGTAGTCAATCTCGTTCTGAAGAGACCCATATCGTCAGATTTTGAAAAAGCTTATTTTTTAAGATCATGCAACATCTCCTAAAAAATAGGGCCAAAAAAGCACACATGCAATTTTCCAATCTTCAAGAGGAGCAAAAAGTAGATGAAACTACATCGATGAAAACTAAAAAAGCTGACCACCTATTTCTGAAAAGTGATGCCCTAGAAAACCAGACCATGCAAAAGCGTGCTTCTGTGTTTTCCAATCTCGAATCCACGATGAACTCTAAAAAAGCACTTCATTTGAGCCTCCAAATCTGGATGAGAAGAAAATTATATGTTTCTTCCTTTGAAAGCGAACCTCCAATTATAAAGAATGAATTCTTAAAGCTTTCTTAAATAGAGTTGGAAATGAAAAAGACACTTTTTGGCATAACTCTAAAATTTTGGAGTCAATGCATGAAGATAGAAACTTTGCATGTGAAAATATGACTTCGTTTGCATCAAAATGGTGAATTCCTCTTTTATAGTGCTGAAATAGCGCACATGCATGAGGACGTTTCTTTATTTTGCATGAACAACGGAAACCAAAATTTTGTAAGGCATGAAGACTTGGGCGCTCTCCTTGAAAAAATGTGCTTGGCTTCACTAGACTTAAATTTTTTTTAATGATTTTCAATTTTTTTGCTTTTCATAGTTCTGCCAGAGCCTGCTTCTGACTTCGACGATCTGGAAAACTGGCACTGTCAATCGATAATCTCTATTTGACCATGGAAATCTCATGTTTGACCACTACTGAAGTGATACCCAGCTTCGTTTCAGCATTTGACGACATCTAATCATGATTGTATACCACAGAAACTATCGATGGAGGCTGAGTTGAAGACAACACAGACGAGGACAAAAAGTTTCTACGCATGGAAAGCTAGGCGCCCTCCTTGAATAAATGCGCTTGGGTTTTCTAGTCAGTTTATTTTTTGAGATTTTCAACTTCTTTTGCTTTGCATGTTTTCGGAAGCCAATACCTCTTGTTCAGGCATCATTTTTAACCAATTTGTGAACAACTGAGACTGAAAGTTAGTCAATCTGGCAAGCCTGATCAATTTTTGAGATGAATGATACCTTCTGCCAGCTTTCGACACTGCATCTGACTAATTTTTTGAGATCTGGAACCGACTTAATGAATGCATTTTGACAAAAAATTTAACAGATGAAAAATATTCTAATGCACAAGAAACTAGGCGCCTATTTTGAAAAAGGTGTCTGGCTTGTTAGTTTTAGACCAGAACTGAAGAATAAGCAGAAATACAAAAATGATGAACAATCAAACACAACAAATACCCTAGGAAAACCCTGCTTCTCGAGGGAGAAAAACCCAGCCAAAATATATCACTTATATATTGAATGAAGAGATCAGAAATCTGCTTTACAACTTGGCCCAAACACAAGGCCGATCTGATTTAATGAAGGATAGCACCTCTTCCTAGATGTGAATATACAAACACTATGATTTCTCCTGGATATCGATCTACTTGATGCAATATGTCGATTTGCTGCAAAAGTGCGAACTCCTCCTTGAAGTGCAATTCTATCTCTGAATAAATTGAATGATCATTGCCTTGTATATATACAAATCAAGGTGTCTCTTCATTTAGGGTCAACCTCTTACACAAAACCAGGCGACTTTTTAATTATTTATTTATAGCAGGTCCGACTTGCTTTTATTTATTTATCATTTATTATTTTAAATAGGGCGAAGGATATCTCTAGCCGCTATAACATGAACACTTCCTCTTAGCTAGGGAGGTATCCTTCCATATATCCATGTCATGACATCCACAATGGCTACACCCATTTGTGGAAAAGAGTTGATCACGGAATCTCTCAGCGTGATATCGTCATGGAGTCACTCAACTTGACGTCCACCATGGCTACTCCCATGTGTGGAATGAAACATGTGCACAAGTGCCCATCACGGAGTCTCTCAACGTGATGTCATCATGGAGTCTCTCAACATGACGTCCACCATGGCTACTCCCATGTGTGGAAAAACACAAGTACAAAAGGTTCATCACGGAGTCTCTCAACGTGATGTTGTCATGGAGTCTCTCAACATGACGTCTCATCTCAATCTCAGAGATGAACAAGGGCTCACACCTTATATTTCTCCGTCTCAAAGAAATATACATTACAAGGGATTTCACCTCATACTTCTTCGTCTCAGAGAAATTTACACTACAAGGGCTTTCACCTCATACTTCTCCATTTCAGAGAAATATACACTACAAGGGCTTTCACCTCATATTTCTTCGTCTCAGAGAAATATACACTATAAGGGCTTTCACCTCATATTTCTTCGTCTCAGAGAAATAGACACTACACAAATCTTCATGATGATGTCACTCCCTCTGAAGCTCCAATTATTTGCATCAACCTCTTGACCTCCTCGTCCAAGGTTGCCTTTGATGGTTTGTCAGACTCCCTCTAAATGTTATTTCCTCCACTTCGAAGAAACTGATCGACTTTAGAATAAGAAACCTTCTTAATTGACTTTAGAACTTGGCTCCTTCTAAGATGTCCCTATGTCAATTTCCGCAGTAGAAACAGGTTGTGTAGACCTTAATTTGCAATCTTGAGCTAAGTGATGATACTTGTCACACCTGAAACACTGAATGTGAGAGAGATCCTTCTTCTTCTTCGGTTCTGGGGTAGAATCTGATCCTCTTTCTTCCTTTGCCTCTTTTTCTAAAAGTATGAGTAGCAAGAACTTGATTTTCTATATCATGATAGTGTTGACGGGTGTTTTATGACCGCACCAACACAGAATAAAATTTCCGAACGGATACTCTATCCTTTCTTGAACAAAGTATTTTACATGCTAAGATTGCCAAAAAGATCATGCGTTCAACTCCAAGTTTCCTTATGTAGCGGATAGTCTCAGTTGGCTTAATGTGATTTGTTGGTTATTTCAAGGGGACTTACACAATTGTTCGATCAAAAGAGAAGAACTTGCAGAACACGAATGATTTACTGATGATGCTCAGGTTTCCTAAACTAACCGGAAAAATATTGAAATTAAAAGGATAGGGATAGAGATTCTACTGTCTACTCCTAAATACGGGATACAGAGATCAATTCTTGCAAGCTCAAACCAAGTTTTGCTTTGCCTCACTTCGGACAGCCTCTACAGAGCCGGTGAATCTTCAAAGGAATAATAAATGATGTTCAAACTAAAACCCAACATGCAAATACCATCACAACGATGCATACCAACACATGAACCGCAATTGAAGTTAAGTTGAAAAGTACTCCAATCGACCACGCAAGGCAAACCCACCGTCAGTGAGCCCGCTAGTGGTATGGATAAATAAAGCTTGCTCAAGTTAAACAACGCATTCCACAACTACCAACTACTTGCATGAAATGAAATCTACTTTAAAGCTCTAAGTGAATTGGAAAGACAAAGAAGCCTTGCTAGCTACTCATAACGAAAGATGGAATCACCAAGTAATGAGAACTCTTTATATTATGATAGTGTTCACCACAACTCCTTACAAAGCCTTCCAATCGAAAACTTTCTTTCCTCCTCAATCTATGCTATGCTAACTTCTAAGCTATTCTCTCTATGCTCTCTCTATTCTCTGACTTAACTCTAATTCTAATTCTAATAGATTACAAATGAGGGGGGATGCCCCTTTTATAGGTAGCTCAGTCCAGCGAACAGCTTAGATTTAATTACAATGGAGGGCTCAGATTAAGCCACATATGCCCTAATCAGGGTTCTGCCCTAAAAATCGCCACAGAGAGGAGTGGGGTAATAAATGAACGAGAGATTCTCCACTCCTCTGCAGGAATCATAATGAGCAATTAATCCCCATCACCATCTTCTAGAAGATCATCATCTAGCAAGGCGTTTTCGTTGTCCTTCTCTTTGACTGCAAACTCGATCAATCGGGCCAACACTGCCTCAACCTCTTGAATTGAAATAGGTGGGATGTGGTTGAGCTGAAACTCAAGTACTGTAACCGTTTGCTAGTGTCGAGTATAAGACTTTCTCCAAGCGACCAAGGCATCCTGGGTGTTATGAGTAATGCTGGAGAAAGCTGAAATATTTTCAAAATCATCCTAAACAAACAATCTCACAGTTGTGAAGAAGGGATCCAACTTTCCCTTTAAACCATCAGCAGTCATCTCCTCTGGAGCCAGCCTCCTAGCAAATATAGCTTCCAGCGTGTTCAAGATTCCATCTAGAATATTGCCCATAGCCTTCCGAACTCTAGCTGAATCTATCCGTGCTGCATCAAGGAAACCCCGGCCTATGACCACCAAAGAGTACCAACTGGTGAAGTCATATTTGTCACCTTCTTGTATCACGCCTGCATCCACCAGGGTCTATAACGGCACATTCATCAAAGCCTCCAGACGAAGAACAGTCTGAGTCTGATAGATTTGGGTCTTGCCCCAGGCTTGATCAACAATATCCATGCGTGCTAGAATGTCAGAGGCCTGCCAATAAGAATGAGCGAGGTCCTCCATGAATCTTTTTGTTTCCTTGCGAACACGGCCAACCCATTTGTCTGCTTCCAATGCCATCTTCTTCAAATCCTCCAAGCCACAAACCGACTCCGTTGGGAGCCCTGCTGGGAGTTCAACTACTGGATTTTCCTACTCACTTGGATGCGCAAGGTTCTGCACATATCCGATCAATGTCTTGTGCTCCCTCTTCAATTTCTTGTATTTTCCTTCTGTATGGAGCAATTTGTTCTTCAACGCCTGATAGGAGTTATCGCACTCCTCAATTACCTAGGCTCTTGTGGGGCGACCCAACTCAACAGTGGTGATCACATAGTTCTCTGGCCTTTCCTTGTCTCGATCACATTCTTCCCTCAGAATAGCAACCTGAAGTGTGCGAGAGTCGGATTCATTTGTTGAAATCTTCGAAAATTTCCTAGCCCTTTTTTTCTCTTGTGGTGCGCTAATCCTACTGAGGAATTCCTCCATCTCAACTGCTGGGTCAGTATCATCCTCAGGGTCCTTCCTCATTCTTTCCGTGAGCCAATCTGGCACTGCCTATCGTGGATTGCAAATGATGAGGGGCTGCTCTTCTGTTGCTTCCTCCTCGCGCACCTCTTCTCTAACAACACTTCGCTGAGGCTCGTCCACCTCCATTTGATGAATACCTTCCTCTGATACTCGAGCCTCCTGCTCTGTGGTATTTTCTTCTTCTAGTGTCGTGTCAAGCATCTGCTAGAAACGATAATTAGTTGTCGTTTCCTCTTCTTCTTCCTACTGGCTTTCCCCTTTGGGTGCGTTTACACTTAAGCTATCCAATTCCTTAAGCGGTGGCTGATTTACTTCCTAAAATAATGCTTTTCGTTGGATTTACTTTTTTGGCTTCCAAACAATGGAAGCTCCCTCAAACTCGAAGACTGAGTCTGTGATCGTGCAGGTGATGACTGCTCTACCCTCTGAGGCATTGGTTGGACCGGCACTTCTCTTTGTGGTTCAGCAGCTTGGGCGATCTTCTTTCCTTTCCTTGTTGATGGCGGCCTCTGATTGCCCATGAGACTATAAGTAAGAGCAATTAACTTACTTTTAAGCCGGCTCACGTGCCTTTCAACCCAGCTCCTTGTGAAATTCAACACCGGTATGGAAAGTGTATCCAAGTCCGTGATTTCAGGCTTGGACCAATCTGGTGGTGGGACCGTTGTTTTCCTCACTGACTCGTAGTCAGGCTGTGTGACGTTGACATCTTCGTCCACTTGATTCGGAACCGGAATGACTTCACATTCTCTAATTATTTTCAAGTGTAGCCTGGTGAACATTCTCCTCCTAACTTTGGCATCATCAACTGTGTTAGCCCAGAAGTCCTCGATATGAGCCTTATGCCTATATTCCACATTTTGACCATCCAGATATTGTTGTAAGGATTGAAATCCTGTCTGCCAATGTGGTATGTAAGGTGAAAGAATTGCAGCTCGTCCTTAGCTTCTTTGGCTGCCTGCAAGGAAGGACAAACTTCACTTGAATTTCCCAAAGTGATAGGGAAGTCTAGTCCTTTCTTCCTCTTCTTCTTGTTCTGAATTTTATCATAGGCAATGAGTTGTCTAGATACTTCTAACATTAGCATTCGATCAGTGGTGTACTGCGGTAATCTGTATGGATATGAGGTGAACCCCTGCAGCCTAAGATATGTAACTTAGGAAATTGGATGAGCCAATATCCGTATTCTTCAATTAATGCTTGTGCTTCCTTTGATATTCTTTGTTGCATTCTCTGCTGAAGAGTCCTCGCTATGTGCATTGTGAATGCATCATTCACCCGTTTGTAGCTAGCAGTGCTGGTTAAATGCAATTGTGGACAAGCCTCGTAGACCTTGAACTGTTCAGGGCCACACCCAATAGGCTCCTTGTAAGTTATTCCTCGATACTTGGTCATTCGAGCCAACATGTACATTACGTACAAGCTCATGTAGAATGTCTTCGTTCTCCTCAAGCTCCTAAACTACTCATCTATGTTGTCAGTTATCATTCTGGCCCAACGAACACACTCCTTTCCCTCCATTATGATCTCGATGTAATAAAACATCCAAGGCTCGAAGATGAATGCTTGTGGACTTCCATTCACCCGATTAAGCATCATTATAAGATCGCAGTATTCCTGCTTCACATCCTTAGCAATAATTTGTTCTGGAAGCTTGGTGCGAGGAGGTTTAGGCCTCTGCATCCATACGGTATTAATAACACCAACACATCTCTTGAAAGTAGAGGCATACATTTTATCAGCTCTATCTTTCAGGTTGTATATCATCCTCTCAGAAGTTGGAATTGTTGAGGGGTGTTTTATGACCACACCAACACAGAATAAAGTTTCCCAACGGATACTCTATCCTCTCTTGATCAAAGTATTTTGCATGCTAAGATTTCCAAAAAGATCATACATTCAACTCCAAGGTTCCTTATACAGGGGATAGTCTCAGTTGGCTCGATGTTATTTGCTGGTTATTTCAAGGGGACTTATGTGAGTTGCTCATTCAGAAGAAAGGATTCTCAAATTTCGGGAGATTTGTCCATGACGCTCGGGTTCTTAAACTAACCGGATAATGCTGAATGTAAAAGGATGTAAGGATTAGAGATGCTACCATCTACTCTAAATGCGGACCGCGAGGATCAATTCTTGCAAACTTCAAACCAAGCTTTGCTTTGCTTCACTTCGGACAGCTTCCGCAGAACCAGTGCAATCTTCAAAGGGATATTCAAACTACGATTCACCATGCAGAGACCATCACAACAACGCATATCAACATATAAACCACAATTGAAGTTAAGTTCACAATGTTCCAATTGACGACGCAAGGTGAACCCACCATCAATGAGCCCGCTAGTGGTATGGATAAGCGAAGCTTGCTCAAATTAAACACCACATTCCACACCTACCGACTACTTGCATAAAATCTATTCTACTTTAAGCTACTTTAAGATTCTAAGTGAATCAGAGAGACGAAAAAGCCTTGTTAGCTACTCACAACAAAAAGTAGAACCACCAAGCAATGATAAATCTTTGTATTATGAGAGTGTTCACAACAACTTCTTACAAAGTCTTCAAATGAAAAAAATTTCTTTCCTCCTCAATCTATATGCTATGCTAACTTCTATGCTCTACCCTCTGATTTCTTAATCTAATCTAATAGGTTACTAATGAGGGGGGATGCCCCTTTTATAGTTGGCCTAGTCAAGCGGACGACTTAAATTCAATTACAAAGAAGGGCTCAGATTGAGCCACATATGCTCTAATTAGGGTTTTTGCCCTAGAAACCGCCACAGAGAGGAGTGGGGTAGTAAATGAACAGAAGATTCTCCACTCCTCTGCATAAACCACCATGACCGATTAACGCCCACTATCCTCCAGAAGATTCTTGTCTAGAAACGTGTTCCCACTGTTCTACCTGCCAATTTTGTTGCGCTAGGAGGAGGGTAAAAGAGTCTCTAAGATTGTCTCCACAAATAATAAAAATTGATAGGATCTGGAGTTCAACTAGTTAGTTGTTCGTGTTCAGCCCTCCTATTGTTTTAATTCCTGGATTCACTTCTTCCTCGTAACTTTCATATTTCTCTAGCCCACTGCCTTGGGCGCATTTAGCCTCTTTCGCATCACGTTCTTAATGCCTTAACCTCGGTGTTCATCCTGCAAAACAAAAAGAAGAGCATCAGAACACTTATAACATAACTTCACTTCACTTACCCAATTTCCATGTTCTAATTTCCAAGGTCTGCTTGACCTCTAGATCTGATAAAATTCATCACTTTTCTAGCAAACTTTCATCATGGGTGCATGGTGTTCATTTCATGAGGTCTTCTTCAAGGGCGCATCCACCACCTTGTGCCTGGAGTTTGTGCCTTAGAAAATATTTCACTTTGAGGACGCATTTGAACGCTTGATGTTCGAGCTTCATTTCATCTTCAAACTCTTCATACCTTAGACAAATTTCACCTCTTCCTTGTGAGTGTATTTGACCCCTTGTTGTTTTCTTTTCCCTTTCCTTAGACAATTTTATCTGCTTTATAAATTTCATCCACTGTAATCTAGGCGCTCATTTTGACATCACAAGCCAAGGTATTTTTTGTAAAAACATTTCTTTCGTTTACCTTAGAAAAAATTATTTTCACCTAGGAAATTCATCAACAGGCGCCAGGCTAAAATCTCTGCCGAAAAATCTCGAGCGAGGTGTGGAAAATTTTAAAATCATCTCCCAGTGGGAAATGTCCAATACCCAAAAGAAATTTCCCCTCAGAAATCATCATTTTCATGTGTATCTAGACGAAGGGGTAAGTTTAATTTTTATTATTTTTTGGAAAAATAATAAAATTTGCTAAGGTTTATGCCATTTTTACTTTAGACGTATTCCACACCTGCAGTCTTCACTTTTCATGCCTAGGCGTTTTTCTTGTTTTCCTGAAGAATTTTCTTCCTGTTCATGAGCACATTTCACCTTGCACTTGGAAAATTTTAACATCATCATCTTCTTTAGGCGTATCTTCTAATTTCACCTTTTAATGCCTTAGAAACTTTTAATTCAATCAACTTTACCTCGGGCGCACTTCATTTTACCTTCACTCTCTAAACATTTCCCACGCCAAGACCTCCATCTCACCTTTACCACCAACAAGGCGCATTTCATGTGTCAATTTTCACTGAAGGGAGCATTTAGGGGGTGGAGAAGGAAATCTGCCAACACTTAGCATTTTATTCATCTCTTCCTTGTGCGCGTTTTACCTAGGCTACTGCCACTTAACTGTTTGGGCGCATTTGAGGGTGTGTTAAGGAATTTTCCACCCTTAGCATTTTTTTTATAGCCAAGCCCTTTTACCTTGGGCACATTCCACATAGGAGGAGGAATTTCATTACATCTTTGAGCGCATTTCACTAGGCCTCATGCCAAGGGCACATATAGGGGTATGAGGAGGAAATCTCCCATACTTAGAATGTTCTCTTGTGATTTCCCTATGACTTGCATGTTAGGCACATTTGGAGGGTGGAGGAGGAAATTTTAAACACTTAGATTCTTTTCCCAGGCCTCATCTTCTTTGGGCGCATTTCCCATGTGGTGGAGGAACTTTCACGCCGTAGATTTTTTTTAAATACCCCTTCCAGCTTGGGCGCATTTTACACAGGGAGGAGAAACTTTACACGCTTTGAATATTTACCTTCCACCCTCCTTACATGATGGGCACATTTCACATGTGTCACTTCCATTCAAGGGCGCATTTAGGCATGTTTACTTCTACTTTTCACCATTCCTCCTTCATTTCTTCACTTGGGCGCATTTGGACCCCTTACCTTTCATTTTACATGACTTAGAAACTTTTCCTCATCTTCACTACCCTCAAGGGCGGATTTCAGCCCATGAGCTTTCATTTTTGATTCCTTAGAAACTTTTTTGAGTGACCTCTTCATGTTGGGCGCATTTCACCTGTGGGGGAGGAACTTTTATACTTAGAATATTTTCCTTCACTTCGTTTTCTCTTTGACTTGCAAGCTTGGGCGCATTTCCCATGTGGTGAAGGAATTTGCTTATACTTAGAATATTTTCCTTCTTGTAGCCTTGAGGCTAGGGTGCATTTCACTTGTGGAGAAGAAATTTGCTTGTGCCTTGGGTGCATTTCCCATGTGGAGGAGGAACTTCCTTCTTGAGGGCGCATTTAAGGGTATGAGGAGGAAAATTTTCATACTTAGAGACTTTTGATGCCAGCCTACACTCTTGGGCGCATTTCATACTTCCTCTTGCCAGCTTCCATCTTGAAACTCTTCAACACCTTAGCTACCTCGACACTCTAGTTTTAGTAAATGTTGGAGACGTGTGCCTTTCCATGCCTTTTCACCCGTTCTAAAACTGGAGCTGGCGTGATTATGCTTCTTGTGACCTTGCTACCTTGTTTATACCTGTTGTCCAAACTTGTCTGCTATTTTTAGCAAACCCTAAAATTGATTGACCTCTACAGCTTCGTTTGACCTGAAATTTGTTACATATGATCTTGATGTTTTAAGTGACCTGTTCACACCTGCCCTCGGCATAAACATGCTATTTTTAGCCATGGAATGACTTACTAAAAATAGTTAGTACTCCGATTGTGCTCAAATTTTGCCAGTAGGCAGCCTGAAAGATGTTGATCATGATGGTGCACTTTATTTGACAACTTTTGTATTTCATCCCCCTATTTTTAGGCATAAAGGTGGAAACCCTAATTTGACTTGCATGCGCCCAAAACGACTTTTGCCTAACTTGGTTCCTATTGCATGTTGTTTTTCCTATGAAACTGGAGTGCGAGGAGCTGCCCAGAGTGTACCTGCTAAAAATAGTAAGTGTCTGAAAAGCGATCAATTAGCTGCCGGATGAGTTTGCATGTTACAGTGCTCGAGGGATCTCAAAAAACCCAGAAAACCGGTCTGCATGCGGGCACTAGCTAAAAATAGTAAGTCCCTGGAAAATGACCAATTTTTCTTGCATGTTACATCGTTGTGAAGCTCTCAAAAAACCCATAAGAAATATTCCGACATGCATCGAGAAATCCTGCATGCAAACCCTAAAAAAATAGCCTTTGAAGCTTGAACCATTGAAAGTCATCATCCTGGCTTGCATGTTACATCATCACGAAGGTTTTGAAAAACCCAGAAAGGTCCTCCAGACATGCATTGAAAAAGCACACATGGAAACCCTCGAAATGGCTTCAAAGCCTAAACTGCTAAAAATAGCAAGTTGTCCAAACCTGTTCAAATTTTGTGTGCAAATACCTTGAAGTACCCTAGACGTGGCAGAGCAGTCAGAATTCCAAAATCCTGATGAAAAGATCCTAGATTGAGTACTTACTAAAAATAGTAAGTTGTCAGAACTTAGTGAAAATCTGATGGGAACTTGCTGGAGGCCATCTGATTGCAATGCCATTCTCAGATTTCAATTTGCCAACTTGTCCTGACCCTACACAAGCCTGAAGAATGAAAACCATAATTCATCCAACTGCACTTCAGACTTAGCCAAATTCCCAATTAGGTCAAAGATAGGGACATCCCCAAAAGGACAGAAAGATCAAAGAGAGAGAGAAACGCAAAACAAAAGCCAAAAGACCAGAAAGGAGCAAAAATTAGGGGGTCCCCATTGTGAATGGGGTGATGTGTGAAAAGGTCACAATAGGAATCCCAAACGCTTCTCCAATAGCATCGGGCGTGAAGTTGGCAAACAACTTGCCATCCGGAGAAACAATAGTCCTTCGTTCAAGCTTGTAACAATTTGCACACTCCATTATCAGCTTTGGACATTGTATTGCTGGTGGAAAACCAACAGCTGCATAGATCCCACTCTTCATTATCTGGTGTGCTGTGACTGATGGGGGATGGCCTCCCAGCCCATACATTCTCTCTCTGACTGCCCCTAGATTAAACAAACCAAGGTTGGTATCATTCAATCCCGCCAATTTTGAAGTGAACTTTGGGTCTAGAAGAAATGGCTTGGCAAGTTTCTTAATCACTACCTGTCGGGACGCACTTGCCTTGCTCGCCTCAAAATTTGCAGCTCTATTTGCAGCCTTGCTTGTTCCTGCAACATCTCCTTTACTTGCTTCAGCCATCTACAAAATAAAATAAAATACGTTAGACTTCAAATTTAGAAAAATAAAATCACTTCGAGATGGCTGCAATATGGAGTTATATTCGAAAACAATATCCTTCAGCATAAAATTTTCTAACTCCAAACCTCAAACTTTAAAATTCTCTGAGCTTGATACTTTCAGCAATGTGGCTTCGGGCACTTGGAAGAAATCCGCACCAATTGGATACTTTCAGCACTTAGAAAAATATCACTTCAGCACTTCAACTTCGAAAATTTTACTTCAGCTCTTCAATTCTCGGCACTTAGAAAATTTCTCACCAACAATACTTCAGCAGTTACAAAAATAAATTACTTCAACTGGATACCTTCAGCACTCAACTCGCAGCACTTAGAAAAAATAAACGCCAGCTTGATACCCTCAGCAACTTCAAGAAAATTCTTCTCACTTCAGCAAACTCACACGTGCCAACGGTGAGAAGAAGTGAGAAACTTTGTTGCTTAAATAATTGTGCTAGAGAATCTTGCTAATTTGTGCAGGAGTCAATTTTAGTAGTGTCATTAATTCTCCACTCCCACTACTTAGAAATCTTCTAATTCTGGCGAAGTGGTGAGCGAGTTGTCAGCTAGGCGTCATAGCATTTTCCCAAAATGAAGATTCTTTCCTTTGCAAAATTTGAAATTTTCCCTCCAAACTGCCAGTTAACGCTTCGTTAATTAAATCACTCGCATTTTCATTCATTTAAATCCAACTTAAAATTCCATGGGGAAATTAAAATAATTTCCAACCCATTAAAATCTCCAACATTTAAATTTTATTTCTATGATATTTGTTGTCATGTCCCCAAAATTACGACACTAAAAACTCTAACCTTGAAATACGAATGAATAAATTACATATTAAAAATATTATTATAATTATATTTATCAAATATAATGTTGTAAATATTAAAATATGAATACTAACAATTTAAATATTATTATCATAATACTAAAATATGTAATAATAATAATAATGATAATAACTACTATATTTTAAGAATCATCTAATATAAAATATAAAACATTAGGCATAAAATAAATATATATCATATCAATATAAATGAACAAATATAAAATAATAAAAACAATAAATAATATTAGCCAAACATACTAAATCACTTATATAGTCCTAAAGACCAACAATTAAAAACAACTATGAAAAGTTGCGGTTAATAATAAGGCAGCAATCAATAAATAGGAATCTTTAATTACTAAACAAGACATCGATTGCGGTTGAAAAGTCATGCCTTGTCCCCACTGTGGGATATAAAATGAGGAATACATTTTAAAGGGGGGAAAAATATATATAAGGAAGAGACAAAAAAGACAAGGAATAAAATAACCAGTAGTAGTAAGTTTAGTTTTATTATGAATATAGATGTATATACATGTACATTATATATATATATATTTCTATCAAAGTAATTATTGTAAATTGAAGTTAATTAGAAATATATATATATATATATATATATATATATATATATTATGATTGTGTAATAATGATACTCGCAACAATTATTAAACCTTTTAAATAATGATGACTCTTTAATATAAACATAAGTAAAGTATGTATATGAATTGTCCTCATCCTATGACCAACCCAGTATAAGGTTGAAGGAGGCAAGTAAGGAGTCAAAAAACGTGGAGAGATATAGCAACTCAGGTGATGTACTCACTTAGCAGTAATATTTAGCATATTTTGAATATAAGAAACGGATATTGCTAATTTGGTTATTGGTGTAATGCTTTCTTTAATATTATCATGATGATAATGATGTTGATATTGACTTAAAGAATCAGTAATAAATGCAAATGTATTTGATTGCTAAAAGATTGTCTTCTCTTTGTTTGTAAGCCTACTAGGGTGGAAGGGCCTGAGACAGATGGTGCCTAAAAACCCCACTTAACAATCCGCTGCGGCCATGGAGGGGTGGTAGGCCTAGGCCACTTATGAGCTCCTCTAGCTTCCCCCAGTAGGTCATGTGTCTTCCGAGGTGATGGCATGGGTAGAAGGTACAAGTGTTCCCACTAAGCATGCCACTCCGGGGATGGAATGGTCTTAGTTGGATGTTCAGCTAGGAGCCTAGGGGTGGGTTATCCTGATAGGATGCTTGTGCCCTTGGGCTTAGATGGATAGCTTCAGACGGACCTACCCATGCCACTCCTCATATGTCTTCATTATTGCTTTTGTGATTATGTTTGTATATTTGGATATCTAGATATTAATACTAACAAATATATTTACACGTGGAAATATTAAATGCAGATTTCAATCCAAGAGTACTTAGTCAAAGAGAACATTCATTTGAAAAAGAAGAAACCCAAAATCTAATCACCAAGCGAATTCTAGGGCAATGTCGGGTAAGGGACATTACAATGGTATCAGAGCATCTTTCCTGCCATCCTGTGCGTGTTTGAGCTACTTGAGCTGGTTGCTTGCGTAGTTGAGCTACTTGCTTGCCTATGAGCTAGTTGAACTGGTTGCTTGCATACTTGAGCTACTTGCTTGCCTACTCAAGCTAGTTGCCTACTTGCTTGAGCTAGTCGCTTGTGTGCTTAAGCCGACTGCCTACTTGTTTGAGCTACTTGCCTATGTGCTTAAGCTAGTTGCTTGCTTGCTTGAGCTACTTTCTTGTGTGCTTGAGCTAGGTGCTTGCTTGCTTGAGCTACTTGTTTGTCTGCTTAAGCTACTTGCCTGTGTGCTTGAGCTAGTTGCTTGCTTGCTTGAGCTACATATTTGCTTACTTGAGCTACTTGCCTGTATGCTTGAGTTGGTCACTTCCTTTAGCTACTTGTTGCGGTTGAGCTACTTACCTGCTTGGTTGAGCTACCTAGTTGTCTACTTTAATGTCTAATTCAAGTGGTTTTAAGTTATATTGATTCACAAACTCCAACTCGTGGGGTTGAGAGTTATGGAGGAATAGTAGCATTTAAGAAAATTAGTTCATACATTATCCGCATAGCCAAAATATCCATCACTTGTGATTAGAACATCCAACTCCAATAAAAATAGATATCATCACCACAAGAAGCAATATCTTGAAATGACACATCTTAGATTATGATTGCTTGAGGGCAAGTAATCTTGGGTGGGGAGGACTGTCATGTCCCCAAAATTACGACACTAAAAACTCTAACCTTGAAATACGAATGAATAAATTACATATTAAAAATATTATTATAATTATATTTATCAAATATAATGTTGTAAATATTAAAATATGAATACTAACAATTTAAATATTATTATCATAATACTAAAATAAGTAATAATAATAATAATAATAATAATAACAACTATATTTTAAGAATCATCTAATATA
Source organism: Sequoiadendron giganteum (assembly GCA_007115665.2). Lineage (NCBI taxonomy): Eukaryota > Viridiplantae > Streptophyta > Pinopsida > Cupressales > Cupressaceae > Sequoiadendron > Sequoiadendron giganteum. The sequence continues at coordinate 151,126,751 of CM021103.1, read as the reverse complement.
AAATATAAAACATTAGGCATAAAATAAATATATATCATATCAATATAAATGAACAAATATAAAATAATAAAAACAATAAATAATATTAGCCAAACATACTAAATCACCTATATAGTCCTAAAGACCAGCAATTAAAAACAATTATGAAAAGTTGCGGTTAATAATAAGGCAGCAATCTTTAATTACTAAACAAGACATCCATTGGGGTTGAAAAGTCATGCCCTGTCCCCACTGTGGGATATAAATGAGGAATACATTTTAAAGGGGGAAAAATATATATAAGGAAGAGACAAAAAAGACAAGGAATGAAATAACCAGCAGTAGTAAGTTTAGTTTTATTATGAATATAGATATATATACATGTACATTATATATATATTTCTATCAAAGTAATTATTGTAAATTGAAGTTAATTAGAAATAATGATATATATATATATATTATGATTGTGTAATAATGATACTTGCAACAATTATTAAACCTTATAAATAATGATGACTCTTTAATATAAACATAAGTAGAGTATGTATATGAATTGTCCTCATCCTATGACCAACCCAATATAAGGTTGAAGGAGGCAAGTAAGGAGTCAGAAAACACGGAGAGATATAGCAACTTAGGTGATGTACTCACTTAGCAGTAATATTTAGCGTATTTTGAATATAAGAAATTGATTTTGCTAATTTGGTTATTGGTGTAATGATTTCGTTAGTATTATCATAATGATAATGATGTTGATATTGACTTAAAGAATCAGTAATAAATGCAAATGTATTTGATTGCTAAAAGATTGTCTTCTCTTTGTTTGTAATCCTACTAGGGTGGAAGGGCCTGAGACAGGTGGTGCCTAAAAACCCCACTTAACAATCCGCTGCGGCCATGGAGGGGTAGGGGTCCCACTTAACAATCCGCTGCGGCCATGGAGGGGTGGTAGGCCTATGCCACTTATGAGCTCCGTTGGCTTCCCCCAGTAGGTCATGTGTCTTCCGAGGTGATGGCATGGGTTGAAGGTACAAGTGTTCCCACTAAGCATGCCACTTCGGGGGTGGAATGTCTTAGTTGGATATTCAACTCGAAGCCAAGGGGTGGGCTATCCTGATAGGATGCTTGTGCCCTTGGGCTTAGATGGATAGCTTCAAACGGACCTACCCATGCCACTCCTCATGTGTCTTCATTATTTCTTTTGTGATTATGTTTGTATATTTGGATATCTAGATATTAATGCTAACAAATATATTTACATGGGGAAATATTAAATGCAGATTTCAATCCAAGAGTACTTAGTCAAAGAGAACATTCATTTGAAAAAGAAGATACCCTAAATCTAATCACCAAGCGAATTCTAGGGCAAAGTCGGGTAAGGGACATTACATTTGCCTTAGAAAATTTTAATCCTCAAAATATTTAACCGCGTTGATTTAAAATCACTCGCCAGATCAATCCATTCTCGAAATTTATTTCCCCTTAGGAAATAATCAAAGGCCACTTAGAAAATATTTCCCTTTAGAAACAATATTAAAATCCCTTTAGAAAAATAATTTCTAACTTTATTAATTCATGGGCGCACTTTGAAGGGGTTGATTTAATTTTTCAACATCATTAACGTTCATATTAACCCCTTTGGAAATACTTCACAACTTACCCCATGGGCTCTTTTTGACCTTGTGTGATTCCATTTTCCCACACTTAGAACATTTTCCCACCTTATAATCCTTGCTTGGGCACATACGAAGGTGTCTACTTTCATTTTACACCACTTAGGAATTTCTTTCCTCTAGGGCGCATTTGACCTCTTTAACCTGTATTTCCCACACCTTAGAAACATTCTTAATTTATCTTTTCATGGGCACATTCAAGGGTGCCTTCTTTTATCTTACACCACTTAGAAATTTCTTTCCTCTAGGGCACATTTGATAGGGTTCACTTTTATTTTCCACGCCTTAGGATATTTCTTAACACCTTTTCCATGATGGCCGCATTCAAGGGTGCCTACTTTTATCTTACACCACTTAGAAATTTCTTTCCTCTAGGGCGCATTTGATAGGGTTCACTTTTATTTTCCACACCTTAGGATATTTCTTAACACCTTTTCCATGATGGGCGCATTTTGCCCCCTTGGCTTTTTCTTCCGTGCCTTAGAAACTTTTTACACCTCCAATCACCTTGAGGGCGCATTTACTAGGCTGAGCTTCCATTTTCATTGCCTTAGAAAAATATTTCATTCCTTTTGAATTGGGCGCATTCAAGGTGGTCTCTTCAAGTTTCCACGCCTTAGAAACTTTCATAGTCTTCTCCTTCATGGTGGGCGCATTTAGGGGGGCAAGCTTTTGTTTTATGCCTTAGGCATTTTTTTTTTTCATGTGTCTACCCTTTTATCTCCTTGGGCGCATTTGAGGGTATCTACTCTCATTGCCAACGCCTTAGAATATTCCCTTCACCCAACTCTTCCCTTGGGGGCATTTCACATGGTGAGCTCTTGATTTGAGGGCGCATTTCACCCCGTCAACTTTCATTTTCCAATGCCTTAGGCGGTTTTGCTCTTCTGGCAACCTTGGGCGCATTTAGCATGGTGGGCTCCAAGTTGAGGGCACATTTAGCATGGTGGGCTTTCATTTCGTGCCTTAGAAATTCTTCAAGGCTCTTCACTCCAAGGTGGGCACATATGACATGATGTGCTTTCATGCTTTTGGTTCTATGCCTTAGCATTTTCCAACGCCTTCACCAATCTCTTCAAGGGCACATTTCACCCCTTCAACTTTCATTTTGCAATGCCCTAGGCTTTTTCAAGCCCAGCCTCACAAGGTGGGCGTATTTGGGGGTAGAAGCTTCCATTTCAACACTTAGAAATTTTTATCATCCAGTCTCCTCCTTGGGCGCATATGAGGGTATGAGCTCTCATTTTGGTGACTTGCTCCCTTTCTGAACACTTAGCCCATTTCGCAACTAGTTTGCCCTAGTTTTCTATTTTTAGCAAGTTCGTGATTTTCTGTCCTCTGCTACTCCTGGCGACTTGAAAGTTGCTCCACATGATCCTCATGGGTTAAGTGACTTGTTCACACCTGCCCCTGTTATGTCGAGGTAGAAGCTTCCATTTCAACACTTACAAATTTTTATCATCCAATCTCCTCCTTGGGCGCATATGAGGGTATGAGCTCTCATTTTGGTGTCTTGCTCCCTTTCTGAACACTTAGCCCATTTCGCAACTAGATCACCCTAGTTTTCTATTTTTAGCAAGTCCGTGATTTTCTGTCCTCTGCTACTCCTGGCGACTTGAAAGTTGCTCCACATGATCCTCATGGGTTAAGTGACTTGTTCACACTTGCCCCTGTTATGCCAACCTGCTATTTATAGTCCACCTGCTATTTTTAGTAAGCCCTTGATTTCCTGATTTCTACAATTTTGTTTGACTTGAAATTTCCCGAGCGTGACCCTCGTGACTTGTTTGACCTGTTCACACCTACCCCTCTTGCTAACTTGCTATTTATAGCCCTATTCTGGAGGCGACTTACTATAAATAGTAAGTGCTCGGATTGCGCTCAAATTTTACCCGTAGACTACTTGAAGAACGCTGATCGTGATGGGATACATTTGTTTTTCATTTTTCCCAATTTTTGCCCTTCCTTTTAGACACCAAAGTAGGAAACCCTAATCTGACTTGCATGTGCCTCGAATGACCCTCGTTGGATTCCGTTTATGTTGCATGTTCTGTTTGTGAAACTGAAGTGTCGAGACTGCCTAGAGTGAACTTGCTAAAAATAGTAAGTGCCTGAAAAGTGATCAATCCACTGCCAAATGCATTTGCATGTCACACTGCCCAAGAGATCTCAGAAAAACCTAGAAAACTAATCTGCATGTGAGTACTGGCTAAAAATAGAATGTCGTCCAATTTTGTTCAAATTTTGCATGCAGGCACTTTGAAGTGCCCTGAATATGGTGAAGCAGACAAAATTTCCAAAATCCTGAGGAAAAGATCCCAAATCGATTACTTACTAAAAATAGTAAGTTGTCAGAACTCAATGAAAATTTGATGGGATTCTGCCTGAAGCATCGTGATTGTAGTACAAAGCTCAGATTTCATTTTACCAACTTGATTTGACCTCTAATAAGCCTGAAGAATGAAAACCCTAATTTCACAAACTAAGCCAAAATTTCCAATCAGGTCAAATGATGGGACATCCCCAGAAGGACAGAAAGATCGGAGAGAGAGAGAGACGCAAAACCAAAGCCAAATGACCAGAATGGAGCAAAAATTAGGGGGTCCCCATTGTGAATGGGGTGATGTGTGAAAAGGTCACAACAGATAGTTTCACCCAATTCCTTTTGCTGCCAACCTGGACTCTTTTTTAATACAATCAGCTCGAAGATGATCAAACTTGGGCAACTTAGATCTCCCACTGATGCTTTGGTTAAAGGGCTCGCAAGAATGAGGAAAACCATTTAGTGCCAACATAACAAGATCTATGTCTGCAATTATATCCCCAATAGCGCTCAACTGATCTCTCAAATCAGCAATCTTCATAAAAAATGAGATGACTGAATCATCTTTAGCCATTTTTACATGGTGAAGTTGTCTCAAAGCAAGGGCTCTGCTGGTGTTGTTGATCTCATACAATCCTTTTAGAGTGTCAAACATTTATTTAGCTGTCTTCAACTTGGAGGTGATCGGTACTAGGTGATCCATCACATAATCTATCATGATCTTTCTAGCCTTCGTGCTATTTTTCTTCCACTGGATTTTCTCAGTATCATCGAAAGGCTCGGGCATATCACTTTCCACGAAATCAAGAAGATCATTCTCCTCTAATGCAATGAGTACCCTGGGTTTCCAAGAGTTGAAGTTTGTGGCTCCATCAAGTCTTTCTTCTACCTTGACACCGATCACCATCTTCTTTTTTTGCACAAATTCACCTTCAAAGATCTGCCCTAGATAAGGAGAAGACTTCGTTGCTTAAACAAATCTGATCCAATCTTGCTTAAACTCGCTCTGATACCATGTTAGTTTTAGACCAGAATTGAAGAATAAGCAGAAATACAAAAATAATGAACAATCAAACACAACAAATACCCTAGGAAAACCCTCCTTCTCGAGGGAGAAAAACCCAGCCAAAATATATCACTTATATATTGAATGAAGAGAGAAGAAATCTGCTTTACAACTTGGCCCAAACACAAGGCCGATCTGATTTAATGAAGGATAGCACCTCTTCCTAGATGCGAATATACAAACAATATGGTTTCTCCTTGATATCGATCTGCTTGATGCAATATGTCGATCTGCTACAAAAGTGAAAACTCCTCCTTGAAGTGCGATTCTATCTCTGAATAAATTGAATGATCATTGCCTTGTATATATACAAATCAAGGTGTCTCTTCATTTAGGGTCAGCCTCTTTCACAAAACAAGGCGACTTTTTAATTATTTATTTATAGCAAGTCTGACTTGCTTTTATTTATTTATCATTTATTATTTTAAATAGGGTGAAGGATATCTCCAGCGGCTATAACATCAACATGGCTTTGCCAAAGAGAATATTTTTCACGGTTTTCAACTTTTCTTTGATTTTCTTCATTTTTTATGAAATGCCTATGTTTGATTTGCAATTTCCGCCATCTAATAGATCCTTTGAATTGGATGATGGATTCGTTGAAGAGCTTGAACATATCTGAGATGACCTCCAACTTTTCAAACCCTAAAAACTGCTTTTGACTCCTTTCTATGCAACTGGGACCGAGCTGACGGAGGAGATTGAATGTTTTCCGAAAAAGTGGCAAAAAATTCCAAGGCATGAAACCCTAGGCGCCCTCCTGGAAAAAAAGCACCTAGCTTTGCTAGACTTAGTTTATTTTTATGATTTTTCAATTTGCCTTGTTTTCCATTCACCACCTTTGTTGATTGTGTTTGCCATCTCTGAGAGCTAAAAATTGGCAAGGCATAGAAAGCCAAGCGCCCTCCTAGGAAAAAGGCGCTTGGGTTCTCCAATGTTAGATTATTTTTCACAATTTTCAACTTTCTTCACTTTTCCTTCCTCATTCATCGTTTTACGTGCTTTTTTTCTGTTGATTGTTGCATGTGCAACATCTAAGACCTTGTATCTGACACCTGACAGTTGACCTTCCTCCATTGATGACTTCGGAGCTCATGTTTTCCCTACAAAAAGTAGAATAGACCCACCAAAGAAATCCTGATCTTTTGATGATTTTGACCAAACCAGCTTGATTGGGAAGTATTTTCAACCAATTAAAATCAGTTAGGACCCGTCAATCAAAAATTCTATTTTTAGAAATTTTTGCCAGCATCCATTTGACAACAAACCTAGAAAACCCTAAATCAAATCTATTTTTAGAAATTTTGACTTTTGATGACAATTTTACAAGACTTTAACCACTTTTACAAAATGCCTTAATGAAGCAAAACATTTAAATTTTGGGCATAACACATGCATTGAACAGTAATGTTAACTAATGACTAAAACTTGGATAATCAGTTAAGACATTAACAATTTATTTAATAAGAAAACATAGCACTTATGATGGTAGAGACAAAAAAGAGATGGAAACAAATAACTACTATGTAGCATTCAAACCACTCCAAGAGTTTGAAAATCAATGCTAGCTTTCAACTTGCACAATTCCAAAACAACAAACTTGAATGAAAATTCAGCATCATAAACAAAACTCGAACTTTTATTTCATATTATGTATAAATGATACATATTTTAACATTTCAAAGGTGTCTTCTAGAACTTAAAATAGGAATGAAATAATTTCTTTAAAGCAATACATAGCACTTATGATGGTAGAGACAAAAAAGAGATGGAAACAAATAACTACTATGTAGCATTCAAACCACTCCAAGAGTTTGAAAATCAATGCTAGCTTTCAACTTGCACAATTCCAAAACAACAAACTTGAATGAAAATTCAGCATCATAAACAAAACTCGAACTTTTATTTCATATTATGTATAAATGATACATATTTTAACATTTCAAAGGTGTCTTCTAGAACTTAAAATAGGAATGAAATAATTTCTTTAAAGCAATACATAGCACTTATGATGGTAGAGACAAAAAAGAGATGGAAACAAATAACTACTATGTAGCATTCAAACCACTCCAAGAGTTTGAAAATCAATGCTAGCTTTCAACTTGCACAATTCCAAAACAACAAACTTGAATGAAAATTCAGCATCATAAACAAAGCTCGAACTTTTATTTCATATTATGTATAAATGATACATATTTTAACATTTCAAAGGTGTCTTCTAGAACTTAAAATAGGAATGAAATAATTTCTTTAAAGCAATTCTATCTTCAAAATAATATAAACCTGAATTTCTAGCACTTCCATTTTCCATTCCATCTTGGGCACCCATATGAAGGAAGGGCTTGGATTCAGTGATTTTGTCCTTTGAACGTTTTATTTGATCTTCATCCTTGACACACTTTAATTCTATTCTTAGGAGTTTTTTTAACCACTTGATACTTTTTTTCCCATTTGGCAAGGATTTTCAACATTTACACCAACTTTGAGAAAAAATTCCATGGTCAGGCCAAGGAAAATTTCCCTCCATGCTGGGCTCTTAACTTTCTTTTTTATTCTATTTAGCACGGATTTGATGTTGGAATGCCAAGGGAAAATCTTTAATTTAGTAAAAATAGGGAAAGTTGGGTGCTCAGCCATGTCATGACAAACCATGAGAAAACCTCCACCACTTAGCCAATTCGCCATACTTTGTCCATTGGGTTTTTGATATTGCTGCATCATCTTGAAACCTCCTTTGGTGGGCAAAATGTTGTGACAAACCCCTCTAAAAGTCCCATTACTCAATAACTTAAGAAACTTTTACATGCTAGGCACCCACTTGAAGGAATTTTTGAATGGTTATGTCACAACAAAAGTCAACCTCATATAAGCTTGGCAATTTTCTTCAATTTCTTTCACATTGAGGGATTTGTTCTTGGGAAGCTAACCATTACTACAGCGAAATGCTTCTCAAAAATGATCTCTCTAAAATATCACAGTTACTACATTTCCACTCTTCTAATGCTAACCTTTTTTTAGGTAGTGGTATTTATAATCAATTTTTGAGCTAACCATTTCATAATTGTGTGTGTTTGTGTTTGTGCCTATATTTGTGTTTATATTGGTTCTATATTTTTGGCTCAAAGCAATATTTGGTATTTAATAATTATCATTGTTGTTACAATGCTATTCATTAAGAAATAGATAAAGATTTCAACTCTTTTTTCAATCCTCTTGTGTAATCTTTAATTGAAACACTAATTCCAATCTATAGGCTTTGCAAAGGTTTAACATCTCAGATGTCTTATGAAAATAGTTTGAAAGGAGGTATATTGCAATATTGTTACAATTTGTGATATGATTTCATGTGTAATATTCTTTCTAATGTTATTGATGTGTCTTTGTTTTCTTTTCTATGGTTTGTATCATCTTGTTTATGGTATCAAGCTAGGTTACCGAATCGCTGCCCTACACTCGTCGACTTCGGAAACGAAACACATCCGGTACAAAATCAGAATCAATTCGTCTTGGGTATGCACTGGAAACATTTTTTCATTTGTGGAGGCGTTTCAAACATCTGACGAACGATTCCGGTCGTTTCCATGCCTAACGTAGCATGCCCAAGTCGATTCCATGCTTGATATGGACGTCTTTGGTAGGAGTTTTTAGTATGTTTCATGTTTCCTGCCTGGCTAACTATCGTGAGCTTCTTTGCTCTAGCGTTAATCTATGCCTTCGTTTCATACAGGAAGAGAGATAGAGATAAGGCTCGACCAATACCCATATGCCCAATCGTGGGCTCAACGTTTTTCTTTGGAAAAACTGAGATCGATTTTCCCAATTTTTTACAAAGTTGTTGAGAGAAGCCCCCTCCAACACCATCAAGTTTTAGCGCCCCAGTAGAAAAATGGCCATCGTCACAACCAATCCGGCCAACATGGCGCATTTACTGAAAACACACTTTCAAATTTACCCCAAGGGTGACTACAACAGGCCTGGAAATTTCAGAGAAAGGTTGCACAAGGTCGTTGCATAATTTCATAGAAGATGTTTTACAATGCTTCACAATTTAAAAGTTCTAGATCTGATAACTTGAAACTTAACAAAAAGCAGTAATGCCAATATCTCTATCTTGTCAAAGCAAAGCATAGAGATACCAGATGTGATTGATAATAAACAAATAAAGGAAAAAGGAAAGCTCACGAAAGCACAAAGTCGTTCCATAGCTTTTTCAATGATTGATCTGTGAAAGACGTATCCTTTGTCACATTAGAAGCACAAAGTCTTCTTAGATGCAGCAATTCCTCGAATAGCATGAACGATTACAAGCTCAAAGTCTTGTAGATCTTTCAACAAAAGTATCCAAACATAAAAGTAAACCAAATAAGAAATGCAACACAAAGTTTACATAAATTACTTGAAGGCCTTCGAATATCATTCACTAATCACCACCAATCTCACTCCAATCAAAAGAGAATTGATTCCAACACAAAGTCTGGCATGCAACTTCCTTCTTTATTGATTAGATTCAGATTCACAAAATTGAACACAAAGTTTCAATGTTCGTTTCAAAAGGGCAGCACTTCGTTGCAAAATCCTGAAAGGTAAAGATTACAATAGAGATCCCTCATATGTATAGAAAAGAGGGAAGAGCTAATCTAGGAAATCGGTTGAGTAAAAATAGGAAACCCTAACATTGACTAAGTCAACATATCTCCGTGGAATTACATCTCATATTTTCGGTGTAATTACACTTTACAGAAAGACATTTAAGATGTCAAAAACTATTTACAAGATGCATAAAGGGAAGCATCAAAATGTTCAACACTGGGAGATCAGGAATCTTCATGGTTCCTTGCTTGGGCGCGGAAGTCTTCATACTTCTTCCTAGTCTCTTGCATGAACTTTTCATCCAAACCAATGGTGTGAATCCTCATGATTGATTTCCTAGCAGATGAGTGAACCTTTTTACACCTATCAAGATGCGTCTTGAGGTTGTCGAGAGTGCGCCTTGTAGCACAAAGATCATGCATAGAGGCTTCTGAAAAGTCCGCACTCTCTACTTGATTCATGATGGCTTCTTTGTAGATTTGGGATAGTTCATTGGGTTAGAAAATGTGACCTTCAGGATCACTTGATGAAATCTGGAGAGAAACCTGAAGGATGGTGAATCAACAGACGTTAGCAAAAAAAGCAACATTGGGAAGCGTGAAGCGAACAAACAATGTGGAGAAAACATGATACGAGTGATGAGGCATGAAAAACGATGCGGGAGTGAAGAAACGGGGTTCATAACAAAAATAGAACAATTTTCAAGAGTTTCAAGCAAAAATTGTCAAAAGTATAAGGGCGTTGAAAATCAGCGCCCTTGCACTTTAAGTGTAAGTTTGGCAAGTCACCCAGCAAGGAGAAATGAAAAACAAATGACAAGAATAAAAAAGAATTGACCTAAAATCACTTTTAAGTGATTCATAAGTGAAATAGAAGAACTCAAGTCGCACATTTAATTAAGGCATAAAAGGTGGGCAGAACTGGAAAAAGTGTTGTCAGGTCGAAAAACACCGCCCAAGGTCATTTTTGACTAAGTTTCGAAAAAGTGCACAAGCGCTAAAATCCAGAGCTTGTGCACCAAAAATTGACTTTAGGTGTAAGGGTGCTAAAAATCAAAGCTCTTGCACCAAAAACTAACTTTAGGTGTAAGGGCGCTAAAAATCAGAGCTCTTGCACCGAAAACTAACTATAGGTGTCAAGGCGCTAAAAATTAGAGCTCTTGCACCAAAAACTGACTTTAGGTGTAAGGGCGCTAAAAATCAGAGCTCTTGCACCTTTAACACTTAGAAAATTTTCTGAAAATGTTAGAGCGCTTTTTTCTAGAGCTTTTGCATTTTTCACAATTTCACTAAATATAAACAATGAGAGTTCGCGAAGATACTCGTTTCGAAGGTCTTCGCGAGGCGAACGCAGGGGGATGCTCAAATTGACTATCCGAGACTTTGGAACGCATTTCGAGGTGGATCAAAAATCGCCTTGTTTTGTGTGCTTGAATATCACGAACCTAGGAAATAGACAAGTTTCGTAGGGGGGTTATCCGTGGAACGAGCGTTGCTAGTTTACATGATAACAGCTCGCTCCTGCTGGGGATCTTTCTCCAATCATTCTTTGAAACGAATGAAGGGAGAAGAACTCTAGAATTCAAGTGCCTTCATCCATCCATTTGGCAACAAAGTTGAGCATGACTGACACAAAGAAAATCTACGAAAAGAAGACGCAAACTTGTGCAAATGCACTTATTGAAAAGGTAAAAACCTACCTAATTAAAACTAGCCACCAATGAAATCTTCTCAAATGAAACCGTTCACAGGTTCAACAAAATAGTTGCCTTTCTTCAACAGCATGCAATGCCTTACATGATCATTAGCAGCTACATGTAGATGAAGTTGAGGCACTGTTTCTTGAAAGAGATGAACAGGTTCAACTACCTCTGAAAATATATCAGATATACTGCTGCTCCAAAATGAATCATTGAATTCAGACTGCTCCTGTGCATCTACAAATACATCTTTAGTTGCATTCCCAAGTTTATCTTCACACTCAGGTACAAGTGGACCCTTTGTCTTCCCATTGGCCTCCAACCAAGAAAGATGTCTTATGGTACATCCCCTCGATCAGTCAAAGATTGAATGCTCCTTACCAGTTGCTACTTGAACAACTGATTCATCAACCATGGCTACCTCATGTTGAGTGAAATGATCTCCTTCATGTGATTCAAATGAAGATATGATTGCACTGCATACTTTGGTATGTTGTTTTCCATCCTCAGACTTTGGAAAATCTGAATTATTAATAAGAAATTCCTCATCATGCCTTTCGGAAGTTCTTGTATGCAACACATGTTCAAGTTCATGACCTCGAAACACAGATGGATTCTTTTCAACTTGACTGATATAATGTCCCCTTCCCAGCTGTGACCGTTGGCCTATTCCGGAGACCCGTAGGCTACGCAGATGGTGAAATTAGGGTTTCCTGGTTTTGAGGAGGTTGTTGCTTGAGGTTTGGGATTCTGTTTGCGGATTCTTTCTGGGTTTTCAGAGAGCTTCGCAGTGATGTGTTCAGTTTGGCATTCCGGGCAACTTCGCGAATTTACTATTTTTAGTAAATTTTATTTTTGGCAGTGGACAGTTTGGGTTCAGTTCAGTTGGTCCTCTTCTTCAGTTGGTTCAGCTGGCACTTCAATTCTTGGCTTTGGGCGCATATTTCTTGGAGAGATAAGTATTTTCAATATAATATTATACCCCTTGCCTAGCAGTACAACTTTAAGTTGTTTTTAAAGAAGGGGAACTTTGAGGGTCTAAGCGTCATGGAGAGATAAGTTATATCTTTTAAATGTCAAATATTGAGATGAAGAAAGGGACGCCTATTTGAGAGAATTGATTTTATTTTAAAAGAAAAAACAAAGTGAAATATTTCATGGGTGAAAAAGGACGCCATTCTTTGGAGGGAAAAGGTGAATTTGAAATTAGGGTTTGGGCGCCTTCTGGAAGCTTCTAGATGTTTCTCTCTTGTCTATTTAATTAGGCCTTAGCTCTTCATTTGGCATATGTTGTCTACTACACCGTTATGTTGCTGAATTGTCTTCAGGCACTCGCTTCGAGGAAAGCATTCCTCCTAGCATGGGCTCATCTTCTTGCTTGAAAGATAGCAACTAGTTGAGAGGTTAGCTTGTAATAGGTTTGAATTGCATTTCCAATTGAGTCATTGCATTTTGGGAGTTCTAGTTTACATTTTCTGTCATATTTTGATGTTGCTGAATGTCATTGAGGAATGTAAGATTTGCTCACAGCTCATGAAATAAAAATGCTATCATTCTGGGTATTGAACCTATCAATCTGTTTATGAGGGGCGACCATTCATGCCAATTTCCAGATTTTATTTGGGTCTCTTTGATTTTATAGAGGAAATTCGCCCTTCCAGCTGGGCCGTACCTTCTTGAAGTACATTGAAGTTTGTGCAAAAATAAATAAGGCTTGTTTTGGGTGGTTTAGGGATTGCATCTTGGGCGCCTATATCAGTATAGTAATCTGCATTTGATTTCTCGTCAATAGGCTGTGTTTAGAGTGAGTTATGTGCATTTTCGTGAGTGATTATGTTGTTGTTCTACATTAAATCTGTCAAATCAGTCATACCAGATTTAAGGAAGTTCATTAGTTGTGCGAGGGGTTGATACTCAAAGAGTTTGTGATTGTAGAAGAGGGATCTTATCTTGTTATAGCTTTGGAAGTTCTTACTCTTATGATATTTGGCAAGCTCTCTAATTTGCTGTAAGCTGAACAGTAGTACTGTCAGCAATTCATTCCCTTCATTTTGAATTTACATGTAATCCCCACTAAATAAGTGGAAGAGGCTGGCTTGCCGCCTATTTGCTTTCAATTGAGTAGTTTAGGGACCCTCTGACCATATGATCGCCATCCATCGGCGACATTCTTGGTTAGGGTTACATTCTGTCATCATGCATTGATCCTCTGACCATATGCTCGCCATCACTCGGCGCCATTCTTGGTTAGAGTTCCTTCAGTTTGCATTGCATTGATCCTCTGACCATATGCTCGCCATCACTCGGCGCCATTCTTGGTTAGAGTTCCTTTAGTTTGCATTGCATAGATCCTCTGACCAATGCTCACACCTTGCCCACATCGGGATCCTGGTGTACATTCTGGTTAGAGCTCCTTTCCGCAACGTTTTGGTTTGTGCTAACCTTAACGGGTGCGTGTTGCATTGTAATCAATTGTGAAAAATCAAAAAAAAATTTGGTCCGGTTCATTACAACTGAGACCTGTTGTCCTCAATTTTTGACTTGTTAAAATTGGGATAACCTATCAAAATTTTGAAGATTTTTCTACTTAAAGCACGTTTTATAAGGTGCAGAGGTTGTGAGATTTTGGTTTTTGATCAACGGTTCCCTTGGACAGTCTTTTTGATCTACTCCTATTCATTTTCATAAGTTTTTGAGTCATTTTTCTTGTGTTTTTGGTTAAATTCGGGTTTTTGAGCCTTCACTGCAAGTAGGAACTTTTTGTCTTCACTGCAAGTCAGTAATAGGAACTTTTTGCCTTCACTACAAGTGTAGGAACTTTTTACTCACATTACAGGTTACTTTTAATGAGTAAACTTGTCATGTGTTGCGAAAAACTCAACTTACCCAACTTACTTTTTGAGCTTTTAAGTGTATTTCGGGTTTTTTCCTTATGACTTTAAGTTAAAAAAGTAAATGTGTTGAGTGCTCTAAAAATTCCGATTGGCTTTTAAGTTAAAAAAGTAAATGTGTTGAGTGCTCTAAAAAGTCCGATTGGCTTTCAAGTTAAAAAAATGAAGTTGCTAAGAGTCTCAAAAAGCCTGATTCCTCAAAATGAACTTGTAATTTGTCTTAAAAGGTCCGATTTAAGTCATAAGTGAAAAAGTAAACTTGTTATGAGTTTCAAAAAACCCGATTTAATTATAAGTTGAAAAGTTCACTTGTAAAGTGCTTCAAAAAACCCAATTTTGATCTTTTTATGTTTATTTCACTTGTTATGAGTTTCAAAAAACCCGATTGGACAGAAGGTTGACTCATTTCACTTGCTTTGGAGCTTGAAAAACCTGTCACCATGGATGTTGAGAACAGTTTGAGTTTGAATTGGTTTGTCTACCTCTTTTGATGGAGATTTCATAAATTCTTGAACAGCAAACTCGGATTCTCAGCTTAAATAATCAAGTCTTCATCTTTTGGTGAGATTGTGCAAGGCGTCTAGGGTTTTCCTCTTCATTTTTGCTTTCAGTTTCTCATTTTCAGGTATGTTGTTTTATTTCTTTCTTATTTTGTCTTTTGTTGTTTTTTCCAAAACATCTTTTGATATGAATCGCGTTTTGCCTTGGATGAGAAATCGTGGTTGAGTAATGATATTTCCAAAACGCGTTTTTTGTGAGAAAACATCTTTTTCAGCTAGGAAATAATACATGCGTCCTTGTCAAGACATTGTTTCTGAAAAATTTCTTTTTCTCACGCCATTGAAAAGGAGTTGTTTCTAAAAAGCAAAAAACAAAAACGTGTTTTCTCATTCTAAAATTGTTTTCTTGGCAAAAACATCTTTTTTCCAAATATCTTTTGTTGAGAGACTTCATTGGCCCCTTGTAAGAGCATCGGTTCAGATTTGGAAACATCTTTCTCTTGTGCCGAAACGCGTTTTTCATCAAAGACGTCTTTTCTCCAAACGGTGTCATCATTATTGCTCATGCCATGGACATCATGCCAAGTTACTTGTGTCTAAAATCGCACTTGTCTCAAATGCCTTGATGTCAATTTCAAAATCTTTATTGCAATGTTGCTGAAGAATGTCATTTGCCCTTTATGAATTCGGGTTTTTGAAACATCACTGCATGTAGGAGTTTTTCGTTGAGATTGCAAGTTAAAGTGTTGAAAGCTTAAACTTGCGATGACCTTTCATTTTTCCTACCTTACACGTAAAACTTGCAATGTGTCCCAAAAATCCCGATTTTACACTTTACTTGCAGCCAGCACCCAAAAACCCGAAATGCTTCTAGAATGTCTAAAAGTCGGACTTTTTGGACTTGACTGCAAGTGCAAGATAAAGGTTTTGACTTGCAGTTTTCAAAGATGTAATTCAAGTTTTCTTTTTTCCGCAAAGAATATATGTCGCTTTCACTTGCAATCAGCCCCCCAAGATCTAAAATGGATTATAATCTTCATTTTCTACCTTCATTTAGAAAGTTGTTACACCAAACTGGGTTTGAGTTCTATTGCTAATGGATGCCATGTCTTCACATGTTGATGTTGATGATGTCTTGACTTTATGGAGTTTTCATCGCAGCCTTGCAGATTCTTGCTCGATGACAGAGGAACCAGCTTCTCCGACAAACAAGAAGATGAAGTACAAATATGACAAATATCATAATGAGATTTCTCCATCTCACGTGGTCTCAAACATTGAAGAAATTGAAGAAATGGGCATGTTGATATGTCCAAGTTTCTCGAGAGAGCTGAGAAGTCAACTTCACATGATATGCAGTTGTTGCTGAGAAGTCATATTCACTTGGTTTCTACTTTTCTTGTTGCTGCCCTAGAGCCAGAATTTGTTCTTGCATGTGCATCTCGCTTTGATAAAGAATCCAAAACTATCAGGGATGATGATGGTAACGTGGTTATTAGACTTGATTCTGAAACCATTAATAAAATCTTCAGAGTTCCTGATGCTCCTATGTATTCAGACATCTCAATGAGAAGTGCTCATGATCATTATGAACGGAAGAAGAGTGACTGTATTAAGCACATCAATAATAAGTGGCTTCTTAAATCACGACCTTGTTTAATCTGGATGTCCAAGCTATATTGGTCTAATTTCATTTCAAAGAAGAAATTAATGATATGATCACACTTCTAAGCAGAATAATGGGATTGAAATATTCCAATGTTTTTGAGAAATGGTTGTACAAATTCATAGTGGTCATAAGAAAGGAACAGTATCAATTTTTTGGGGTAAGGTGAACAGTGATAGTTTATGTGAACAGCTTGCACAAGTCTCTACTACACTCACATTCTATATGAATTCCTATTTGGTCTACATAGCAACTTCATTAAGGCAGTTTCCAAGCCTTTCTACTAAAGGTGATAGATCATTGGTAGCAGTTTGGGAGCATTATGATCAGCTGACTTTGAGACTAAGTCAAGTGCATTATAGAAGAGTTCAAGATGCTTTCTTTGGTCATCTCATGTGTTTATTTGACAAAGCATTGGAAAATAACAGGGTATCCGAGGTTGCCTAGAAGAAAGTGAATGAATATGGTTGTCTTTTTCTTCAATTTCCCACTTTCATTTACATGAGAGTTGGTTGTTTTGAAGATCATCCTTACATGCTCCCGAGATATCCAACAGATAAAATCATTTTGATGGAGCTAGCAAGGCAGTTAATGGCAGTACATGCACGACAGGCTACACAACATAAAACTAGGGTCAGTATTTCTTCACATAATCCATTGCAGATCGGAAGATATTCCTTGACAACTTCCTCAAAAGCAAAGGCAATGGAAGCTGAACTATAGGAGATCAAATTGAAGAAGTTCCAAGCAAGAGTGGAGTTTGATTACAAAAGGGTGAAAGATAAAATGCATAGAAGACATTTGGGCGGATCTTCGGACAGAGAAGGACATCTATAGGATGGATTACTGTAGGCTTACAGTAGAACAAATTGTTGATCTTAATTTGACCTTGGTTCCAGAAGGAGTAATTGATGATGGGCAGATCCTAGATCCGGAGTATGAAGAACAAAGGGTTGTTGATTCTCCTATTCCTGCAATACAGTGGTCTCAGAAGGAATCCACTTCTATTTTTGATAGATTTAAATCAATTCTGGCAAATACTAATGCTTGGCTTAAGAGTAAAGGTGTTAAGACCATAAAAATCAGAGTTGGGGCTGAGGATGATTCAGCCGGGCCTATTGGACTAAAGTCGGAGGTTAGAGACAAATCTAAAGAAGGGGCTTCTTCTCCAAGAACCAAAATCAAGTTGAAGGTCAGTCGAGCTATGGAAAAACCTTTGGAGAAAACAACGCTGAAAGGAAAGGAGGTTAGCGAAACACAGATCCGAGGCATTGATCAACAAGAAGGAGATGTTCTTGAATCTCCTACTATTCTGAGTCAGAGTTCCCCTCACATTGATGCTCCATCGGCAGTATCTATACTATCTCCTATGTCCCCAATTGATAGTGATGTTGATTCTTTTTCAACGGTGTTTTTTTCTTCCATCGCACCTACAGAAGTTGTTCATCATACTTCAGCTACATCAATATTGAATGCATCTATGGGAAACTTGCATGACAGTTTGGAGAATGTCTTTGATGCTAATCCAATTTATCCTATGATATCAGAAATAACGCTTCCAGAGATAGATACATCAGTAGCAAGTTTTGATTGTTTTGTGGCTGATACTGGTCATAATTTTCCATCTAAGCAAACTATTGTTGCTATTCAAACTGAGGCCTCTCCTAGGTTAACAACTATGGTGCAGAATGAATCTATTTCTCCACAAACTATGGTTGTTGTTTAAGATATGAAAACATTAGATCTTCCTCCATGGTTAAGTTCAATTGCTCCAAAGAAGAAGAAACAGGCAATTTCTCTTGACGTGTTTGATTTCCAGCAACTAAGGAAGTCTAAGCCAAAGGTTGCAAAGAAAGCTAAAACAGTCTCACGGGTGTTTGTAGACAACAAAAAAATGAAATATGTTGAGGTAGCAAAGCCTCTTATGGACAAACCACATGAAGAGATGCAGGTGTCTGATACAAAGGACAGAGGGATTACCTACAAGGAGCCAATTGGGTGTGGTCCTGAACAATTCAAGATTTATGAGGCTTGCCCGCAGTTGCACTTGACCAGCACTGCCAGCTACAAATGGGTGAATGATGCCTTCACCATGCACATAGCAAGAACTCTTCAGCGGAGAACTAAACAAAGAATATCCAAGGAGGCACAAGAATTAATTGAAGAATACGGATATTGGCTCATCCAATTTCTGAAGGTTACATATATTAGGCTGCAGGGGTTCACTTCGTATCCTTACGAATTGCCGAGGTACCCCACCAACAGAATGGCGATGTTAGAAGTACCTAGATAGCTCATTGCCTATGATAAAATTCAAAAGGAAAAGAAGAAAGGAGGATTGGACTTCCCAATCATTATGGGGAATTCAACTGAAGTTTGTCCTTCCTTACAGGTAGCCAGAGAAGCTGAAGACAAGCTGTAGTTCTTTCACCTCTCATACCACACCAGTAGACAAGATTTCGATCCTTATAATAATATTCAGATGATACAAGATTTGGAGTACAGGCACAAGGCTCATATCGAGGACTCCTGGGCTAACGTAGTTGATGATGCCAAAGTAAGGAGAAGGATGTTCACCAGGCTACTCTTGAAGTTAATTAGAGAATGTCAAGTCATTCCAGTTCTAGATCAAGTGGACGAAGACGTCAATGTCATACAGCCTGACTATGAGTCAGTAAGGAACACACCGGTCCCGCCACCAGATTGGTCTAAGCCAGAAATCACGGTCTTGGACACGTTATACATACCGGTGTTGACATTCACAAGGAGCTGGGTTGAGAGGCATGTGAGATGGCTCAAAAGTAAGTCAGTTGCTCTCACTTATAATCTCGTGGGCGATCAGAGGCCGCCATCAGCGAAGAAAAGAAAGCAAATTGCCCAAGTTGCTGAGCCACGGAGAGAAGTACCAGTTCAGCCAATGCCTCAAAGGGTAGAGTAGGCATCACCCACACGATCACAGACTCGATCTTCAAGTTTGAGAGAGCTTCCACTATTTGGAAGCCAGAGAAGTAAATCTAACGAAGAGCGAGAATTTGAGGAGGTAAACCAGCCGCCACTCAGGGAATCAGATAGCTTAAGTGTCAATGCACCCAAAAGGGAGAGCCAGCAGGAGCAAGAAAAGGAAACGGCAACAAATAATTGTTTCTAGCAGATGATTGAAACAGCACTAGAAGAAGAAAATACTACGGGGCAAGAGGCTCGAGGTTCAGGAGAAGGTACTCAACAAATGGAGGTTGACGAGCCTCAGCAAAGTGCTATTAGGGAGGAAGCGTGCGAAGAAGAAGCAATTGAGGAGCAGCCCCTCATTATTTGCAATCCATGGCAAGAAGTGCTCGATTGGCTCATGAAGAGGATGAGAAGAGATCTTGAGGATGATACTAACCCGACAATTGAGATGGATGAATTCTTGAGCAGAATCAGTGCACCATCGGAAAAGAAGAGGGCTAGAAAGTTCTCAAAGATTTCAATAGATAAGTCCGGCTCTCGCACGCTTCAGGTAGCTGTTCTGAGGGAAGAGTGTGATCGAGATGGGGAGAGGCCGGAGAACTGTGTGATTACTACAGTTGAGTTGGGTTGCCCCACGAGAGCCTAGATAATTGAGGAGTGTGATAACTCCTACCAAGCTTTGAAGGACAGATTGCTCCATACAGAAGGAAAATACAAAAGATTGACAAAGAAACATAGAACGTTGATTGGATATGTGCAGAACCTTGCACGTTCGTGTAGGCAGGAGAATCCGACAGTTGATCTCCCGATTGAGCTTCCCAGAGAATCGGTCAGCGGCTTGGAGGATTTGATGAAGATGGCATTGGAGGCAGATAAATGGGTTGGTGGTATTCGTGTGGAGGCAGAAAAGTTCATTGATGATCTCGCCTACTCTTTCCAGCAAGCCTCCGGCATTCTTTCTCGCATGGAAAATATTGGCCAAGCTTGGAGTGAAACGCACATGTATCTAGATAAAACTATCCCACGTTTGGCCGCTTTGATGCAAGTACCGATGCAAACGTTGGTTGGAGGAGTAATCCAGGATGGTGACAGATATGATTTCCCAAGTTGGTACTCTTCAGCGTTCACTAGCCGAGGCTTCTATGATGCAGCGCAAACGGAATCAGTTAAGGTTAGAAAAGCCATGGGAAACCTTCAGGAGGGATTCCTCAACACGCTTGAAGCCTTGTTTGCTAAAAGGCTAACCCCAGAGGAGGTGATTGTGGATGGCCTAAGAAGCAGGTTGGAACCCTTCTTCTCAAATGTGATATCTTTTGTGCAGGTGGACTTGGAAAACATATCAACTTTCTCCAACATCATACAAAGTACTCAAGATGCCTTAGAGACTTAGAGAAAATCTTGCATCCAACAGGCACAAGCAGTCATAGTGCTCAAATTCTAGCTCAACCACGTTCCACCCATTTCATTTCAGGAGGTTGAAGCTATGTTAGCCAGATTCATTAAATTTGCAGTCAAGGAAAAGAACAATGGGAACACGTTTCTGGACGAGAATCTTCTAGATGATAGTGGGCATTAATGGCTCATAGTGGTTCCTGCAGAGTAGTGGAGAATCTCTTGTACATTTATTACTCCACTCCTCTCTATGGCGGTTTTTAGGGCAAAACCTTGCCTAGGGGTTAAGTGGCTCAATCAAAGCCCTTCATTGTAATTGAATCTGAGTCGTCTGTTGGACTAAGCCAGCTATAAAAGGGGCATCTCCCCTCATTTGTAATTTATTAGAAGATAGATTAGACACTAGAGATTGGAGGAGAGAGTAGAGAGAATAGTCTAGATTGTTAGATTAGATTGAGGAGGAAGGAAATTTTTCCATTTGGATACTTTGTAAGAAGTTGTTGTAAACACTATCATAATATAAAGAGTTGTCATTGCTTTATGGTTCCATCTTTTGTTGTGGGTAGCTAGTGAGGCTTCTTCGTCTTTCCAATTCACTTAGAATTTTAAGAGTAGCTTAAAGTAAAGTAGATTCCATTTCATGCAAGTAGTTGGTAGTTGTGGAATGTGGTGTTTGATTTAAGCAAGCTTCGTTTATCCATACCACTAGCGGGCTCACTGACGGTGGGTTCGCCTTGCATGGTCGACTGGAACAGTTTGAACTTAACTTCAATTACGGTTCATATGTTGGTATGTGTCGTTGTGATGGTATCTACATGTTGAGTCGTGGTTTGAATATCTCTCGTTATCCCTTTGAAGATTGCACCGACTCTGTAGAAGCTGTCCAAAGTGAGGCGAAGCAGAACTTGGTTTAAGCTTGCAATAATTGGTCTCCGCATCCCACTTTAGAGTAGACAGTAGAATCTCTAATCCCTATCCTTTTAATTTCAGCATTTCTCGATTAGTTTAGGAAACTTGAGCATCATTGATAAATCCTTCGAGTCCTACAAGTTCTTCTCTTTGATCGAACAATTGTGTAAGTCCCCTTGGAATAACTATCAAATCACATCAATCCAACTGAGACTATCCGTTGCATAAGGAACCTTGGAGTTGAATGGATGATCTTTCTAGCAATCTTAGCATGCAGAATACTTTGTTTAAGAGAGGATAGAGTAACCGTTGGGAAACTTTATTCTATGTTGGTGTGGTCATAAAACACCCGTCAACAGATCCGCCTAGTCCAAAGGCAAGGATGGCCATGGATGGGTGGAGGTCCCACTCAAGTCCGCCCGGACCAAGAAAGGGATGGGCCATAGAGGGGTGGTAGGTCTAGACCACTTGTAAGCTTCGTTGGCTTCCTGCAATAGGCGAAGTGTCTTCCAGGGTTGGACATGGCTGGGGAAAGTAGGTACAAGTTGACAACAAGGAGAGTTGTGGTATACGATCTCTTAGGCTTAGCAAATGGCTTCGGGCGGACCCACCATGTTGCTCCTCCTAATTCACAATAGGTTGCATTATTGATAAATGTGTTGCCATGGATTAATGCTAACAAATGTATATGTGCATGGTTGGGAATGTTGTTCATGGATTGAATGCAGGTTTTGCAATTCCGGAGCTATTCAGTTGACAAGGTGAAAACCCTAACCCTAGTTTTTGGAAATTGTGACCCATAGGCAAA
Source organism: Sequoiadendron giganteum (assembly GCA_007115665.2). Lineage (NCBI taxonomy): Eukaryota > Viridiplantae > Streptophyta > Pinopsida > Cupressales > Cupressaceae > Sequoiadendron > Sequoiadendron giganteum. The sequence goes on along the minus strand of CM021103.1, from coordinate 151,104,306 downwards.
GTCTAGGGTAAACTAGGACAGAGGACATTACAGTGGTATCAAAGCATGTTCTTGCCAACCTGTGTTAATTTATCTCCATATGTGTGTGTCTTCCTTGTGTATCTTTGTGACCTACATGTATTTATGCAACTATGTGTATACCTTGCATACACTTTGTGACTTCAAGTGTATATTGTGTGCTCATATGTATACCGGAGGAAACGATAGGACCCATGGTGTAGTGTGCAATGTATTGATATTCTTTCTATCTAAGATGCATTATGGACATGTGTGTGTCAACCATTGTGATGTGCTAGTTAGCCATTGTGTATGTGATGAATGTTAGAGCTAGTCACTATATATTTGTAATGTATGGTGGAACTTGTTATTGTGGTTATGATTACTTTATGCTTTTAAAAAAAAAAAAGCTATGAAAATGTTAAAAATGTTATCTGTCAAGTTGCTTAAGTTGGTTGGTTGTTTGCTCGAGCTACTTGGTTGCATGCTTGTGCTCGTTGCCTACTTGCTTGAGTTGGTTGCTTGCGCGCTTGAGCTACTTGCTTACGTGCTTGAGCTACTTGCTTACGTGCTTGAGCTACTTGCTTGTTTGCTTGAACTAGTTGTTTGCATGCTTGAGCTAGTTGTTTGCATGCTTGAGCTACTTGCTTTTGTGCTTGAGCTGGTCACTTGCTTGCTTGAGCTACCCGCTTGCTTGCTTGAGCTACTTGCTCTTGTGCTTAAGCTACCCGCTTGCTTGCTTGAGCTACTTGTTTTCTTGGTTGAGCTACCCGCTTGCTTGGTTGAGCTACTTGCTTGCTTGGTTGAGCTACTTGGTTGTCTGCTTTAATTTCTGATTTATGTGGTTTTAAGTTATACTGATTCACAAACTCCAACTCGTGGGCTTTGAGAGTTATGAAGAAATAGTAGCACTTAAGAATATTAGTCAATACATTATCCTCATAGCCAGAATAAATCTCACTTGGGTTAGAACTTCCAACTCCTATCAAAGCTAATATCATCACCACAAGAGGCAACAACTTGAAATTACACATCTTAGATTATGATTGCTTGAGGGAAAGCAATTTTAGGCAGGGTGGACTGTCATGTCCCCAAAATTGTAGCATTGAAATATAAAACATCAAAAACAAGATAAACAAAATACATATTAAAAAATGTTAACTATTTAATATTCTTATTATAATCATCAAAGATAATATTATAATTATAAATATAAATATAAATATATTAAGTAGAAGATAAATACAAATATATATAAATATTGAATAACATATAAATATAAATATAAATATATCAAGATAAATATAAGTATAAATATTTAAATATTGAATAACATATAAATATAAACATCTAAAAACAATATAAACAATAGTCACCAAATATACAAGACTGTAAGAACCCTTGCCTAATCTGGTATAAAATCTCTGTTTTGCTGCCTTAGGAATTTTGACAAACACTTATCTTGCAAGCTGACAACTGCTGGTAATTGTTTTTTGTTTGCTTTGTTCTTGTTTGGAATAATGTAAGTGATGTTTGAATGCTTATCTAACAATGCTAGGCAACTACCAAGGAAATAGAAATGATATGCAAGATGCTTTGTATTTTCCAATGCATATAAATGACAAATACTCATGCAGATGTTCACCTACAGCAATGAGACATTTCTACAAACAGTTTGCAGTCAAGCCTTAACTTCATGATATTGATATCATATGATTGTGTTGGATGACAAATGACTGAAATCATATGCTAATGTTCGCCCTCTAGATAGGTGCGACTACAATGAAGTATGAGTGATTCCTTCCAACACAAATGGAAATGTTATAACAGCAACTAATAATACAACTCTCTTTAAATTCAATGACAACATACAATAATATCACTGTTTAAGGACAGCGATCAGAACTAGCCTATTACAATGCAAATATATCGAATTTATGCAAGATTACAACCAGTGTATGCACCTGGAAATCGCCCAGACTGTGTTGGCAGCGAACTGGAAATAATTTGAAACTCCTGTAGAAGTTGTCCTCCCTATGCAAGATGGCAGCGGCTGGTATTGGTGAAGACCAGCGAACAAGTGTGGAGCCACAATTAATTTTTATCTGCCCTTTTAACACCAATTCAAACCCCTACAAGGCAGTGCCAACTCTTGCCTAGATGCCACGATTTTTCCTCTTCAAGCAAACTAAGTTCGAACCTCCCAAGAACAAAATCATCTTTTTCCAAAGACTGAAATCAATTCCCCAAAATCGCTCTTCTCAATGATGAAATCGATTCACTCCTGGACTGAAAATAGCTTCAGAAAATCTGCCAATGATCCTTCTCAAATTGAATTCTCCTGTGATCAAAATTTAGCCAAGGGCCATTAAATTTTGCTCCAATGATGAACACTGAACATGTCCACCTCTCAAGATAGGGATGGGGCCATCTCCATACCCAACAGGTCAAGGGATCACCACCTTGATCAGACTGAACTTTAATCTTCAGCCAAGAGACAAATGCAAAAGCCAATTCAATTCTTGATGATCCCTTCAAAAACATTCAAAGCCTTCTTTTATAATTCTCTTAACCGCCCCAGCCAAGACCGACTAAGGAGAGAATCAGATTTTGTAGAGAATCAGATTTTATATCTTTAAAATGAGCCGACCAACTAGAGAAAATAATAATATTTATTTGCCTTATAAAATGAGCCGACCACCTAGGGAGAATAATAATATTTTATTTGCTTTATAACTCTCTCCTAAACTCCCTTCTTTTAAATGAAATTGTTTTGGCGTTGCAAATGGGAAATAATAATAAAATATAATAAATATTATATTTTATTCCTCATTAAAAATAATTCCCATTTTACCTCCAAAAGAAAACTCATCAAAAATATCATTCTCTTGGCCAAAATAACATTCCCTCACCAGGATGGCTAGCTCACGGGAATGGTGAATGAGCTAGTTCTCATCTCCACGATGTCACTCTGAGAAAGGGGACATTACAAAGGCTGAGCAATCCCTCCAAAGAACACAACCTTCCTTAAAGGAGCGTATCTCTTCTCAACATGAGAAGGATATAAAATAAGAGGAGGTAAGATGGTGAGGGCATCGAACCTAGGAATATATTCTGGAAAAAGGAATCAGCCTAATAAAAGATTCTCTGAAGATCAGATCACAAGGAATAAGCAGCAACACAGTAAGTTCATTATAATTATTTTATGCTGTTGTATGTTTGATATTTATATTTGTTATTTCTGTGGTAGTCTCTAACATAACTAGGGTCTGAAATTATATATGTATATATATATATTATGATCAAAATTAATTATTTCTGTAGTATGCTTTATTATGGTTATTATCTGCAAATATAAATGTATACATATTTTGTTATTTATTTTATTTATTTTTGTTACTCTCTTAATAAGCTTCATCATGATTATTTAATGCAATTGTATATTTTGGTATTATATATATATATATATATGATATGCGGACTCATGCAAAGATGAGTATTCTAAGTCTAGATATATTTAATAATGATTATATATATTATATACGGTTATGCAATAATGATGCTTGCAGCAATTATTGAACTTTATAAGCAAGCATGGTTCTTTAATACGAATATGAATAATAGATTTTTATTTGCTTGATCTACACTAACGATATCGTCCGAGTGACAAGAACAGATCAATTGAAGGAGAGAAAGCTATAGGTTAGCAATGCTTATGGATAATAAGATATTTTAGTATATGATCTTGTGATTGAATATGGGATATGCTAGATTGTTTGAAAACCTGCTCGGGAGGAAGGGCCTGAGAACGTGGTGCGTGCCTAGAGACCCCACTTAAGATCTGCCCAATCCTAAGCCAAGGATGGGCCATGGATGAGTGGAAATTCCACTTAAGATCTGCCCAGTCCAAAGGCAAGGATGGGCCATGGATGGGTGAAGGTCCCACTCAAGTTCGCCCAGACCAAGAAAGGGATGGCCCATGGAGGGGTGGTAGGCCTAGACCACTTGTAAGCTCCATTGGCTTCCTCTAGTAGGCGAAGTGTCTTCCAGGGTTGGACATGGCCAGGGAAAGTAGGTACAAGTCACCAACAGTGAGAGTTGTGGTATACAACCTCTTAGGCTTGGCAAATGGCTTCGGGCAGACCCACCCTGTTGCTCCTAGTTCACAATAGGTTGCATTATTGATAAATGTGTTGCCATGGATTAATGCTAACAAATGTATATGTGCATGGTTGGGAATATTGTTCATGGATTGAATGCAGGTTTTGTGATTCCGGATTACATCATCAAGGAGCTATTCAATTGACAAGGTGAAAACCCTAACCCTAGTTTTTGGAAATTGTGACCCATAGGCAAAGTCTAGGGAAAACTAGGACAGAGGACATTACAGCCAACTAACTATTTCTTTCTTTCTTTTCTCTCTTATGATGGGAATTGTGTAACAGATTGTTAATCATTTTTTTTGCTGATTTGGAAAATCCTGTTTTCTAAGGTAACATTTGGCTTAGAAGTCACAAACAAGGGGCATCATTTCTTCCAATGTCACTAAGGACTTGCACTCAGCCTTGTTCATTGGAGTGTGCTACATCCAGTGTGTTGGGTGCAGCAGCTTGCCCATTTTCAAAACTTTATCTTGACTCCTGGGATTTGAACCTGTGACTCTGCTTTGAGAGTCCATTTGGTTTCCAATTGAGCTCATCCTATTCAAGATATTGTCAACATTAATGTTCTTTGTTAATTTATTTTCTTTTGTTCTCTTAAATTAGATCCCACCTATAATTAGTGCAGATATTGGGCAAATAGTAATGATTTCTTTTATCAAAGGGAAATATATACAATAGAAATGTCGATTATTATTCAACCTATAGTTTAAAAATTTGTGACTTGGTAGACCCAAATTTGACTCAGAATTGGCAGCTCAGAAAATTTTCCAAATGTAAGAAAACACATATATTTACAAACTTATCTTAAAACACATGCATAGAACTGAATTTAGAGAACTGATAAGTGGTTTTTCATTCATTCATAGATCAATGATGCAGATTTCAGCAGCATAAGAAGAGGCAACAAGAAAATCAGGTTGCAAAAAAAATGTGAAATGGCAGAAAAAGAACCAAAAACATCAGAATTAGCAATGGGCAGGTCATCATATAACCGCATAGAGGGAGATACATTCTGTGAGAATTATCAGATATCAACATTCTCATTAGGAAGAGGCTGCTGCTGCATGCTGTCGTACTCTTCATAGTGGCGACTATAATATGCATAATAGTGCTGGTGGTGTTCTTAGTAATAAAACCTAAGAAGCCCATGCTTGACTTGCAGAGCATCACAAGTTCCCGGAAATTAACTTGTTGATTTTCTAGAAAAACTCATCCCAACATTAATTTCTGAGTTATTTGACAGCAGGTTTTCCCTCGAAAACTCACAGTAGGTGTGTTTTTTCTGAAATTTTTTAAACAAGCAGCCAAACAACTGAACATCTGATAATATTAACTAAACAATAATCTTGGGACATTATTAATGTTTAATATTTTATTGTCTTGTTTTGTATTCTTTATTAATAACTGTGATGTAATATAAATCATATTCAAACAATAATATTGTATGCTTCCTCGTTGCCACCCTAAATGTGTATTCAGAGTCCAGACAAGTATTTTTGTTCATTAATGTGCATATGTGTGGAACTGTTGATAATTTCTTCGCCAACTCTCTCTGTTATAACTTATCATGGAAGCCAATTGCATGTTCTAAATATAATTTTGAACAGCTGCACTATGCAGCTCTTGATGCAGTTGTCCTGATTGCTATATTCAATATCTTGTGTGGTGAGCCTTCATCATATGGAAGTGCAGGGACCCAGCACAAATCACATTGGAAATCCCATGTTGTAAGTTTGTTATTTGAAAAATAATCTCTCCCAGTGTTTTGTTCATCTTTGAGATGTCTACTGTCATCACAAATGGTAAAAGGTAAAGCAAATGGTAATTTTTGGTCACTGTTAAGCAAGACACCAATTTCAGATGTAAACATTTATGTTTTTTGTTTGAAACATAAAGTTGTTTTTGCAATTTCAGACATGCTGCAGAACTTATATGAAACACAAGAAGAATTCTGAAAACCATCATCAGAAGGCTAATTTAGCTGGTGCTTCTATAGGTGGTGAAGTTGTAGATGACGAGGTTTGTAATTACTAAAATAACAATCTTCTGGATAAACTTTGTCATTTTTAACAGGCAGACCAATTCTGTTTACCTCCTAGGTATGATAGCCTTTGGGAGCGCTGTAGTAGTTGCCTCTCCATTCTAACTACTGATGCAATATCTAATGGAGCTGGAATATATTGCATAGGCTTGCGATTTTTGTTGCACTCAATGGTTTGTTGCACTCAACAGGTTTCAAGAATTTCAATGCAGTGTGAGTTTGTGCCACAGACTGATTGTAATGCTGATGCTATGGTTGCATCTTTATCAGACCTGCACATACCCATATGCTGCAACTCAGATACAGAACGTGCACTTGAGGAGGATCTAGTAAGTCTATTATAGCACAGAAGTCCATCATGTTATACAATTCTTATTGTTTAATCCTTTATTTTCTTGATAGTAATCAAAAGCAGCAAGAAATGAACATAATTGAAAACATATATTGTTATGTCATTTTATCATCCCATGTCAATATATTGATAAACTTTAGACAAGATATTATTATGATGATTAGGAGGTAATTTTTGTAGTCTATCAAATTGTGTTGTTTTATTAGGATTAAACTATGTAGTTTTTTAGTCAAACTCATTGACCCATATTTCATAAGTAGTGGTTCACCTAAACCCATCTCTCATAAGCATGGATGGCCCACTTAGCACTCATTGCATCTAGGTGATACTTATAGGGCTGAAAGCATCAAAATTTCTTGGGAGGTCACCCATCCCAATACTACTCAGACCCAAGCATGCTTAACCGTCTGTCATGGTCTTGGAGGAAACTCCATAATCAAGTACACTTGAGTCAGAGTAGTGCTGGGATGGGTGACCTAGATGCAATGAGTGCTAATTAGACCATTCATGCTCATGAGAGATGGCTTCATGTGAACCACTACTCGTGAAATATGGGTCAATGTGTTTTGACTCGAAAACTACATAGTTGAATCTTAATTAAACAACGCAATATATTATCATATCCAATTTACTAAAGTTTCTCAAAAGCAAGTAGAAAATAGCTCTTTGGAAAAACCAATATTTTGAGATATTGCCCATGCTTTTGAATCCAATTTTTCAGTTTTGGAGATATTAATAGTTATGTGTTAATGATGAAAATAGTATCGAAGGTTTCAAAAAAAAAATTTAAGTTTGTTGAAAGAGGTAGTGCTTTTCTCTTTTGTCACATGCCATATCTGAATGTCTTTAATACACAAGAGTGAAATTTTCCTTCGATTCTTCGGACATTAAGGTTTTTTGGAAGCAGAAATGCACTGGCTAACTTGTGAGAATGTCAAGTTTCAAAAAAACTGAATAGCTAATTTTCAAAAATTATTTATTATGAGCATGAGGTTTTCCTAGTTTGCAAATCTTGATGAATTTGATTGAAATGTCGAGCTCAAATAATTGTAAAAAATAGAAAATAGATTTAGTTATCCACATTTTCCTCTAATTTTTTGAAGACCATAATCTAGGTCTATACAAGCTGTGAATTATTGGGCCTTGCAAAACCAGGGCTTTTGAAGAGTGAGCTACAGCATTATACTCAGATTGCAGATATTCCTGGACCAATTTATACCGTATCAAAAATACCTGGACCTGGTAATACAATTCTTTTTCAATGCATTGTCACTCTTGAAAGCAGAAAGTACTATGGACGCCCCGCTCCTACAAAAAAAGCAGCAGAGATCTGGGCAGCTTTGGATGCATTGGAACATCTTGGAAGGCAAGTTATCTATTTTTTTCTGATACATAGCAGTTAGAAGACATATGCCTGAACTTTAAGCACTGTAATCTTATGTATTTGAAGCAGCCAGACAATTTGATGAAGCTATTCCATCTGGAATTAGTTAGTGACCACTATTGAGTTTACAAAACACTTGCAATTTATTAAAAAGCTTACGGGCTTTACCAAATTTATTTTTATAGAAATGCAAAAATCTGCAGTACCTTGACATCCACCACAAATCTGATCATATATGTCAATTTTGAGCAGGACCTGAGCAAAGTTTTATGAGTTTCGAGGGAATGTTTTGCATCCCAAAGTGCATGTTTCATAAGAAGAAATCAGGTCTTCTAGGCTAGTTAAAGCTACATAAAATGACCTTTTTATACCCAATCCTTCCATTGATATAATTGTGTCAGTATAAACACTGGTAAACAAATTGTAATTGCCAAGTTGACTGGATATTGTGTTCGTTCAATTAAATTTTAGGGCTTGAACTTTATGGGCTTTAAACACTTTCTCTTAAATGCCTTTTTAAAATAATAATAATCATTTTTATAAAGCAAAGGCTCCATATTTCTCCCAGGCATCCAACTTGGAGACCAATTTACCTTTTCGAAAAGTCATTACACTTAAGTCATGAAAATAATAATCAAACATTATAAACTTAAGTGAAATATTTTATAACAAGTTACAGAAAATCCTGAACACGTTGGAATCCAATTCTGATTGCCACAATACAGTACCGAGACATTGGATGAATGGTTGAAGCCATTTTTGTGACTTGCCAAAAATAGATGTGCTCTCCAAGAAGTTTGGAGAACACCTCAAAAGTCCAAAAACACTACGGAGAGTGTCATTCAGACCAGTATTGTCATTGAGCTCACTGCCAACAATAGAAACCTTGTACCACCACAAGAGTGGCCTCCAGGAACTTTGGAGTCCCCTTGCCTTACCACTTAGCCTACAGGAACTCAAAAAATAGGCTAATGGTCACTGAACTGGTTAGGCCTAAGAAGGGGACATTACAAATGTAACGACCCCAAAACCAGGTAAACAAAAAAAATTTCTATTTTCACTAATAAGATACAAGGAAATACAATTAAACGACAAAGTAAATAACTTTTCTTTTCATTCTAATTGAACATTTCATCATAAAGAAATAAAAGACACGATACATCATTGTTCTATTTTCCAAGTAAATAACAGAGTACGCTTTCATGATTACTTTTCTTCAAAATAAAAAGCAAGGTAAGAATCTTACAAGTTTCAAACATAGCTCGGAAGCTTTTGAGCAAATAGGAATAAGACTGTCCAGGATCTTCCCTTTCAAACCTTGGTTCATCAGAAGTCTAAGGTGGAGGGGAAACATCACTCAGGTGCTTTTCCACCAACCATGGACTTATATTGCGGTCCCCCGCACGTTTATTGTTAAGTAGACGGCCCTCCCTTCTTCGAGGAGATTGGTTGGGTAACCGGTTCTATATGACCAACTGAGCATAGTGTGTAATCCTACATAACTAAATCCTTGTGTCCTCACAATCTCAATCTAGCATGTAACCTGGATTACTGTGAACTGACAGTGTAATTCGTCTCACAGTCTAAGTGGACGTTAGGTATACTACACTACTTTGGCCAAAGCATTTCGGCAGTACTTATACTGACGGTCATCTATCACTTGCACTAAGTCAGGTTTGGTTTGACTTAAGGCTGCCTTATCCTACGCGTAGGTTGAGTCCTTCAGTGGGTAGTCAATCACCCTAGACTTCCTACTTCAACTACTTAAACAGGAAATGGAGTACAGTCAACAAGGGGTCCCTCTGGTACTTCCCAACATGGAAATCTTTATCCATGGAGTACGTAGCTTTCTCTAGTTAACCTATTTAACTCTAAAGCTTTAGACTACCTTGGTTCTGAATCCACTCTCGTCCTAGTATTAATAACTAGTCCCTTTCCTTTATTTAAGGAATTCAAGCAGTATTCAAGCAATACAAAATATAAGGTACTTTTACTAAAAGTAAACAACCATTTCCCTTTTTATGTTATTCCTTTTCGAATTCATCTATGATTTCAACTGATTCGTTTCAACAAGCTTTTTAAGCTATTCCAATTCAACAAGTTCTTTAAGCTATTTCTTAATTCAAAAAGCTTTTCTAAGGAAATTAAGCTATTCCCTAATTTAACCAGCTCTTAAGCTATCTCTTAAATTCAATAAGCCTTTTCTAAGGAAATTAAACTATTCCCAATTCAGCAAGTTCTTTTAGAAACATAGAGGTTTCCTATCATTTTTCCTTTCCAAACTACAGCATAAAACAAGGCATACTCAAGCAATCTAATCACACATTTTAAAATAAATGACAGAAAATCTACAAAGTTATTTCTCATGCCTGATTTCCTTTTGCGTATGAGCTTGATCGGTAGCTTCAGTCCTTGCTCCACTGTCCTTCGCAGCCTTCTCTCAGCTTGAACAAATACTACTTTCAGGTAAATGCAAAAGGTTGCTCTCAGCAATATAGTTTCAAATTACAAATGGCTTTCAGCAAAAATGGTAATGGCTTCTCACAAAATGGCAATGGCTTTCATATAATGGAATTTCAAAACACAGAAATACCACAGCACTGTATTTCGAATTTTTCCAAGGCAAGGAGAGTGAATGAAAATGAGTGTTTTTTAACAATGAGTGAGAACCTATTTATAGGTTTCGAATTCTCATGTTTCCTACCTTGTAGGCATGAGAATTCGACACCTCTTATTTTGAAAATGTCAAAATCTGCAGTGGCAGTCGAATAGCCAAACACACAGCAAAAGAGTTGATGATTCAACATATTTTCCCAAGAATGTTTCAACATTTCACTTCTGATTTTCGTGGAGCAACCACGTACAGGTTAAACATTCAACTTGCCTTCAAAAATGGCGGACTGCAGCACAAATGGCGTCCAAAGTTTCAGTTTGAAAACGTCAAGGGTTTTTCGCAGTCATTTTTATCTTCTATTTACCCACGCGTCCACAATGGTGGCGCCTCATGCAGCTGCGACCAAGTCTACATTGTGAGAGCTGGGCGCGGAACTGCATTTGCTGGAGTTTTTCCCCATTTTTTTGCTTAACACAGTCGCGCGATTTCTTCACGGGAAGAAATCCGCGATTTTTCAAATATTTCCTTTATACTTTTCAATAGTCTAAAATTTAAAACATTTAACTTACTTAATATTTTACATGCATTTACAATGGTCTTTAATAAATTTCGAAATTCTTTTCCTTTTAAATATTTTGAATTTCCTTTGTATGGTAATGCAAGGTATTTACCAAAGACTATGTAAGTCTTATTGCCTTTATTTCCAAAGGTAAATAAATTCAAATATCTTTATATGATAAATGTAAACTTAAATGCCAAAGATTATAGTCTAAATCAAATCTTTCCAAAGGTTTAGATATTTTAATATTCTCATTAAAATGTATTAATATATTTTGTATTATATTCAATACAATATTATTATAGTTTTTAACTTACCTTTCTTTAAATATATAAATATATCTATATAATATTCAAATATTATATTAGATATATTAATATATTATATTATCGATAAAACTATAATAACATCGATATTAAATATATTAATTAACTTACCCAGTTTACACTTAAATATATCTATACATGTTTATTTTCAAATCTCCAATTACATGTATTATAGGCCAGTCAGAGCACCTCTAATAGACGTAATTGCATAAACACGTATTTATACATTTAACTGTAAATTCCAGCAATCAGTAACTTATCAGTTCACATTTCACATTCAAGGCTCACAGAACAGTAAGTCAGTCAATCAAGGAACACCACTCATAAAGCATGAAGAAGTAATCATAACTCCTAAGCCTAAGGATGACTTATCATGACAACTTAATCTAACTCAGTTCCTAAAATCCTTAGTGAAGTGTGTGTATGCTCATACGATCAACTTTACCGGTTAGTCGACCAAGTTCCTCTTCCCGAGTGATATTTCCCCTCCACCTGGAGGAATAGCTCCTGTTCCTGCATCCATGGTACAAAACCACGGCAGTCAATTGCTCACAATATTTGCAGTATATATAAATCAAATATATAAAACAAGACTAATTACTTTCCTCTATTCATTGTTTTATTCAAGAATAACATCAATCAAGAATACAGAATGAGCCAAACATAACATGTAAACAGGATTTCATATTGATAACAAAGTTCAATCACATTTTATTCATTCAAAACCTTCCTTACAATCAGAATGCTCTAAGCATTACTAGAATAGTAACTATACAAATTCCGGGGTATAACAACAAATGTCTCCCCTATAATCTTAGGGGGGCCTTGGAAATTTGACAGAAAGATGGTGCATGATGGTAAAGAAAACACATACAGTCTAGTTAAGGATGGCAAGTACTATGTCTTGAATCCTTTGAAGAATCCAAAGGAAGAGACTAAAGAAAGATTTTGAGTGATGATCTCAAAAGACACCCTAAGTGGATAGGAGATAAGGGAAATGAAGGTTGCAATTTTTGAATGTGGTGTAGAAGAAGATGTGGTAGCAGAAGTGGAGTTTTGTCAAGAATATGCGATCAAATTGGAAAAAGTTGTGTAGGTGGAACTTCCTTTGAAGCCCGAGAAGTAAACCTCGAATTTTCGAGACAGGGATGTCTCAGAGACTTGGGGACTTGGGGACTTGGGGGCGACATCCCCCCACCACTAGTGTCGTCGTCTCCAAAACTTCATCGAGATGTCGGAGTCTCTTGACCGTCTGGAGGATGCCAAGGAGTAGACAGTCAAGAGTCTCCTCTAGCCAAATGACCAAAAAAATATATATTTTTTAAAAACCAAACTTTTCTTTGAACTTCATGCACAAGGTTGAATCCTAATGGCCTATGAGCTCCACCCAAACCCCACAAACTCTATAAAATTGCCTCCTAGCCTCATTTTAATTCACAAAAACAAATCAACAAGAAGCTAATAGTGTCCAAGTATGAGAATGAGAGCTACAAGTGTAAGGTGAAAGAGTGTGAATGGAGAGCAAAAGGGTTGAGGAGTGAGAAGAGGAGTGACACCAAGTTAATATTCACTTCAAAATTCAAATGTCTAAAACTAGTTTGACAAAGTTTCATTTGTAATTCTTATACTTATACATCTTTTAATAACTATTTTTCCAAGTACTATATGTATTTCAGGGTTGCCCCCTGCTGCCACCGTCCCCCCACTATCCCCAAACTTAGGCCCTTGGTACCTGTTGGTGTGTGTTTTGAGTACGCCACCGAACATAGAATAAAATGCCCAAGGACACTTTATCCTCTCTTGAAAAGTTAATGCGAATGCAATTAAGACAGTGCAATAACTCCAATGTTTCTTTGGTCAGGTCATGACATGTGGATAAGGCCAGTGGGTGCTGTGATTTGCTGGTAATCACAAGGGGACTTACGTTATAATCTGTTTGCAAATTGAGGACTTAGACGGTTTTATCTTTGAGGGCTCTTTCTATCAGACATTTTGGATTTTCCAAAAAAAAGGCAAAAGGATAAGGGTTTAGAGATCTAAACTATGCCTAAGAACTCAAGAGACGACAGTGACGAGATAAAATAGGGTAACCACACTTTGTTTCGCCTCCTTAGGACAACTATGCAAAGCGGGTGCAATCTTCAACGGAAGTGATAATAATTTTCATGTTTGAATTGATAAAAACAAACAGAAGTTAAGCATCCACAAATTAATGGCTCAGGCTAACTTTACACATCAAATGCAAATCATCCATTCGACAAAAGTATGAGCTAAATTTTATCCACCACTGCTATCAAATCTATCATTCACTAACAAACATATAAATGAAATACTAATCTAATTCTACTCTTAAGTGTTGAAGGAGGAATATGAAAACCTTGCACACTACTTGAAAATAAAAGTGGTTCTTAGCAAATCATGCACAAGAGCTTTTATAAATGGAAATAGTTTTGTCGCAACAATCTTATACAACTCACTTCACAAAATACAAATGAGTGTACACAAGTTTATATAGAGTTCACAAATTTGAATAAACGGCTCAGATTAAAAAATGAGCCAACGGCCAAGATCAAAACAAATAAACCCTAATTAGGGTTTCCCAAAATGACTTCAGTGAACTGAGAGCTAACAACAATGAGTTGGTGTCCATAGCTATTTTCAAGGAACTACATCCTGATCCTCCTGAGCTACCGTGTGTTCGACGAATCTAGACACGATCAAGGCAACTTCGTCCATGGTAACCTGTGGAAGCATCCCAATTCTGAATTCTAGCCCATCCACGCTCTCGGCGCATCTGACAAAGGTATCCTCCCACTCCGGCTTAGTCTTCTCAAAGGATTCTCGGATGCTCAAGAAATTCGCCAATTTGGCCCAGTCCTGCCTCAAGATGGGTCCAGTGATAGCAAAGATGTTTTCCTGGACCCTCCCTTTTAAAACCTCCAACTGCAGGTCCTTCTATCGTAGGGCTTCCTTGTCCAGGATATCGGCAATCATGTTGAGAATTTTGGCCTGAACTTCTTTGACCTGCTCCTCCAACTTGAGACCGTCAACCTTTACCCTTTCCAAGACTTCCCCTCGTGCCGTCAAGGCCCAATACCAGGTATGGAAGTCATAGGTTGCTCCTGCTGCAATGACACCTCCCTCTATCAGTTCTTGCTTAGGAACTCTTTTCAGAATCTTAAGGCAAGGGATTATTCTGTCCTGTACATCTGGAAGGCTATCCCATACTTCCGCCAAAGCGGCCAGCCTAGAAAGTAGTGTAGTGGCCTGATCGTAAACCAAAGTTAACCTCTCCACGAACGCCTCAGCTTCAGTACCTTTGACTGCTATACATTCCTTGGCCTCCGGAACTATGACCCTGTTTTCTTCTATCTCTCTAGCTGCCTCCTGTGAAGAGTTCGGGAGTAGAGGAGCTGTCATGTTATTTTAGTCAAGTGGCTTGATCAAATGCTGGATATATTCTTTTAAGCGCTCAATTTCTAATTGGCACTCCTTCCTCTTTGCTACCTCTTTTGCCAACCTTGACTTGATGGTGGACACAGAATTGTCCAAATCTTCAATTTCCTAGCCCTTCGTGGTTGGACCCAAGTCAATGGTTGTGATGGCATAATCCTGTAGAGCCATATCTTCTTGTGGCTTGTCCACTGTAGGTACTGCAAGCTGCACGGTTCGGTTGCCGGCCTCATCTCTCTGTATGCTCGAGAATTTCTTTGTCGTCTTCTTGACTGCAGTCTGTGTAAGTCTGGCCAAGAAGTCCACAGTATCATCCTCTTCTGGCTCCTCCACTGGCACCTGTATTTTCAGCCTCTCCCTCAGCCAATCCGGGATCGTGAGCTGCTCCACGCCATCTTCCTCCTGCATGCCTTCTCTGTCAGGAACGTCCAAAATTCCTCTAAGGGCTGAAATCATTCCTTCCTGGAAATCCTC